>VDFB02274021.1:0-434348 GCA_007258455.2 Sequoia sempervirens
AAGGCATTGAGAATTTTGGTTCTTGTAAGGAGGGAAAGAACATATAAGGCCAAAATTGATGTGATGAAGATGATTTTGAAGGGTTTGAAGGAGAATAAAATATTTATGAAAAAGAGAAAATCAAAGGAGAACATGGGTAAGATGGAGTCCCATAATAATTTGTGTTAAATGAACTTGTATGTGCAGAGGAAGATGAAGAAGGAAAATAAGAGATTGCAATAGTGGCAACATGTCTTGTTGAAGGCATGGAGGATGTGGTGAATGAGGTTACAAAAAAGGTAGAGGGTGAAGAGGAGAACAATGGTGCAAAGGCAGTTGAGTGTCATTTGGAGGATGTATGAAAGTTTTGGAATAATCATTTGATTCACCCCCCTCTCATTTGATTGTTTGAGTTGCTCATTTGTTTCCTTGAGTTGATATTTAAATTTCTTGACTTGATTCCTCAACTTCTTGACACAATCATCTGCTTCCTTAAGAGTTTCTTTCAGAACTCTATTCTCATATTCTGCTTTATCCAGATCATCAAGAGCAGATTTGAGTTCTCCTTCCACACCAAATTTATAGTCTTCTTCAGTGAATCCTTCCATTATAAGTTCTTCACAATATTTCTACCTGGTGTGTCTTATATAGGAGCATCCTTGGCTAATGAGCTATCTACATCACCCAAAATTAGTTTGGTTTATTTTTCATCTATTTTGGTTTGAGTTTGGTTCTTTGTTGAATTTTTGGAGTGTGGTCATCTTCCAAAGTCTAATTCAAAAGCGATTTAGGTGGTTAATTTTGTGGAGTTTGATTGAAATTATTGTCATTGATTGACAAATGTCGTGTATTGATTTATGTTTTGATCCACATTTTAATTTTAATGCTTGGCTTTCATCTTGCTTTGAGAGTGTTATACAGATGGATTATTATTCATATTTTCTTTTGAATGTGACAATAGAAGGTTGAAGCAATGTATATGAAAGAGTCTACATATAAAATAAATGTTTTTAAACTCCTTGCAACCTGAAAGTTAGAAAATATGCAGAGTAATAAAAATTAATGCAAAGGACAAGAAGAGGGGGCCACATATTTTGAAATTAGTTTTAAAAATTCAAAATTGTTCAGCGCCCAAGAAGGGGAGATGAAGAGTCAACCAAAAGGATAATATTATAAGTTAAAAAAGAGAGATTTAGGCAGCAGGGGGTAGATTGGTAAGAGGGTTGCAACTTGGAGAAATGGAGACCATGAAGGAGTCGTGCCATATAATGGCCATAGGAATTTGACTTGTAATTAAAAATGCTTTCTAAGATTAGAGTGTGGGTCACACACCAAGGGAAATGATATGTTAATACCAAAGAACATATGCAGAGAAAGCTAAATAGGCCACACCAATGGAGGAATTGAGGGGTTTCATCCATTTAATGGCATCATACATTGCAACAAAAAAAGGAAAGGGGGAAAGCATTTGTGGCAGAGAAAATTGAAAGGAGGTTGCACCCGTAGAAGAAGGTAATGGTTATGTGATGAGTAGACTCATGGAAGTAAGAAGATAGATTATGGAAAGGGCATAAAGATAAAATGAGGGTTGCACAGGCTTTAAGAAGTGAAGTTTACAATTTTAGATTAGATGTTGAGTGGGTTGCACCAGGTAATAAGGCAACTAAAACTCAGAGGTGAGAATGTAGATTAAATAAGGATGATCGATTAAATGATTGAGAGTGAGGGTGCACAGTTCAGAGGAAGACTGCACCCATGGAGAGGATAAATTTGAAGGCTGTGGATTATAGTAAACACATGTGTATGCATAGAAGAGACTGGAACAAAGCCTCAGAGAGAAGAGAAGCAATGAATGTAATTAAATTGTACGTAAATTTTAATTGAAGAAATAAAATAATTGACACATGAAATTGTCAATATAAATTATGCTAATTATGATATTGAGAATTTTTATAATCTGAAGAGAAATTATGAGTCATGGGAAAATTGTACTTGAGAAAAGGGGAGATATAAATTATTGTGTGCGTCAAAATTCCTCCTACTTTTGAGTATATTTTGGCACAAGAGGATGAAATCATTAACACGTTTCTTAACATTGCTTTACATACTCTTCATTTAGATTCTCTCTCTTCTAGTGATGAATCATTAGTGGATGAAGGTTCTTACTTCACATTAGATCCTCCATAGATAGATGTTGAGTATACTTCCCATGTTTCTTCCCGTGCCTCTAATATTCCTCAAAATGATAATTATACAATTAATTCCATTATTATTAATTAGTTTATCCCACCCACTAAGGGGGTTTGGATAAGCATATTAATGTTCAAAATGTTTCTTCCATTCCTAAAATTATTGTGCATGTAACACTTAATTCATTTCCAACTTCTTGTCTTGTGATTACTATTTAGGGTATTCCTAATAGTCCTCAACCTTCTAAATTTTTCTCTCATTTTACTTAACATATTAAGTGTGAAGTTCTTACAGAGACAAATTACCAAATGGTAGCCTACATATTTAACAACTGAAAAAACAAATAGGTTACTCCTATCCTTATTTTCCTTCTTCAAATCCTTTTCTTTCACCACCTCCTCATATTTCTATGTTGAGTACCAAAGAGAGTGATATTGTTAAACAACTCTAGGATACACAAGCTAATATATGTCTTTGGTACTTTATTCAAACTTCACATTCTCATCGTATTTCCCTTTGGGAGGCTCTACAAAAGATCCCCATATCATCTTATGTTAGATCATATGATCTAAATGCCTTGATTGATTACATTAGATGATAATATTTGTATTATTTTACAATAATATGAGCTCCCAATCCTTGAGGTCCATGACCCTCTTCTAATAATTATTATTGCTAATAACATTATTATCAAGTGTATACTAGTTAATTTCTATTTCTGGTCTAAGTTTTTATGTCATTGAATTATTGCACTAGATCAAGGTTGATACATCTTCTCTTTCTCCTACAACCTTATATATTTGTGGCTTTGATAATGTTTTTCATCAATCTCTCGGCACCATTACATTGCCTATTGAGTTAGGCCTTGTTATTTTACCCACTCTAGTATATACATGATGCCAAGAGCCTTATCATATAACCTTCTTCTTGGTAGACCATGGATTCATACCATGAGTGCAATTGTATCTACCTTACCCTAATCTCTTAAAATTATTTATAATGATAAATTACATACAGTAATGGTTCATTCTGACCCTTTTCAGTATAGTCAACAAGCTAAATCAAATCATCTGAAGCCTATTTTTTTATTATTTTCATAATTTTTTACCTTCTACAAAAAACTTATAAATACCATCATCAACCTCTACTGATGATGGTGTGCCTCTTCTTCTAAAAATGTATGTCTTGGTGATGACTAGGGTTCCTTATAGTTCATCCCTCTTTGGCCTAGCGAATATGATGTTGACTCTTCTAGCTTTGGAATTCCTACTTTAATAAAGATTTGCATTCTCATGCTAGAATCAATCCTTCTTCTTATGTGAATTTTTCTACTAATTCTTCTCCAGCATGTCAATATATATCATTTTTCCAAGGCCAGTGAAATTGATTCTCCTCCTCTTTCTAATTTGGAGACAAGTTACAAGCCTACATTCAAAATTATTTCTAAACATTGATACAAAGGAAATGGTCTAAGGAACATGTAATATAGGAATTAAGGTGTCTATAGAACCTACAATACCCTTTTCTAAAATAGATTTAGGTTACCAACCTTCTCTTCTATCTAACTCTCCTTCATTCTCCAATGTTTCTACGATCTCTTCTTTTTAAAATATGCATTTTTCTCCATAATAGAAAGGGTTTCTTTCTACTCCTTTATCTAAACAAGAGCATGTCTTGTTGAGGCTTCTAAAATCCCACTTGATCACTCTTCCTCCTTCTACATGCAAGAAAAATTCTAAACACATTCAAACAACACTTTTTTTCTATGTATATCATCAAGTTTTGAACCATCCCACTAGTGCATATCAAGGATTACAAGATAAAATCAACACCTTTTCAACACAAGTTAGACCATGTCTATTCCTTTTATTGATGCACCTATCTCTTCTTTAAATAACAAGTGACATTGAGGTTCACTTCTATCTGGTTCATTCTTCTTCCTCTATTACTACAATAAGATTTCCTTTGTCATAATATGAATTTTTGTTTTTTATGGCATGAGATCACCTCTACCATAATATTGCAATTACATCTACCTTTCTTATAAAAGAGAATAGTATGGATTTCAACTCTATCTTGATCTATTCTCTTCTCTTGTGATGTTTTTACACCTACCTTAATCTATTGTGTTGCTACCCATTGTGTGGGCACTGCAACTTTCTTTCATTGCTCATTATCATTCACGGTGGTAGAATCTTGTGTGCAACCATACTCTATCTTTTTGGTAACAAAAAAATATTATTGTTGTCCTCTCCTATGTTCTAAGGGGATGGTAAATTTTTCTATAGGTGTTCTTCCTTATTATGGAAACCATCTCTTATTTCTCCATATTTTATTTCCCTTATTCATATCGTGCATGCTAATATTTTAAGGGGGAATATATTATACTCATATGTACATATGTACATGCACCTTATGTTGTAAGAGTTTCACCCTTAATCTCATTGTGTTGTGTAGCGTGATGCTTGGGTTCATGGCATGGCTTAATTGCTTCCTATGGATCTTGGATATTGTATAAATTTGGCAGTTGTATTGGGCATTGACAAGTCAATCTTTTGGTGCAACAAAAACTACCTATGCAAGAATTGGTATCAAAGCCGAGGTCATAGGTCAAATCACTCGCTTGCATTAGAGGGGGATTGTTGCAAGAGTTTCGCCCTTGGTCTCCTTGTGTTGTGCAACATGGCGCTTGGGTTCATGGCATGGATTAACTACCTCTTGTGGATCTTGGATCTTGTATAAATTTGGTTGTTGTATCGGGCATTGACAGATTGATCTTTTGGTGCAACGACAACTACCTGTGCAACACCTTACCTTATTTTCACCCCCTATGGTATTGTTTATTATTACACCCCCTATGGTGTTTTTTGTTGATACACTCCCTCAAGCATTCAATCCCTATATCATTAGTAATATATGGACCACCTAACATAATACAACTTGCTAGCACGTGAACCTCCATATGGATTACCTTGGTAGTCTATAAGCCACCTATCATAATACAATTTGATATCATATGTGCATTATATGAACTACCTTTTTACATCCATAATCACCTAGCATAACACAACTTGCTATCCTATGATCCATGAAGGTATTGTGATTTGCATGATCCCTAGTGATATAGAAAGTTAGTGCCTAAGTCATGTATTCTCTATTTCCTATTGATTGTTTCCCTATATTTTGTATATATTCTCTCCTTGGAGAAATTGGTTCACTCATTACATGATTCTCTTCATGTAAGGATTGCTCTATTTTCTTTTTCTTTTCTTTTCTTTTTTACATTTTTGGGGATGATGCACAATAGTAAGACAACCTTTCACATTGAGGTCTCTTTCACCTTCTTGACACAATTTTTTTCTTTTTTTTTAATGTGCTTTTATCCTCCATGTAACTATTTTTTATACCTTAAAATATATATGTTTGTGATATTTTAATGTTGTGGTTTTATAGGTTTTTATCTTCTAACTCTATTGCCTTGTGTAAATTTTTATTGTCTAATGTTTTTATTTTTCAAGTTCTCATCCTATGCATGTTTCCTCCACTTCAAGAGCCTTCCTTGTTCTTTATAGTATCATTTTGGCTTTCATGATGTTATTTCCTTTCCAACATTTCACTCTCTTTTATTTAGCATGCATATTCACGTAGGTTCATAAGCTTGCTAAAGTGGGGAGAAAAATGTAATGTCAAAAATTGCACACCCTTGTAATTTCATGCTACATTTTGTTCTCACTTTGGTTTCCATTCCCTTAGTATATTTTTAGGCTCATTTCAACCCTTGAATTAACATTTATCCTTCTCAAGTTGCTCAAGTCCAATTTCCTATGGTCTTTTTTATAAATTTTCTATCAACTTTTTTGTTAGCCTTGTATTTTTCTAGTGTTTATCACTTTTTAGGTGATATTATCTAGAAATTAGTATGATGTGTGAACATTCATGCAATGCACTAGTTTCCTATGATATTTTCTTGATTTATGACAATTTCTAAGTGTTTTTCACTTGTCACCTTCCTAGGTTAGTGGAATCTACTTAGGACAAGTTCAAATGGCTTGTTATCCTCTTTCTCCTTCCTCTTCTCTGAGAATTTCTCGCGGATTGGATTTGATTGTGCCCCTAAGCACCTTTATTCTCCTATTATATTAGTCATTGTCCTTATTTCTAGATACTATTAGAGTAAGAACACACATTGTTTACTATCTATCTATCCATTAGCTACTGTGGAGGTAAAAATACCAAATAAATGGTTTGGTTTGAAGCTAAACTTCCAAATAACCCCAAAATTTATCTTGTTTCATTGTAGGTAAAGGTTTCTTTGAAGAGGAAGAGATCTAATTTTCTTTGGATTTGGTCTTATTTCTTCCTCTCTATTTTATTTTTCATTTTTCCATTTTTTTGTATTATTTAGTTTATTCTCTTATTATTGCACTTTTTTAATCGCTAGTTATTCATCGTACTTTTTGGCTCTCTTTCACTATACACACAAATTTTATTTTTCTAGATAGAACAATAGTTTTGATTTTCTAGGTTATATGTGTAGGAGAATGCCAAGATCAAAGAGCTCAAAACAAACTTCCACAAGTGAAAAAAATAAGCACAATATTATTTCTATCAATATGCAATGAAGAGTGTGTAAATATAATGATTGAGCCTTGTATATATAGGCAAGGATGAGGAGGTGAGAAGATATGAGTGAAACTATAACTACCCCTTCAAAGATGGGACACTTGTGAGCTCACTTGAAAAGTGTGAGAAAGTGTCAATAGGTGTCTCAAGTCATGAGGAACATGTCTCAACCATATGAAGTGAGACAAAAGAAAAATAAACCTAAGTAAACTTAAGCTAGGTGTGAATAGGTCAATCCTAGAAAGGTGTTTAACTAACAATACATACTACAATGCGGCACATTGACATCCTAGAAAATGAACTTATGTATATTTTGTAATAATAATTTGTAGATTTTTATTTTATTCTTTAATAAATAACACTTTTTAATATTATAGATTTAATTTGTTAAGCATTAGTGAACTAGTCTAAATCTTAATTAAAAAGTGAAATTTTTTGTAGCTGATACATCTTAGTTAAATCATCATTTTCATCTCTTATAATAAGAAAATAAACCATCAATAATCTAAGTGTTTTAAGAACATGACATACTTGGAAGTAGAGATGAAAAAATGTATCTTCCTGCACCTAAGGCAATAGATGTTCTTTATACTACAATATTAGTATCACCTATTTATGAATGGACTATTAATTTAGGATCCTTCCACTATATGTTGTACTATAGATCACTATTTTAAAATCTTGACCAAATTTGCATAACTATAAATATATTGGGAAACTCTACTCATCTCACTATTGAAGTAGAAGGGTGTGTTGAGATCAAGAATCAAATTTTAAGCAAAGTTTTCCATGTACAAGACTTGTAAATGAAGCACCTATCTACTTATCAAATCACTCAATCAAGTGAAGGAAAAACCATTTTTTTTACACCTATAAATATTGTTATTCACACTATCAAAGACTAGTTAGTCTACTATTCTAGCCACTAGCAAGGTTGATCACCATGAAAGGAAATACAAATTTGATAATTTTTTGCTAATTCATCCTTCACATGTTATTTTTACATATGAAAATGCCTTAATTTAACTTTGACATGAGTTTTTTGGTCATATCAACTATCACTCAGTGCATGATCTTAGTATGAATAACATTGTCCTTAGTTTGCTAAGAGTTTTTCATAGAAGGTATTTGTTTAGGTTTTGTACTTAGAAAATAACACGGGGATCCATTTCCAAAAGGAAAATTTTAAAAAGGGTAGGTGACTAAGTATAGCTGGTACAGAGTGATCCTATGTCCTTCCCGAATGTTTATTTTTAATAAGATAAATATGTGATTACATTTATTGATTATTTCTCTCATAAAACTTGGGATTAATTTCTAAAAAAAAAGTGAATTTTGTTCACTTCAAAATTTTCAAAGCCCTTATTGAAAACTTGTAAAAATATTCAATGACAAAAATAAATAATGGAGCAGATTTTGTCAATAATTATATATTTTATGATTGGTAACATTGAGAATTTTTATCTTAGCTCGATCTAGCATGGAGGCCACAATTAGGGGACCTCCTCTCTAACATGAATACAATATATCGTTACAATCTCATGAGCATAGTAGTCAAGCAAGAGCATGAGCAACCAACCCAGTGAGGGATTGGACCAACACAGACACAAGCCTGAATTTTTGTCTCATGGCATGAATTCCATTAGCAACCTCAACATTGTGGTTTAAACCTATGAGCACATTGGATCAATGAAGGCATAGTGTGTGCTATCATAATGGCCCAACAAAGGTTTGAACCCTAGTGTCCACAATAACAACATCACCACTTTACCATCACACTATGGGATTAACCTAGTCAATAATTAGATCATTACCTTCTATGAATATGAAAGAATTAAAATTTAATATATTTTACCCTGCACCATCAAAAAAATGGTGTAGTTGCATCTAAAAACTACACACTTAAAGAAACAGAAATTTGCATGGTACATTCTAAAGACTTTCCTTCTCAATTTTTGGTAGAGGTGATTTAGAGTGCAAATTACATTAAAAATCACAGTCCCTGTTCACTAGTCCAACATTTCACTCTCAAAGAAAAATGGACTTGTATTAAGCCCAATGTTTCATATTTTTAGGTTTTTTATATAATGCTTGGGCACATATCCCTAATGATACACATGAAGAAATATAAAGGATTTGTTTTCCTTGTATCTTTTTTGGTTACTATGAATATTTGAAGGCTTATCATCTTTTTGTTGGTGCCACAATAATACTTTATAGTTGAGATGTATTGTTTGATAAAAATTCCCAAGATTATGAAGTGACATAACCTCTTCCTTCATTGGTTTCTACCAAGACAAATAGAACTTGAGATGTTCCTTGGGATCAAGGTATATTAGATGAATATTTTTCTAAGAGTCACTATAGTTTAAATGATGAGTCACAAGGGGGGCAAGAAGAACATTAATCACTAATGCTAGAGAACAATTAGAATGCATCTACTCAATTTTTATAGCCTAAACCTAAATGGTCTTGCATTATATGAAAATAGGTTGGTATATTGTCAAGGTATCCTAGTTAATTAGGCATGACAAGATCTCAAATTTAGTATGGTTTTGCACATTTAGATTAGTTGGTAGTAATGTCAGATCCCAAGATTTATCATCGAGATACTAAGCACCTTGAATGGAAAGAAATTATTGCATAAGAATTTTTTTCTTTAAATAAGAAAAAAAACATGGAATATGGTCCCACTTCCAAAAGGAAAAATATATGAGCTAAAATTGATAGTACCAAACTAAACATGCAATATATGCCCGTTTATAGGTGCAAACCCAACTTGTAGCAAAAGGTTTTTCACAAGTTGAAGGGATAGATTATCATGAAATTTTTTCTCTAATATCCAAAATTAATTCCATTAGGCTTGTACTCTCATTATCTACAACATAGGGATGGTAATTTCATCAAATAAACATAAAAAGTTCCTTCTTGCATGGAGACTTGGTAGAATAAATCTACATGTCCCAACCTCTAGGGTCTATTAATTATGAGAACTCCAACTATGTGTGTAGATTGAAAAAGTCCTTGTATGGATTGAAATAGGATCCTTAAGCTTACTATGAATACATTGACATATTTCTCATTATTGTTTTTTACACAAAGTTCTTGTAACCCTATAGTCTACACTTAGAAAGTAGAAAGAAGACGTGAACGTCCTTATGTTGTTGAATTAACCATAACAATAGCTTCCTCCAAGAAGATAAATGATTTGAACTTAAAATGCTTAATGAAGTATTTTGGGATAAATAACTTTGTTACATTTTTTTCTTGGTTTCAAATTACATTGTTTGTGAAAGGAATTTTCATTAATTAGTCAAAATATTCTCAAGACATTTTATGATGCTTTAGGAAAAATGCAAGTCCACACTAACTCCTTTTCAATTTAGATGCATGTAGAGTAAAAAATAAGATCCTAGACCTAACTAGTAGATTAACTTAGATCACTTTTTTCCCCCTACATTAGGACATAAACTGACTAGGGTTTTGATGATTGGCTAGCTAGATTAATGGAGAGACAATCTACTAGGATTTGGTTATTTTAAGTTACAAAGAGGAAAAATTTGATGTGTGTTTTAATAAGCCTATTTGACATAAACCCTAGATCTGAAAATGTAATTTATCGCACAGATAAAAACAAAAATTGATGAAATAATAGTATATTTGAGAAGGGTAGATATCTATGCACCTGCCATGAAAATTTGAACTCGAATTTGGAGGTCAAGGGAAAGGATTCCCTTGACCAAAGATGTTTCTTTTTGGGATTTGTAAACTTTAGATGACAGGTTGCAATCTACACTATGTTTTTTTATAGCCTTTTTATTGACGAAACTATCAGATTTGACCTACACACATGAAAATATGGGGAAATGTTGTGTTGTACAAGGGCTTGCCTAAGTCAATCCTCATTTTGGCATTTCTACCTCCACAAATAGAAAATTATGATGATAAAGATGGATTGACCTAGGTCGAGCATAAGCCAAATGAACAATAATTGACTGTAATTATAAATGAAAATAGACAATGTTACCTTAGGTATGAAATCTTTTTTCTAAGAGATGTTCACACCATAAGTTGCCAAAGGTTGTTTGATGGCTGCTTAAATTTCTTGAAGTCCTGCAAGAGGTTAGTCCATATAATACAATAGATTCTCATAGCTATCATAAATAGGATAATTGAATACATCTTTATAAGAGAGTGATAGTGCATGATTGATCATAATAGCTTCTAATGTTCAAATTAGAAGAAAAATTATTTATATATGCATCTTAATTGATCTTTTTTATTATAGGTTGACCTAGGATCCTTTTTAAATCTCCAAGGACCAACACCAAAACATTAAAATTTAAAATAGGTCACCCTTAGGTTAGGGGCGCCCTCATGCTTGACCAAGTGATTTTGGCCCAAATTTGTTGGTATATCGAGGACTTTAATAATTTTTCCTAATCTAGCCTTGAAACGAATGAATTATTAATATAATTAAGTCTATAGGAAAAATAGGGTGTCCATGTAGTGTGAAATTGTTAGGGTTGAAAATTTACGACATTACTGTTATCACAAGGGATTGCACTCGAATGCAAAAGTTGTAAAGCTCAACAATCCTATGTAACATTGAAACACTTTTGAGCCTGTGGGTTGCTCATAATGAAAGTGAGTCTCCAGATTATGGGTTGGTTCCCCTTTTGATTTGCTATGAAACTAAAAACAGGAAAAGGGATAAAAGGCTAAATGGAATGAAATGCAAAATTGAACTGAAACAATAGTGATGCACTTAAAAGATGATAAACTTGCAAATTGATTCACAAGGACCTCTCAAATATTCTATCTGCACAACTAGATCTGAATAGTTCAATCAAATAAATATTTTATAGAAAGGCTTTAATGAAATTATCCTCTTCGAAGGAAAAAATAATGTTTTCACAACAAAGATGATAACTCTGAATTATATTCACAATGTATAACCTGTGAAAGTGAACTTAATTGCATTCATACACTTATGAGTGAGATAGAAAAAATAAAGGTTTCAAGATTGAAACACAGTAAATTTCTTATCAAATCAAGCATAAGGACGACACCTGAAATCTAGAAGGAAAACTTGACAATATTTGAAAGATGAAAGGAAAATTTTGCAACTGACAAACTATGATAACCTGTAAAAGTTGTATTATATTAATCTGTAAAATAAATCTGAGTTACAAGATAGTCTCTTTGCAGAAAGCAAAGGAAAAAAATAAGAACTGAGAAAAAAGACTAAGTCTTTTCCAATATATACAATGATATGATAGCTCCAATGCGCCAAGAGGTGGAACTAGAAGCAAACTGTAGGTGAAAAATATCTCAAAAATCCTCTCACAAGCAAAGATGAAAATTGATAAAAAGGGGAGTTAGAACTGAAACAATTTGAGCAAAAATAGGCTCTTCTCCCTCTCACAACTAGTTTGACCAAAGTTGACCTCGAAACTATATGAGACAACTCCAAAACAAGACCAAACTCTCCAGTTCAACTCTAAATGCATGAAAATATCTTCAATTCCATTACACTTGTGCTTTTTGCATGATTTTGGGGAAAAAGTAATTGTTTGATTAAATACTAAAGATAATCAGTTGTGATTATTTTAATATTTAACATATAAAAGGCCTCCTTTTATACATCGCATGGTAAATATTAAGGTAATTAATAAGATATTACCTTTAATATTTAATTACATAGTTCATTTTGTCTAAAAATATGAAAGAAACACACAAGTAACTGCATGACCAAAGTGGACCCTGGAATCACCTCAGTTCGACCATGAAACAAGGATAAAAGACTTCAATTTGACATCAAACGCATAATATACTTTTAGTTCCACCTCTAATATTTTTTTCTCAAAAAATATGAACTAGGTCAATGAGAAATTTAAAGGGTTTTTTTTGCATCATTGTTTTTTAATTTGTGTTCAAAAATCATGAAAACCCAAATCGTATTTTTTGAGATATGATTGAAACACGTGACTGTTGTTCTTGTGGTGCAAGGTCTTTGAATGGTTACTCTTCCTTGGGATTGGTGAATTTTTTTCAAAAAGTATGAACTAGGTTGGTGAGAAATTTAAAGGGTTTTTTTGCCTCATTGTTTTCTAATTTGTGTCCAAAAATAATGAAAACCTAAATTGTAGTTTTTGAGATATGATTGAAACATATGACTGATATTCTTGTGGTGCAGGGTCTTCAAATGGTTACTCTTTTGCTCATATTCTCATCCATAAAATCTTTCTTCTAAATGCTATCACCATTAATAGTCTATTTTCTCAAATGGAACTCAACATTATTTGTAAACTCCATTCACAAAAACTTTTGTTGCATCTTTTGAATCTAAGAGGGAAACATGTTGGGCTCAACCCTTGTGGGAGCCCATTTTTTCACCACATGCTAAAATATTAAAAGAAATGAATCCAACAACGAAATTTCACCTATATCTGCATAGTGAACAAATATGTTAGCAAAACAATGATGTTGAAAGCTTCAAATAATGCATTAATTCTTATGCTCCTAATTGCTCATGAATGCTCCCGAAATCTGCAAACTTCATTCCAACTCTACCTGATTGAGTTGTAAGTGAAAATTGGATAACAATTACAATACAATATTTCTACCAAGTGTTCTTCTCCTATGGTTGATGGAACACTCTGTAGGAGGTTGTTGAGAAGTATTTTTTGCTTGACTCATACATGTCCTATTCTTTCTTTTACTGCAAATATTGTATCACACTTTTTTCAACATCTACATTATAGCCATTAGAAGGCTACAAATTTCACTCTATTGTATCTTTATAGTATTATAAATAATGGGATTTAGTAGAATTCAAGTGTCAAAACCTCAATTTATAGTTACATCTTTAGAGGGGAAATATAAAAACATTGCTCCTCCTAGTGACAAAATGATTGTTTAAGGATATATTAGTACTGATTGGGTAAGAGATCTAGATTATCACAATTCAAATCACAAGTTACATATATCATCTTGGGGTAGGTTCCATGATGATATTTTAAAAAAAAAGCTACTATTGTTTCTACCATGGAAGCCAAGTACAGTGGAGTTACCGTGTAATGCCTCAAGCCACACAAGTAGAGCATTAGCCAATTAAGCATTTTTTTTAAACAACACCAAAGACCAAAATGCGATAACAACATGTCATACTACATAATAAATTGCACAAAAGTGTTATGTCAAACACAACACAAGAACACTAACAATATGAACAACCTCACTATTGCTATAAGAAAGGTGGCACTAGAAAAAGGCTTACTATTCATGGGATGAAATAAACATGATGAACCTATGAGAGGGGGAAAATACATTGAAACAATGATTGAGTACTAACACAAATCACACTCTCTCATGAGAACAACACAAGAGTAGGATGAGGGAATCATCAACCTCAAATAGACACCAAATTAACCTTACCAAATCTTACAAAACCTAAGGTAACACACACAAATAATGGGATAAATAAGAGCAATCACACCTCCACTAGATGATGCAACCACCAATTTCTAGAAAGAGTAGTAGGATGAGAGTAGCATTCACCTCCAATTGAATCAGATAAAATTTAAAACCTATAGGAACAAGGACAAACCTTCACAAGATTTTTCCTTAATTTGAGGTACAATCCCTCCCCCAATTGGAATGATGGAATGCCACTTCCAAGGAAAAATATACTTCCCAATTAAAAAGGTAACATAACATCCCAAGTATGACACTTTTTGATGAAGCAACAACTTAGGAAGACTCACTAGACCAAGGGGAATAACTTTCATATACAATTTTTCCTCAAGAAATGGTTGAAAGACCTCACTACTTGAAAAAATTAGGGGACAATAGAATGCTTGAGGATTACAATTCATGAGGAGGATGTTAGAACACTAGAGGGACACTACTATGATTTCACCAATGTTTTGCGACTATGTTGGAGTCCTAGGAATGCATTTTAGTCCTTCCCTACACTAGTTTCTTGTTCACAAGACCATTTCTAGACCTTCATGCCCAAAAAAATTCTCAAGGCACACAAGGAAAGAGTCACAACACATAAAAACTTTGAAATGATGAAAATAATTGGGATACCAAAGTGAACACTAACACTTGATCTCCAAACCCACTGGCCTACAAAGGAGATAACTTGTAAGAGCTAGGGATTCAACAAGAATATACAAAACATGACCAATAACACCAAGAATGAAGGGGAAGGATTCCTACCCATCCTTATCATTCCAAGACCACAAGGAGAACCCAAAATGACCTCACAATGAGGTGGTTCTCACCAAATCACAACCCCAATATTGGGAGATAACTAAACAAGATTACAATCCAAAAAAAAAAAAAATTCTGAAACAAGAGATTCATTTGAATTCAAATCCAAATATGCTCTAAGTTCATTTTTCCATAATTTCCAAAAAAGAACTTGCATAAGAAAAAATATGAAAATTTGACACCAACATCGGTATAACATACAAATGAAGATAGATCCTTCACCACTTATGTGGGAGGTTCGCATTCCATCCAAATTATACTCCATTATAATAAATTATGATTACAAGAGGACTCAAAGTCATTAATTATACATATACATCAATTGGTAAAACTAAGAAACTAAAAGAAAGGAGAGAACCTCCATTTTCATGTTATCAAAAGCTCCTCCAAAGCTAAATCCTCTAATAACTTTGATCCTCAATGTGGTATCCATGTCACCCAACCATGTGGTACCCTTAGGTCAACCCTACTATGTTAAGAAATAGTCATTTGAGTACAAGCACATCACTCATGCAAAATAAGGACGATGACTCACAAATATGTCAATAAATATAAATTCATGGCATCAAATAAGATAAAGAATCATCATAACATTCACATGAAATAAGCATGATCGCATCAAATTCATATAGACCAACAAAATTATCATCAAATAAAAAACACTCATGCTCAAGGGGATAACATCACCTGTAGAAGTTGAGAAATCCAGCTTCACAAAACCCGAAGATCACCTGCATACAAATAACCTGTCACAGAAAGGGAGAGATGGAGACAAAAAAGCAAAGGGTGCTTTGAAATCTAAAGATGCATTAAGTATTAAATGCCTACAAAATGCAAACTAAGTTAATCTTAAGAGAAATATAAAAGGTAACTTAATTAAAATAATTAAGTAATAAACCTTTTACTCTAACACCCCCCCTTAAGATGAACTTAGGGAGTAGGTACAAACTAAATGCATGAAAGCAATGACACTACAAGCAAGAAAGCAAACTTGGGTCCCGGCAACTAGGCCTGATGAGGTACCCAATCACAACCAAATCTCTGTAAAGTGGAGTAAAGGAGAAAACCCAGTGGGAAAAAATCCTCTCCAAAAAGAGATGAAAAACATGCTGAAAAAAACATGAAGGAAGGAAGGCCTCACAGAGACCCCCCAAGGACAACTTCCTTCACCCCAAGCATGGAGCACAATAGAAGATAGTGTGGTGATTCCAAAGGTTTAGTGAAGATGTTTGCAACCTGCTCCTCTGTAGGAATGTACTCCAAGATGAGAGAACCATTTTGAATCAACTACCTGATGAAGTGCATGTGGATCTCAATGTGCTTAGTCTGATAATGTTTCATTGGGTTGCGTGAAATGTGAATGGAACTCTGATTGTCACACCAAAGAATAGTGGGACTATCAGGAGGAAACCCAGACTCTGTCAAGGAAACCCAGACTCTGTCATCAATTGCCAAAGCCATAGAATCTCCTGACTAGCTAACACGGCTGCTCGATACTTAGCCTTTGTAGATGATAATGCAATAGCATATTGCTTCTTACAAGACCATGTGATAGGACCAGAACCAAGGCAAAAAACAAAGCCAGAAGTAGACTTCTGATCATTGGCATCACTAGCCCAATCTGAGTCAGTGAAGCCAACAATGTGAGGGGATCCTGAAGTGTAGTGAATGTCATAATGAGTGGTGCCCTGAATGTACCTCAAGATATGTTTGATTGCTTTTCAATGGCTCTCATGTGCATCATGTGAGAAATGAGAGACAAGGCCAACCGCAAAGGAAAGATCAGGACACGAATGTGTCAGGTACAACAAATTGCCAACCAACTACCTATATAAAGTAGAATCTACTGGAGGAGTAGAGCAAGTGGAAGACAAGACAACACCTGACTGAAATGGTGTGGGAGCAGGCTTGCAATCAAGCATGCCAAATCGCTAGAGCATATCAAGAGCATACTTCTGCTAAAATATGGAAATCCCATCTAAAGACTAAATAACCTGTAGACCCAAAAAGAAGTGTAGAAGACCTAGATCTGTCATCTCAAATTGCTCCATCAAAGCCATCTGAACACTTTGAATCATGGATGATGAGCTACCTATAATAATGAGATCATCAATATATAGCACAAGAATCAAAATATCACCCTATTGACGTTGAATGTACACTATGTGATTAGAATGATAGTGTGTGAAGTGAGAGGAAATCAAAAAAGAGTCCATCTTCTCATACCAAGGCTGAGGGGCTTGTTTGAGACCATATAATGAACGCAAAAGTCTGCAAACCAAGGAAGAATCCTACACAAAACCCTGAGGCTACTCCATATAGATCTCCTCATGTAGGTCTCCATGCAAGAAAGAACTCTTCACATCCATCTAAAACACTGTCCATCCCTGTGAAGCTGTAAGTGAAAGTACAAAGCGAATAGAGTTCATCTTGGCCATAGGAGCAAAGGTCTTGGAGTAATCAATACCCTCCACTTGAGAAAACCCCTTTGCAACAAGACGCGCCTTATACTTATCGATAGAACCATCTACAACATACTTGGTACAGTACACCCACTTGCACCAAACCAACTTTCTTCCCTTAGGAAGAGGACAAAGATCCCAAGTATGATTCTTCATCAAAGAAGAATACTCCTCATCCATGGCCCTATCCCATTCAAGGTGACCTATCACTTCTAAAAACCTCTTAGGATCTTTCGAAATGGCATGACTCAAAAGACTAGAACCAAATGTCTGTGCACAAGTGTGACGAGAATCTGAAGGATCACCTGCCAAAGATCTAGCTACCTCAATAGTAACACAGGCCCACTTGGGAAAATGTTGAGTACCTAGTGGTGGTGGAGATGGTAGATCATCATCTACATCATCCTCAAGAGATAAGTAATCCTTAAGAGATGAAGAGGGAAGAGTAGGCAGTGAGGGAGAATCCATCTAAGGATAGCGCTCATCAAACTAGACATCCCGCCAAAACAAGACCTCTATGGAATTAGGATCAAACAACCTGTATGCCTTAACATCCTCATAGCAGCCAACAAATATGAGTGGTCGGCTTTTCCTCTCCATGGATTTTTATTGAGTATTGAGAATAAATGCCCAAGCCTCACTACCAAAAACTTGAAATGTAGAAACATCAGGCTTGACATGGGTCCGAGCCTCCTTAGGAGTCATATGTTGTAATGCCTTATGAGGCATCCGATTTTGAATATAATTGGTGCAATTGACAGCCTCTGCCCAGAATGAATAGTCCATAGCTTGTGACTGTATCATACAATTGGCCATCTCCCGTAAGGTTTTGTTCTTTCTCTCAGCAACACCATTCTATTGAGGGGTGTAAGGTACTGCAAACTGATGCTACAAACAATGCTCAGTGCAAAAATCCCTAAAAGCTTGATTAACATACTCCCCCCATTATCTGTGTGTATCCTCCTGATAGAAAGTCCAGATTGCTTCTCCACAAATGTCTTAAAGATCCTGAATGAATCAAAGACATCAAACTTGTACTTAATAAAGCACACGCATGTACATCTAGAGAAGTCATCAATAAAGGTGAGCACATATCGGGACCCTAAAAAAGGAGTTAGAAAGGACATGAGATCGCTATGTACCAACTCCAAGGGTGCCTTAGCATGTGTGGTTCTACCCAGAGGAAAAGAATCCCGGTGATGTTTGCCAAGGAAACAACCTCGACATACACCATCAGTTTAGGAAATCTGAGGAATCCCAATCACAAGTTCCTAAGTACTCATCTGTTGTAGATATTTGTAATTGACATGGCCAAAATGCTCATGACAAAGCCTGCTCACTGAGTTTGCATGTGCTATAAGAGAGGAACTTGAACTCTTTGAACTCTCAAAGCCATCAAATATGTATAAGCGAGATGCAAAATCAACACTCCCAGTAGCCACAACCAAATCAGGATCTTGAAGGTCTTGAATAACCACATCATGTGGTGAGAACTCAAGTGTCTTACCAAAGCCAGAATGGAAAATCTGATAAATAGAAAGAAGGTTTGTCGAAATGTTAGAAACAACAAGTACATCCTAAAGACAACCACCATCCAATGAAACAACACCTAAACCCTGAACTAAAAGGTGTGTTGAGTCACCAATTGTAATATGTGTAGTGCCACTAGGGGCTAATGAGGTGAAAAACTTCTGTGTGTGTGTGTCATATGGTGAGAAGCACCAGAATCTAGAATCCAAGTGGATCCTAAAGGTAAGGCTCATGCAAAAAGAGCATGACCTTTCCCTGTGGGTTGATAAGGAGCCTTAGGTGAGGTGATATTATGTTGTTGCATGGCTTCCTCTAAAGCCTCTAATCGTTTCCAACACCTGGAAACTGGATGTCCTTCCTTGCTAGAGAAACTACAAGGATCACCTAATTTCTTCTTAGTCTTGGAGGAAGACTCACCAGACTTAGAATATTTTCCTTGTTTAGTATTGGACTGTGGTTTTGAATTAGACTTTGGAGGTGGCTTGGAGGAATTCTCACTACCAGTTGAATATATCTTCGACTTTAGTTTTTGCTTCTACTTCCCCTTAGATGTATGAGCTAAGTGCTTGGTTCTTAGATCCTGAGAGAGCATCCAACTGTGATATCTTGGCCTGCTCTCATGTCAACCGATCACAGAACACCTCAAAAGTAGGCATGGTAAAGCGTGCACCCAAGACATCCATTGTAGAATAGAATGTAGAGGAAAAAATTTGAAAGGGACCTCAAATCTTGGAGAGATTTTTTTTTGTTCTTACCACAACCCTATAACAATGACCTCAGTGATTTGAACTTCATCAAAATGTCCTCAATGGTAGGATATGAATCAAGTACTAAGGAAGTCAATTCGGCCTCAATTTGAAGAGCTCAAAATTGATTAATGGTGCCAAATAAAGTATGAAACTTCAACCACATATCCCGAGGAGTTGTACAACACTCTAGATGGAATAGAAGACTATTTGAAACATGCAAGGATAGCAAACCCATGGCCTCATCCATTTTGTTCTTGTGCTGAAAAACATCAAATGGTCATGTCAACTAGGGTTGAACTTCATCCAAACATGACCATAACCCTTTTGACATGAGAAGTCTGGTCATTTGTGCCTTCTAGGTGTGATAATTGTGTGGGGAAAGACGCTCAATAGAAGAAGATTTTTCCATAATGAATGAGTTTTGAAATGTGTTTTATGAAATATTTTTTTGGTTTTCTGATGTAAATTACATAAAGCAAGAAAAAAACACCCCCCACAACACAAGAACCCAAAACCCCAGTACAATTTTTAAAGCTGAAAAGTGAGAAACAATAAAATATGCTTCAAAAAATACTTTGTGTACCTGGTAAATTTTCTGATAAAATAAACTACAGATCTGAAGAGAGCACTCAAACACCTTTCCAATGTCTACTCGTTTTTGAAAAACGGAGTCCAGACGCAAAAGTTACGCCCCCCTGAGTGCAAAAGGCACGTTTTGTCTTTTACTGGCGAAAAAGGAATCAAAAATGAAAAATCAAAAAATAAGACCTCCACCATCAGATCGGGCTTGGAGTCAGCTTTCCAACACCTATTCGTTTGCAAAAAACGGAGCTAAAACGCAAAAATTACACCCGATTTACGAATAACACCTCCAAAAGGCCAAAAAGAGGAGCCCTGGTGGCTAGACAGGTGGCGCCGCTTGGGGCAGTGGTGGTCCAATGGTGTGGTGGCTGGTGGCGGACTGGTGGTGGGTGGGTGGGTGACTGACAAAGGCAGTGGCCACTGGTTGAAGCGGCTAGTGAGTGGCTGGCGGGTGGCCGCTTAGTGGCTGGTGGGTGGTGCCCAAAAAAAAACACTGTAAGCACCTTTTAAATGCACTTTTTTAAATTTTTTTGAATTTTTGCATAGAAAATCGTGCCCTAGGGTCTGTATGGCCCTAGGACAAATTTTTTTGCCTCCCAAGCCAACTGCACCGAAACAGGGTGAGTTTAATGTCAAAAAACTTGGAAACAGCCTCCTGAGTGCAACTGTGAGGTTGGTTTGGGCTCAAACTGCATCAAATGAAAGAGGTATGCCCTAGATAAAAAAAAAGAAAACCACAAACCCTCGAAGCTCCAAAACACGAACAAGAAGCAGCAGGTCTGGCTCTGATACCATGTAGAAGTTGAGAAAGCCAATTTCACAGAACCCGAAGATCACCTGCATGCAAATAACCTGTCACAGAAAGGGAGAGATGGAGACAAAAAAGAAAAGGGTTCTCTGAAAGCTAAACATGCATTAATCAGAGAGAATGAAAAAAATACAATGAGATCAATCCTTATGAAGGAGATCAAGAAACCATAAAGTGTAACCTAAAAAGGGAGCATTTAATAATTATTAAATGCCTACAAAATGAAAACTAAGTTAATCCTAAGAGAAATATAAAAGGTAACTTAATTAAAATAATTAAGTAATAAACCTTTTACTCTAACATCACCAATAATAAAAAAAAATAGGGATAATCCACATCACATAACATACAACGCATACATAAACATGTGCAACCATGGTCTCATAAATCACAAAAATAATCACATACACTCATAGTCTCATATATTATGGACATAAACATGTTCAATCAAGTTCTCTTCCATGGTCGGAGATGGGTCTTTTATTGGAAACCAAGTCCAATAGTATCAAGGATGAGGAACCATAATATCTAGAGAAGTGTCATCGCGATAGATCAAAGATATGGCTAAGAAAAGTTAGGTATGCATCAAATCACCCACACGAGGAACCCAACCAATAAGGACCAATGTTCTCATACTAAGCAAGTCTTCAATGCTCATACTAAGCCTATATGAGCACTTTGGCTATGCCATAAGAATCAATATCTTAGTTATTTTAATTATCTAATATCATTAATTATCTCTTTATTAGTAAATTATTTTCTCATCATATCCTTGATCCCCTTTGTACCCCAACCAACATCAAGAGCCACTCCTTTCCAACACCCTACACTTCAAATCCTAGGTTTATCACACCAATTCACTTTTTGGGTAGAATATATTTTAATGCAAAATTTTAGGTGATAAAAAAAACATGGTCCCAAAATATTATAAATCTAAAAATAATAATGAGACTTCTATCCATGCATTGAAATTCATTTAAAATCACCCACAATTTTAAATTTTCTAAAAACTAATTTACATTGAAAATTTTAAAAAATAATCCTAAACTCCATGGTTGAATGTTTGAAAAATCAAATTTCAAAATTCTAAATTCTAAGAATACCATTTGGTTCCAAAAAGCATAGCATCACACTTTTCACATAAAATTCACATTTCAAAGATTTTAAATTTTTCCCATAATACAATTTAAAAAATAAATTAAAATACATGAATTGAAACTAAAATGGATGAAAAACACAAGAAAATTTTCAAAAATGAAAATGATGAGAATTGCCTCGGTTATGCACTTACAAAAAATATCAATTTTCCTTCAAATTGAGATGAAAATCCAAATGCCAATCCATCCTACATTAAATAATGTTCCTTGCATTCTCAGCCAAACAATGTCATTCCCAAGCATTTCCAACATTTTTTCATTTTTCATCTTAGGGCTTTGAGAGAAAAAATAACCCAAATAAGAATAATGAGAAAATAAAAGATTGTCTTTATTTTATTCCCTTTTTCCATTTCTATTTTCAAATTTATTTCTATTTCTTTTTCCAAAAAAAATATATTTTTTCTATTTTTCTAATTTCTCATTTCACAAAATACAATTTGTCAATTTAAAAATGTCTAAATCATTTTCTTTTTCAAAGGAAAATAATATAACACTATTTAAATCATTTTACAAGCAATTCAAATTTAATTTAATCAATTTTTTCAAAGTCAAAGGAAAATTTTTGAATAGCAATTTTAACTAATTAAAAAAAATCTAATACATTTAAATAACATTTTATCCTTTCATTTATTTCCCCATTTCATGATTCTCAATGCATCAAGCACTATTCATATATAAAATTTCATCTTAAAAATACAAATGCATGCAAACATGAAATAAACAACCATATTATAATGACACATTTGTGGTTTTTCTACACACAAATACTTGAATCACCACTTTTTTGGATCCAAAATCATAAGAAAAAATAGGCTTATCTTGCACTCAATCAAGTGCAATAGTGGCTACCAAACACATAAGCCCAAAATGACATCTATGATTAATCATTGCTGGAGACTAACTCAAACCTAAATAATTAGGTGGAGAAATAACCTTGTGCATGTACCCACTCAATGCAAACATCAAGTGTTCTTTCTCAATATATAATAGCTGAAGCACATGAAAATCATCCAATGGAATTCAACATCATATATCATATAATCATGAAATTAAGATAATCAACTAAATGCTAGATATTAAGATCATTAATTCACCACATCTATGATTCTATTACAAAGATTAAACATAAGCATCTCAAGAAACACAACAATAATTAAATACATTATGTCCTCACAAGGAACTTGGTACAATACCATACACACATCAAAATGCAATAAAAATACCAAGAACCAACATGTTGAGGAATACCATCTCAAAACGTGTGGATAGTCCCAAACACCCCATACACCACTGAAGACGATAAGCACAAGCTTGACCCATCCATCCACTGATACATAATCATAAAATAATGTCAAGATACATATCAAGGTAGAAAACTTAGAGGACATTACATGTCACTATTAGTTGCGAGTCAATGTGAAATTGGCACATTCTTTTGAATTTTAGATTTCCATAGAAAACCTAAAATTCTATGGTGCAATAACCAAAGCTCTATCCATATAGCTTCAAGCTAGTGAAACACCAATGTATAGAGCATATTGAGATTTATATACATTATATTCAATAACCAATACATGACAACATTGTTGATCTTAATTTTGTTGTCTAGATGACCATGTTGTAGACATCTTTTCAAATCCATTTCTTGGGGTCATGTTTATTCAAATACAAAAACTTTTGAAAGTGAAGGAAGGTTTCATAAAGGGGGGATAACTACTAATTCATCTTCTCTTCCTTTTATCAAATGATATCTTAAGGGGGCATGTTATTATGCTTAATTAAAATCAAATAGTTTTATATGTTTGTAAGATGCACTTGTATATTCATTGTAATATAATATGTAGATATTCTTTATAAAAATTCATGGATATTCATTGTAATAATTCACGAACAATGAATAAATTGATTCTCACTTATATTCAAGTTATTTGTATTAAAGTAAGGTTTTGTCTTAAGTAGAATATTTTATTAGTTAACTACTCTTAAGGACTTGAGTTATACTAGTTAACTATATCTTAAATATAATCATTCTTTTAGATAATTAATCTCAAAAATTTATCCCTAGCACCTATCTTATCTATATAAGAGCATATAGAGATAGTGTTTGAGGTATCACTATATAAGATAGTTATCCCAATTCTAAAAAATCTCAAGCCAAGGTCTTTTGATAAAAAAATAGTAGTCATGCTACCCATGTTCTAAATTTGCATTATGTTATTTATTTAAATTTTATTGATTTATTTTATTTTTTATATGTATGTGGGTAAATTAATTATGGTAGAAATAATATTTAATAGATTATATCCCTTTAGGGGAAAATGTCTTGTAGTCTTATCTTTTTGGTTTAGCATGTGTTCATTTTTTATTATTCTCCATTGTTGAATCTTTTCGTGTTTGAGGGGCCTAATATAAACACACTATATTAGAAAATAATTGGAAACAATAAACCTATAAGTGATAAGGAAGGTTCATCATCAAATTTTGTTAGATTTAGGAATAAACAAAAGCTACCGAAAACCTGGTACAAGAAATAAAACTATTATAAAAATGATACAAAATTAAAATAACATAATATACTTAGTTCCTACAAGATAAATGTAAATATCAAGAAGTAAACTAGCATTATTAGAGCTCATTAAAATATGTGTGGACAAAATTCTAGAGTGGACACATATGGGAAAGAGGGGAGGAAAAACTAAAGAATGAGAAATAACTCCAACTATCCAAAAATAAGTGGGAGTTACACTCATGAAATAAGTATATACCCTTATTTTACCTATTCACTACAACTAAGAAAGACAAAATAAATATGTAGTAAAATACATAATTTTCTTGACTAAGGAAAATAAAAACCTACACTAACACCCACCTTTAAGAGCAACTTAGGTGGTTGAAAACATGGGTCACAATAAGTGAATCCTAATGAGGTATCCTTTTAAGAGAATAATCCCCCATCCCCCATAGAGAGATAAAATATCCCCCCAAAGTAGGTACAAAAAGGAAGGACTAAGTTTCCCCCCAAAGAAGTAGTCTCTCGAACCCCAATGAATCTTCTAAATGAAAAAAAATATTTTTTGTGAAGTGTTTGGTAAATATGTTAGTAATTTGATTGAAATTTAGGTAGTATCATAGATAAAAAAAATTATCCATAGATAAGATCTTGAATTCCGTGCATGTGTATCTATTGACTTCGTCCACTTATGATGGGTTGATTTTTGTGAAATTTTTATGGCACTCTAATTATCATAAAATATGGTTGATGGCTATCTAAATAGAATACCAAAATCAATGAGAATATCTTAAACCCAAATGGTCTCAATGGTGACATTAATATCTATCAAGACTTGGCTTAAATGGAAGATTAAGAAATAGCATACTACTTCTTACTTAGCCAACAAATAATTCCTAAACTAATGGCAACCACCTTCATACACTCACAGTATGCAACCAGCTCGATGGTTCTTTTCCAAGACACAATTCTCGGAGAACAACTGCTACAGGAATTCATAATATCACAATAAACATTTAGATACAAAATAGAGACTACACAATCAAAACAAAAAGAATAACTACTCTCAGATGGGCATCGATGAAGCATTATTTTATTGATGTAGGAGATAACATTCATTTACAAATCACTTTGGACCCCATAGGGTGGATCTCCTTATTCCCATAGTTCACTCGTCCTCCACGTCACTATTCTCTGCCCATTCGACTTCCCTTGATACTCCTCTACACTTTCAACCCTTATTCCATTTATCAGCTTCACCATATTCTTGTTGCTCTTGACTCAAACCCCTCCTTTATCATTCGACCTCCTATATTCTTATCGTCCTTTCATGAACTATTTTCCCACACCATTTTAACATTGCCTTCCTTTCCTTATCGGTTGTACCTTCTTTCCATTATCGACCATGTCCCCTATGTTTTCCTTCGACCTCTTCTCTTATTATCGGCCCTTATACTCTTCTCAGTTTGCACACCTTCTTGTCAGCAACTTAAGTTCCACATTGTTGCCCTCTTACATTATCGTGCCTCTTTCGAATCTCCACCACTTATTCAATTGAATCGGCCTCCCTCTTAACATTTATTCGGCATCTGCTTCTCCATATCGGCCCTTATCCCTCATTATTGGGCCCTCTCTTATTATGGCTTTCGCCCCTTTTTCCTCTCTCCCTTTTGTATGCTTTCGGCCTCTTTGAATCCCCCCTACAGCCTCGTGCTTCCCAAAAAAAAACTTCTTCTTACAAACGGTTCGGCTTCTTCCTTCAATGACTTCAAGCATAATTGCTGGAACCAAACCATCACACCAAATCGGACGAGCTTCATTCATGACCACCAACTCATCAAATGGAATATCTTCACGAAACAAATCAAATTAACTAGTAACAAGCACCCAAACTGACATGTTCACTGTCGGGTTTAGGAGACGGTTATTCAACCATCCCCTTATTGCCATGAGTTCCTGTCACTCAGTGATAGGAAGTCCAACATCTGCTACTTGCAACAGGAAGACAAAATGCATTGTGACAGGAAGCTACATCATAACACATCCAAATGCCAAACCACCAAAACACTACAGAAAACTCAAAACTGAACAAATTGAAATGAAATTCAAACCAAAATTTGGACGGAGAGCGATGCCCCTGCATCAGACTCCCTAGGGAACAAAATTTACATGTGCTCCTGCACATGAGATCATAAATCCACAATCAACTCTTCCTTTCTTCCACCTTTTCCAGCATCTTTTTGGCACTACTACCACAATCCTCCAATACTGTGGTCCATTGTTCAACTCTTCACTCATGAAATCAATTCTCCCATTCATCATCCTCCTCCTATTTTCCTGCATCCAACTATCAACAATGAAAACAAAGAATTCCATGTCTTCTAATCTATTCATTTCACACATCTATAAAACAACCCCTATCTCATCTGCACATACTATCACATTTTCTCTTCTTACCACCTCACCCAACACACTTTCTAGCCAAACATCACACAAGGCTAACTATTGCAACACTACATCATTGTTAGCTCCATTATCTACACCCCAACTCACAAAATCCTTTACTAAATCTGACTCAACAATTTCTTCATTTTCAGCCATAACCTCCATCTGTACAATTGTCACTACTCCATTGGTTGGTATACTTCCAAGCTTTCCATTCCACTCCTCTTTAATTGCTGCATATTTTTCCCATAAATTATCTTCTTTGTCATGGACTGCCTTTCCTTTTTCCATGCTCCTTTCTGCAAAGTCTTCCTCTCCCTTTCCTTGTTTATCTTCTTCACTTTGAACCATTGTTGTCCCAATATTTACAGCCTTACTCCTTGTTGTATCCTCATTTACTTCCATGTTCAAGTCCTCTCCTTCATTGTCTAGTACACCTGTCTCAACATTTCTTCTCATTTCCACATCTGCATTATCCTTTCTTGCTCTTAATTTTCTACACACTCTTGCCTTTGGATGCTCTTTTCTAATCCCTCTTTCATAGACATTCTAAATTTGTTTTTGCTCCTTTCATCCTTTTTAATCTGCATGTATTCGCTTTCTTTCCTCTTCTGATGTTTGCTTATTCTCCCCCCTTTCTCATCTATCATCCTCCACATATCCATATCATATACATAAATTTCATTCAAAGCCTCAAAATCATCATCATCAAAATTAAATACCTGACTTTTTACCTTGCTTGAACTATGCTTCTTCTCAAATATTGTTGCACAAATTTGTTCTTTATTTTCTTTCTCATTCTCCACCATGACTCCTTGTTCCTGGGTCTAGTTCTTTTCTTCATGACTCCAACTCACCACCTTTGTCTTCTCATCACCACAATTAGTGGCTACTATTTGTTTCACCACCCATACTTTATCTTTGGGTTGTTGTCCTTTCTTAGCTGCACTTGCACTTCCCACTCTTTGCTCTATCTTCACCCTCAAATCATCTTTACTAGGCCTTATGCTGGTGTCCACTTGTTCCTCAACACATTCCTTTCTCTTTACCCTTTCTCCTTGGTACAATAATCCTTGAAATCAACTTCTTCATTGCCTTTTAATGGCTGCCCTACAACAACCTGCTTTCTTTGCCAACCCTTGGGTGCTCTCTATAATTCTTTCATAACTTTTCTCTCAGCATCATCAATTTGGACCTTTGTTTGTTGCCCCATATTAGTGGGTTTCCTTTTCCAACTAGGCACCTTGTATCCATGATCTTTTGAAAACCTCATCTCTCTTTTCTCTCTATGTATTTGCAAACCAACATTATTGTTTCTTTCTTCATGGCCCAAACCATTACTCTCATTCACAAGTTTACTACTTTTCCACTCTAATTTTCTCTCCTCTTTTTTTATCCACACCTCACCCATAGGGGCTTCTCTGCCTTCATCTGCAACATCTTCTAGAGTATCTTGAAATTTAAAAGAATCCTCAACATCTACATTATCATTTGCAGTCTTTATAATACTATTTTTTTCTTCACATTTAAGTTCCTTGTATTTCACCTCTTCCTACTGTACTGTTGCAATGTGTTCATGCATGTCAGCTACTGCAATTTGGTTTCCTCTTCTCTCACCATCATCTCCCTCTATGGGTTCTTTCCTTGACCCTTCTATCATCCATTCCAAGGTCTCATTTCTGACCTTCCTTGCAAAGCTCTTCATACCTGCACACACATGCTTCAAGACAACATTAGACGATAAAACAAGAGACCACAATGTATCCATAAGTTCCTCCTTCATGGAAACTTTCCTCTTCCCTTTTCTCTCTTCTTCTTGCACTTCTTTCGTGCTCCACTTCTTGGCTCTCATCATGTTCTCTTCAATGAGAACTTCTTTGACCTCTTTTGGTCCATGTTGCTCTATAGGCAACTCCTTGTTGTCCCAAACTTTTTGGAACCCTCTCATCCTCTTATATTTTCCTCTTAAGGCTTCTAGACTCTGCCTTTTTCTATTCTCAATAATCTCCTTCATAGGCCACTTTACTTTTCTTGTCATTGGCCATACCAAAACATAATCTTGGCTACCTTCCTCCAGCCATTATTTGTACCTTTCCATATATCTCCTTAATGCTGCTAACTCTTTCTCAAATTCTGCATCTTTCATTTTCTTAATTTATTTTTGCTTGTCTCTCTTTACGAGACTCTCCTTTCTAGTTTGTGTCTATATCTTTCAATCCTTCTTTCTCCTTCCTCTTCTACCCACAAATATTGGCTAAGTTACCTCACTTCAATGATCTACTCCAAGCACAAAACCTTTTGCGCTCTGATACTAATTGATGGTAACCACCTTCATACACTCACATTCTGCAACTAACTCGATGGTTCTTTTCCAAGACACAATTCTCAGAGAACAACTGCTACAGGAACTCATAATATCACAATAAACATTCAGATACAAAATAGAGACTACACAATCAAAACAGAGAATAACTACTCTCAGATGGACATTGATGAAGCATTATTTTATTGATGAAGGAGATAACATTCATTTACAAATCACTCTGGACCCCACAAGGTCGATCTCCTTATTCCCATAGTTCACTTGACCTCCATGTCACTATTCTCTTCCCATTCAACTTCCCTTGCTGCTCCTCTTCACTTTCAACCCTTATTCCATTTATCAACATCACCATATTCTTGTTGCTCTTGAATCGAGCCCCTCCTTTATCATTCGACCTCCTATATTCTTATTAGAATTTCATGAACTATCTTCCTACACCATTTTAACACTTCCTTCCATTCCTTATTGGTTGTGCATGCTTTCCATTATCGGCCATGTCCCCTATGTTTTCCTTCGACCTCTTCTCTTATTATTGGCCCTTATACTCTTCTTGGTTTGTACACCTTCTTGTCACCAACTTAAGTTCCTCATTGTCGCCCTCTTACATTATTGGGCCTCTTTCAAATCTCCTTCATCGCTTATTCAATTGAATCGGCCTCCCTCTTAACATTTATTCAGCCTCTGCTCCTCCATATCGGCCCTTATCCCTCATTATCGAGCCCTCTCTTATTATAGATTTTTCCCCTTTGTCCTCTCTCCCTTTTGTATGCTTTTAGTCTCTTCGAATCCCCCCTACGACCTCGTGCTTCCCAAACATAAAACTTCTTCTTACAAACGATTCAGCTTCTTCCTTCAATGACTTCAAGCATAATTGTTGGAGCCGAACCATCACACCAAATTGAAAGAGCTTCATTCATGACCACCAACTCATCAAATGGAATGTCTTCACGAAACAAATCAAATTAACTAACAAGCACCCAAACCGACACATTCACTATCAGGTTTGGGAGACGTTTATTTAACCATCCCCTTGTTGACATGAGTTCCTATCACTCGGCGACAGGAAGTCCAACATCTGCTACTTGTGATAGGAAGACAAAATGCATTGTGACAGGAAGTTACATCATAACACATCCAAATGCCAAACCACCAAAACACTATAGAAAACTCAAAACTAAACAAATTGAAATGAAATTCAAACCAAAATTTGGATGGAGAGTAATGCCCCTACATCATAAACCAAGTGAGAAATTGTAACCTAAACTAGACATGTGATCCTAAGAATCACCCAACCAATTTAAATCTATATACCCTACCAAGTTAATATCAATGACTGGTGAATATGGCATTCCAAAAGTATGAGTACCTTGAATATATTAAATAATCCATTTTGTTTCCTCCTAGTGTAGCTCGTGCCCATAATATATGTAATATGTTGGATTTGATTCCTTAACCGTACAACTACCAAAAATCACCTTCAATCAAACACCTATCACAAAAAGAGAGAAAAAGTAATTTATTTATTATAAAACCTTAAGATTTTTATTAATGCAAAAAAAAAGAATAATGATACAATATACAATGAACTACCCTTGATGAAGGATAAAGAAACCCTAAGTGAAACCTTAAGTGAGTATTAAATTAGATCATGACACATGTCATAGTCATATGACTTGAGACAAAAAAATCATAACCTAAGTAAGCTTAAGTATTCTAGTTTAAATAGAAAAAGGGACCTAATAATTAAATAATTAGTTAGGAAATTACATTTTTACTCTAACACATCCCTTAAGTGCAACTTAGGGAGGAGCTAAACTAATGCATAAAAAGAAAAAAAGGGTCCTAAAAACTAGATGTGATGAGGTACCTATATAGAAATGAAGAAAGATCTGTCATAGTCAAATAAAAGAAACCTCATGGGAAAAATGCATCCCTTAAAAAGAGATGTAAAATGGAAGGAAGGAGGACTCAAGTAGACCCCCCCCCCAAGTACAACTTCCTTCACCTCAAGCAGCGATCATAATTGAAGATAACAAAGCAATGCCAAAGGTTTACTGAAGATGTTCAAAATATGCTCCTTCATATGAAAATACTCTAAGGAGAGATACCATCCTGGATGATCTATCAAATGAAATAAATGTGAATCTTGTTGTCTTTCATCCTATAATTCTCAACTAGGTTACATACAATGTGAATGGAAATTTTTTTATCACATTAAAGAAGTGTAGGACTATCAATTGGTAGACCAAACTCTATCATAATATATCAAAGCCACAAAACCTCCTAGATAGAAATAAGTACATCTTGATGATTAGCCTTAGTAGATGATAATGTAATATAATTTTTCTTCTTGCAAGACCATGAAACTAGACCAAAACCAAGGCAAAACAAAAACCCAAAAGTGGAATCTTGTGAGTCAATAAAGCCTAATATTTTTTATAGATATTTGTGTGTCTTGAATTATAAAATGTGTAGTTCCCCTAATATACCTCAAAATGGTTGCATTCTAGTGACTCTCATTATAATCATAGGAAAATGGGATACATACCAATCAATAAAGGTGACATAGGGATGTGTGTGTTAAATATTAGAGATTACCCACCAAATATCTATACAAAGTGGCATCAATTCTAGGTGTGGTGTAAGTGGAAATTAATGTGACACTTTACTAAAATGGTGTAGGAGATGTCTTAAAATTCACCATATAAAAATGATGAAGGAGATCAATGGTATACTTCCTTTTAATATTTGGAGATAGGCTCAGTAGACTAAAGAACCTATAGACCAAGAAAGAAGTATAGAAGATCAAGATCTTTCATGTCAATGTTCTGCATTAATGAATTTGATATATCTAGAAACATAAAGAAGGAGCTACTGGTGATAATTAAATCATTTATATATAAAACCATAATCAAAATATCATCTTCATGTCTCTAAATATATATTATATGATCAAAGTGGCAATATGTGAATCTAGACACAAGTAGGAAACCATCTATCTTCTCATACTAAGCCCTAGGTACTTCTTTGAGACCATACAAAGAATTTTATAGCCTAAAAACAAGAGAAGAGTGATTTATGAATCTTGGAGGTTTTTCCATGTAGATATGCTCATGAATATCACCATGCAAGAAAGAAATATTCATGAAAATCTAATGAAATGGCCAACCCTTTGATGGAGCTAGATAAATGACAAGGAAAACATAATTCATCTTGGAAATAGGGGTAAATGTCTCACAGTATTCAATACCCTCAACTTGTCAAAAATCCTTAGCAATAGATGTGCCTTGTAATACTCAATATAACCATTTGTTGCATATTTAGTGTAATACACCCACTTGCATCAAATCATGTTTATCCCTAGAAGAAGATAAACCAAATCCAATGTGTGATTTTCATCAATGAAGAATAACCCTCATCCATAGCCCAATCCTACTCTAGAATACTTAAGGCCTCTAAAATACTCTATAAATAGTATATATAGCATCAATTAGAATACTAGTGCTAGAAAATTGAGAATGAGAGTGATGAGAAACCATAAGATCACAAGGTAAATATCTTTCCCCTTGAATAGTAGTGTGGGCCCAATTAGGTAAAACATGAGTAGGTGGAGACATAAGTGGTGGAATAAAAGGTGGTGGTATAGAACCATTAGAGTCATCATCTAAAGTATCCTTCAAGACATAGGTATCCTCATGAGATAAGGAATGTAGAAAAAGTGAGGAAGAAGAATAATATGTAGAGGTTGACTATGGGAATGAATCATAAAACTAGACATCACTACTAAAGTAGACATATCTCATGGTAGGATGAAACAATCAATAAGACTTCACATCCTCACAATAGCCAAAAAATTTAATGGTTGACTCTTCTTTGTTTCTTTACATGGTACATCTAGAATGAATTCCCAAGCCTCACAAAAAAATACCCTAAACAAGGAAACATCAGACTTGATATTGAACCAAGCCTCCTCTCAAGTGATAATTAGAACTACCTTGTGGGGAATATAGTTCTAAATATAATTAGCATAATTTATTTACTCAATCCAAAAGTTTAGAGCCATAGAGCACTACTAAAGTATACAATTAGCCATCTCCTTAAGTGATATGATATTACATTTGAAAACACAGTTCTACTAAGGAGTATAAGGAATTTTAAACCAATGAAAAATTTATTTAGTGAAAAAGTATTAGAATTATTGGTTCACATATTCCCCCAATTATTTGTGCAAAGCTATTGAGTAGAAGAACCTTATTTCTTCTCTACCAACACCTTAAATGTCCTACAATTTATAAATACATCACTCTTGTACTTAATAATCTACACCCATGTGCAACAAGGGAAATCATCAATGAAGGTTAACACATACTTGGATCCTAAGAATGGAGTCAGAAAGGACATAAGGTCACTGTGTACCAACTCCAAAAAGGTAGAAGCATGGTGGGCCTTTCCTTAGGAAATGTATCTTGATGATGTTTTCCAAGAACATAACATCAAAAAATGTCCTATGTGCATGAAACCTTAGGAATACCAAGTACCATCTCCTTTTTACTCAACTACTATATATCTATAGTTGACATGACCAAAAATTCCATGCCAAATTTTACTCAAGGAATCTACATGGGAAATATGTGATGAAGCACTAGATGACTCAAAAGCATGGAACATATACAATCTAGATTTATGATCAACTCTCCTGGAAGTAATCATTATCTCTAAGTGATGGAGATCATGAAAGATAATATCATTTCATGAAAACTTAACTATATTACCCCCCAATATGAAATATCTATTAGATAAAGAGTAGATTAAAATAAATATTAGGAACAAGGATAAAATCTTGAATGTGACCATAAATCATTTGATTAGTCCTTAACATTGAAAATTGTCAGGAGTTACCCACTATAATCTAATATTTTTCTATCAGAAAGAGACTCAATTAGATAAAATGAATGAATCATGTGATACAAGGCTCCTAAGTCTACAGCCAAAGTTTGTGCTAAAGATAAAGCCTATGTTGAAATTTCATGATCCTTACTTATGCTGATGGAAGAGGAATTTGAGGGTGAAATGGTGTGTTGTTGCATGGCCTCCTCTAATGCCTCTAGTCTCCTCAAGAACATGGTAATTTAATAGCCCTTCTTGCCATAAAAAAAATTAATTGTCTCCTATTGTTTTCTTTTCCTTATAGGAAGAATCATTGAGCTTAGAAGATTTGTCATGTTTAGGTGTGGATTGGTGTTTTTGATATAACATCTACTTAGGCTTAGAGGAAATCTCACCACCTGGTGTAGATTTTGTCTTTGGCCTTTGTGTCTTCTTATCTTTTCCCTTAGATAATTGGGTGACCAATGCATGAGTCTTGAATTTGGAAGGTGACTCTAACTTGTCAACTTAGCCTATTCCTATGTCAAGCAATCACAAAAGACCTCAAAATACTCTATAGTATAATAAAAAGAAAAATAAAACACTTGAAAGGGTCATCAAGTATTAGACAAGATAAAAAATACATATCATGTTATCTCTTCTCTTTCCATAACCTTGTAAAAGAGATGTAAGTGACTTGAATTTTGCTAGAAAATCCCAAATGGGTGGAAATGAATCAAGTGTCAATGTAGTCAACTCTACCTCAATATATAATACTTAGAAATAATTATTATACCAAAATAATCCATACCCAAGTCTACTTAGGAGTTCTACAAGACTATATATGAAACAATAGGTTATTTGAAACATAAAGTGCAATAAGACCCATGGCTTCATACATATTTTTTTTGTAGGAAAATATCTCATATTCCCAAGTGAACTTAGGTGTAGTATCATTGAATTTAGACCTTAGTCCCTTATACATGAGTAATATGGTCATCTGAGGTTTTTAGGAGTGATGGTTGTGGAGTGTAAGGTGCTCAATAGAAGAGGGTTCTACCATGTGTATGTTTGGTTTTGAGTTTTGAAAAGTGACTATATGTCGATGTTTTGTGTTTTCTAATGTTTATAGGTACTATAGGATGGAAATTTACCCCCACACTAATAAAAAATGTAGAGAAGGGGGATTCACTGCTCATGAGTCTCTTTATTCTCAAGAGATTCCCAAGGGGTGAACTTGTTGGATCTCAGTTGCGTTTATAGTTTGTCCTTGATGGAAAAACACAAATGACTCTCCCCCTTTTTTCCTCAATGACAAAGGATAGAAGAGAAGAATGTGCAATGTCAGGAAACACAACTGAGAAGCCAACCAAATACCATAAGAACCGGCTGCAAATAGAGCAATAGTGCAGCAGACATATTGTATAACTTCACATCACCAATGCAAGATAGAGCATCATACTGTAACAACACAACTTCACTCACTTCAAATGCACATAAATTATCAGAGAAATCAGCAGTAACAACCTGTGCAATAACTCCCACTTCGAAATCAGAAACTTAATAACATCATGCAGATAATCTATAGTTTGTCCTTGATCTCAGTTGTGTTTATAGTTTGTCCTTGATGTCAAAATCCCTTTCAGTTGATTCTACTTTTTGACAGTTTCTAATTGGTTTCTCATGCTTTATCTTGGTACAGTTTTGTCTATCTATATGGTTTACTTGTCTTGGAATTCTGTGGATAGTTTACATTCATTATTTTAATATCTTAGGTACTGATCAATTTGAGCTTCGTGCAGTCTCTAGTTATCTTATTTGTACATTGTCTCGGTGACAAAAAAAGAACATTTTGGCATGAAAATGCTAGGGTCTCCCCGATCTATTTTTTTGATAAATTTATGTGTTGCCTGTCGGCAAGACATTTTTGATGTCATAACAATTTGATTTTACATACAGCAAAGTTTTGGCATGACATTGATCGTGGTCTTGGCAACAGTGGAAAGGTCTATCGGCATGAGTATTTTTCACCGCTGAGAGGTCTTTCCGAATGAGTCGGGTCTCACTGACTAATACATGAGGTGGTGCATCAGCGTAAGTAATCCCTATCAACATGTTGTTTCATTGAGCACTTTGTGTCTTGGCGACCGGCACAAGAAAGTTCATATCGGCAAGAGTTACGGCATTGATATGATGTCTTAGCAAAATTGGTATGTCACACTGACCACCGTTGAAAGATCATATCGGCAAGACTTATTTTATGTCACAGCGATCGGGACCCATCTCCAGGCATCTATCGGTGTCACATTCATTTTGTTTCGGCGATAGAAATGGACTGTGTCTCAGCGACTAATGCAGTTGGAAGTCTATCGACAAGTGCTGGGCGGTTTCGGTATATAGTCTCACCGAAGATTTGTGTCTCACCGACTTGTGCAAAGGGTTACTTTGGTGTGAGGTTATAATGAATATGCAATGTCACACTAACTAGTGGTGGATGGATGCGTATTGGCAAGAGTTTTGCTTCAGTGGAATGTCATAGCAAACTCTTTGGTCTTGCCGACTAAGTCTTATGAAGTGCATTCGGTGAGAGATTGGCATTGTCTCAGCGACTCAGTCGATAAGGCTTTTTCGGTGTGACAGAATATTCTACGAGAGGTCTCCCCAAAGGTTGTAGGTTACAGCGACTCATAAGAATTGAAAAGTCTTTTCGGTGAGACTCTTTCTTTGATGTGAGGTCATGGCGAGGATGGTGTGTCTTGTCGACAAAGTCAAATGAATGACTTTTGGTATAACAAAGTTGATCTATATTATGTCTCTCTGATATCAAAAGGCTATAGCGATGGCGAATATTGGGCACGTCTCGGTGAGAAAGACTCTTGTGTCTCAGTGACTGAAACAATTATAACAAAAATGTGATCTCGGAGAAACATAAAGATCTTTGATATGGTTTCTCTTCGACGGCAGAAGGTCATGGCGACGCACAGGGACAAAAGGAATGATCAACATTATAATTGCCTTCGGCATGACTATCTGGATGTCTCAATGACACGAGATGAAAGGATGACCTTCAGTAAAACAAAGCATCATCTACGAAATGTCTCCTCAATAGCAGAATGTCACAGCAACACTTAAGAGTTAAAAGGGCTTTCGGTGAAACTTAATGTGGTATGCTAGAGGTCTTCCCGACTTCACTGGGTCACGACGAAAGAAAAATAAGGAAAAGAAAACGCAGCTTGCATAAGGTCATAGCGAATCACAAAGAACACATGGCAACTGTTGTCTCAGCAAATGATTAACGAAGACTCATACATTGTGGTCGACATGGATGTTTTTCTAAGTATAGTTGCATGGTGACATCTTTTGTTGGCATAGAATCTTTGGAAAAATATTCTCTGTGAATTTAGAGGATATGATTTTCTGTTAGTGGGTTGTCATGACTTTGATGAAAATCTTTTAGTTACAATTTGAAATCTCCTGATTCAACGCAGAAATTAAAGCTCTCTGGATAGGCGTTACTTTGATTTTTACCATCATCTACAGACTGTCATGATTCAGCTTCATATTCTAAAGTTAGCAAGTGAGTTTCAGTTTTTTTGTGAAAAACACATTCTCTGAAGATTTTTCTAAATGATAGACATACTTAAAATGAATATAAAAACCAGTGTTGTGAATACTGAAGGTGTTGTTGGCCTATAATTCTAAGAGATAGTTATTTTGGCCGTATCAAGAGATGTTTTGGAAAACTCTGTAATACAAGAGTTAAATCCTTAGGGTTTTCTGTAGAAGAGAAAACAAAGAAATATGTGCTTAACTGAAAATAGAGAAATCCTCTAATATTATTATTGTAATCCTAAAATCTGAGTAAGGGGTTGGTGCTCCTTGAGATTGGTGTCTCTAAATGAAGGGTTGGTGCTCAGAAATTAGCCTATAAGGCATTGTTAACAGTGGTTTTTGAAGATTAAGCCAGTAAGGCAGTTTAGGAGTGGTTTTTATACCCCAAGAGGGTTTTCCACTTGGTAAATCTTTTGTCTCTTTGATCTTCTATGTGCTCTCTATTTTTCTGTGTTGTTGTTGTTTTAGTTCATTGTTGGGATTATTGTTGTTCTCAATTTTGTTTATGAATGATTACATTCAACTCATGAATGCATTAATCAGAGAAATATTGAGATCAAATCTGAGCTATGTTCTATACCTTTCTTTTCTTTAAAGTTGCATTCAAATCAATTGTTTAAGAAGTGAGTCAATAATGTTGAGCATCATTTGCACAGTCTTATGAGTTACACTTGCACTGTCATCATGCTTTGATTGTTAATCATTTTCAGCCATAACTGTTTTAGCAAATGCAAGATATCTCACTCAAATCATATTTTCATAAGTTGTCTAATAGACTGAGTTAATGTTGTCATATCTTTGTGCTTTCAAAAGTGATTACTCTACTCTATTGTTGAAAGAAAAGGAAATCAGAATGAAAAATCTTGGTCCAAGTTGAAAAAGTTGACATTTATTCACCCCCCCCTTAGTGTCTATCCATAACTCCAACAGAACTACCCTAAACTACCTTAGAGAACAAAGTGAGAGTTCTAGAATCCAAAGACGTAAAATCACAGAGGTTTTTGGGATAGACTAACAAGCTCTCAGCAAAGGATGACAACATGGAACAAGGATGACAACGCGATGTGCTAGCAAACCAGAGAAGCGTTGGCATCTCGTACGGACCAAAAACTGAGTTTATCACATAAAATGGCAAAGTGACTACTGGCAATCAGATTGCTAAGGACTTACAGAGTACAAAAAAATAACATAATACAATAGCACTAAAATAAAGTAAAGTAAATGATAGAACAAGAGAGAATGGAGAAGGAAAATACTCACAACAACCCAAGTACTGAATCCTCTAGCTAGTAGATATCTTCAATACTTGCATATATAAGATTTGAAGAAAATGTTGGGGTTGTATACGGGTTTTCCTCAGTCAAATCCCCGTTTTGGTGTTCCCACCTCCACGGACAGCCAAATAGATAGAGAAAGTGAACAAAGTAAGAAAATGTGAACTAATAAAAGCAATCTCTGCTCCAGAAGGAGAACCAATATCACTAAATAGAGATGCAATTGATAGGGGATGAGTGAAATCCCAAGATTCTCGCAAACACAAGGCAAGAGAGATAGATCTGCAAGGCTTAAGGAAGCCAAAGAGAGAGAGACAAAGATAGCTACAAGAGCTGAGATGGTTACAATATTGTTGTGAGAGCTTGAAAGAGTTGTAAAGAGAGATTGAAAGTGTTGTTGTATCAAGTTGTATGGAGCTGTGCAAGAAAGATAGCAAGAAAAATATGGGAGAATGTCCAAGATAGATGCCAAGAAGGAGAAGGAAAAATGAGTTGAAAAGTCAACTTTTAAAGAGGGAAAAGAAGCTTCTCGAGCTGTTAAAAGGCATCTCAGGCCGTTACCACTGACAAAACTTTTTGACAAGTGGAAAAAATGCTCGTAAATATTTGTTTGAACATTGAAATGTCATAGGACGCTAGCATGGCATGCAAACATCTACACGACATGCTAGTGTCCAGACACATCATGCTACAAAACAATGAGAACGAGAAAAGCACAAGGTTTGATGCAAAGCTGACGCGTGAAGGTAGCTACTGAAAAGGGGTGTTGAGCATCCTAAGAGGGGAAAAGGGTTGATGCAAGGGATAAAATGAGCCTACACAAGTTCTAAGGGAGTGGACACTAAATCAAATGCAAGAATGTATGTGAAATTGCAAGGGGTATAAGTTTATGACATCACATTTTTCCCCCACTTTAGCAGGCATATGAATCTACACTAATATGCACGCTAAAAGAAATCTACTAAACATAAATAACATTATGATGCCAAAAGGATACTGTAGAGGAAGCAAACAACTCTTTGAACCAAGGAAGCTTGCCCCCAAGCTAAAGACCTACAAAATAAACACATTAGAAAAGAAAGACCTGCACAAGACAACAATGTTAGAACATAAAAATCCATTACATCATGGGGTTAGAACATATAAAAAACACACACAAACTAACAAGATTTGAGTCAACAAAGTAAAAGAGACCTCAATGTAAAAAATTGTCTCAGTACTATGCGTCGTCCCCAAATTAAAAACAATAACACATAGAAGAATTCTAAAATGAAGAGAAGAATGTAAGGATTGATCACTTCAAGAGAAGAATGCACCCAAAAGTCAGGGAAGCAACCAATGTCAAGGAGAGAAAGAACATATACTTAGGATGAAGAAGATGTAGATCTTCGATCTAGTATACACAATTGAGAAGAGAAGAGAGAAGAGAATTTAAGAGAAAGGTAGAGAAGCTAAAAAGGAATGAAAATTCCAAGAGAGATGGCTCCACAGGTCCTCAAACCCAAGGAAAGTTGAACAAATGTGCCATAGATCTACAGACCTACGGAAGGTGAACAAAAGGCTTTGGAGGTACTCTCTCTTATAGGGTTGAATAAAATGCATTGGAGGCCCGCAAACCAATGATGAGTGAATCCTGTAGGATGCAAGTGCTTTACAGGTCCTCAAACTTGCAAAGAAGGTGCCCTAGGTACTCTATCCTAAGGGAATCCTGATGTAGGGGACTCCACAGAGTCAGATTGGGTCCTCACAGGTGCTCGGTCCTGCAAAGTAAGCTTGAACGAATCTAGTTGAGTTGCCCCCAAGCTAGATGTCGGGATATGAAATAGGTCTAGTCAAGTTTCCCCCAAGCTAGATGCCATAGAATTCATTTGAGATAAAAACTTTCAAAAGAGCTCCCTTAGGAATCCTTCAAGACAACAAGGGGCCCACTCAAGGGGATGCTCCAATTGGAAGATAGAGAGAAGAGAGGGGGTCCTTAGAAGGACGCACATCTCCATAAGAAGCTAACATTTCCCCCAACATACAGGGGAGGAGAACCATGCAAGATACTTAGAAAATACAGGATAGAGGTAGACCTTGATATCATTTGTCATTTGAAGAAGAGGTAGGTTCATCAAAAAATAAATAAGTGGTGGCACCCAAATCAAGAAGTTTTATTTTATCCTTTAAGTCCTTACATTCACTAGTCTAGAATGGCTAGGCACTCGATGGTATGCACAGAAAGAATGTTTTTCTTTATCTTGATTATGAAATTTCTTATGTGTAGGAGGAGAAAGAGTAACTAAGTGGTCTTTAAGAATCCTCAACAAAATACGCTCTTGCTCAGACAAAGAATGAGTAGAAGGAAGCAACCCTTTCTCTTATGGAGAAAATTTTGACTGCTCGCAAGAAGGCACAAAGATAGCACATAATGGAGCATAAATATTTTCAAGAGATCAAGGTTGAGTAGAAACCATGTCACCATTCATGCATGGTTTTTGTTTAGATTATTCATTCAAGAAACCAAGCCCCAAATTATGCTTATGCGGTGCAAATTCTATAGGGACTTGGATGCCTTGTTCCTTATGCCCACAACCTTTACGTCTATAGCCATATTTAGAGGTGAGTTTAAAACTAGGGCCATAACGTGCTTGCAAGTCTTGAGAAGGAGGACCTTCATAGAGAGCATTATTCCAGTAGTGGGGATTATGCTCATCTATGAGATTTCCATCAACCTTCTTAATAGGATTACCAATATTAGCCTCTTCAATAGAAATACGATCATCTTCCTTAGAAGGAGGAGGATCAACATTAAGGACACTACAACTATTACTCACATTATCTCGTGACACAAAAGAATAAACCATCTTTGATAGTGGGTTTGAATGATGTTACTAGAAGGTCTAAGTGGATTGAGGTGACTTTATATTCTACACTGAAGGATTTCATAAAGTCTATAGAACCCCAATCATCACTAAGACATGCATTTTCTTGAGAAGAGGTAGAAGGAGCACACTTAAGATTTCTTGCTTTAGAAGAATTTTCTTTAGGGACATTTATCTCAAGAGTATCTTGTGTAATAGGTATTGTTGGAGTAGACATCAACACATTGGAAGATACTAAAGGGATGAGAGTGGGCACAACCGAAACCTGACCAACAGCTGTCATTTCACATAAGTGCATAGCCTCAAGGTTGGCCCTAACTGTGACTACTTGATTGTTACAAATGAACTTAATAGATTTATGTAAGATAGACGGGACTGCACCCATGGTGTGAATCCATGGTCTACCGAGGAGAATATTATAAGGTAGCTTTCCTGACATAACATATACAAGGGTGGGTATAGTAACGGGTCCCAACCTTAAAGGCAAGACTATCATGCTTAGGGCTTGTCAACTGACATTATCAAACCCACGAATGCCAATAAAAGACATATTAACAGAAGATGAATCAATATTAATCTTAGACAATAGATCAATGTTACACACATTGAGCATCAAACCAACATCAATGAGAGTATGTCTAATGTCAATATTATTAATGTTAACTATAATCATCAGAGGATCTGCTTGCTTCTGTACATCTGGGGGCGGAAGTTATTGAGGATAGAATGTGATATTCAACAAATCCACATGAATATGAGCCATTAACGCATTCACATCCATCAACCTAGAAGAGGAAGGCAAGAGGATATTTTGCAAGGCTTCCTGAAGCATACCTTGGTAATCTGGAGCAAACTGAAGCAAGTCCCACAATGAGATCGTAGCCAGAGTAACTCAAAGTTTCTCGACAAGATTGTAATCACTGGGTGCTTTAGTTGTAGGTTTAGGAGCTTGCAGAAGGCTTCGTTGTGAAGGTGGTAAAGAATTAGGTTGATCAACATTTTGTTTATTCCTCCTAGTATTATAAGTATGGGCTACCACTCTATAAGAGGGAGCCTTAGAAAGATCAAGAGAGTCACTATCAAATGGAACACCATTAATAGAACAAATCCTTTTAGGAGAAGGACTAGCTAGAGTTAGGTAAATGATTGGTCTCTTAGTCCTTTGAGGGGCAACAAATACATAGATTAAATTTATAGAATCATCACAACTAGTGAAATAATTATTTGAAGATATATTCCCAACATCGATCCAGAGAGGATCAAATGTGGAAGGAGATTCTCTAATGCATCATCTCTAGAGGAGAGTGCATTGGAATGAAGAGAAGGTAGAGTAATGTTAAGAAAGGTATCAATGATTTCATCTTCTTGCAACAAGATATCCTCTGAAGCAAGAGGAATTTTGTGAGAAGGATCAAAGATACAAAGTGACATGGGCAAAGACAAGTCACTATCACATGCATGAAATGGAACATCATTAACATTTTGAATATAATTAGATATTAAACTCATAAAAGAGGATATTAAATTCATTTTGAAAGTAATAAGTTAAATATAATAAACAAAGTATAAACAATTCGGCTGATCCAGAGCATTCTAGGGGTGACAAAACTAAGAAAAACTGAAAAACCCAGATTTTTGGATTTTTTCGGTATTTCCTAAGTTCTAGTAATTTACATTTTCGAAGGCCTTTAGAGCAGAATTTGGGGTTGAAACTTGCGTCAGTTCCTAAATTTGGTTGTCAAATGCATAGTATTTCAGGGTTTAAATTAGTCCTCTTGGAGACCTTTCCAACAATGCAAATGGTTCTAAATTTTGAGCACCAAGTCAAAAGTTATGACCCCACCAAGTTGGGGTAAAAAAAATCCTATTTTTTTGAAAAATATTGTGATTCACATTGGGTTCACCAAAATGTGGAGAAGGGGGGTTTGATACTCATGAGTCTCTTTATTCTCAAGAGATTCCCAAGGGGTGAACTTCCCTAAACTACCTCAGGGAACAAAGCGAGAGTTCTAGAATCCAAAAGTGTAAAATCACAGAGGTTTTTTGGACAGACTAACAGGCTCTCGGCCAAAGTACGACATCATGGAACAAGGACAACATTGCGGCGCGCTAGCATCCTAGAGACATGTTGGCATTTCATACGAACCAAAAATTGATTTTATCACATAAAATAGCATAGTGACTATTGGCAATCAGATTGTTAAGAACTTACAGAGTACAAAAAAATAACATAATACAATAGCACTAAAATAAAGTAAATGATAGAACTAGAGAGAATGGAGAAGGAAAATGCTCACAACAACCCAACTACTAAAGCCTCCAGCTAGTAGATATCTTCAATACCTGCATATATAAGATTTGGAGAAAATGTTGGGGCTATATAGGGGTTTTCCTCAGTCAAACCCTCATTTTGGTGTTCTCACCTCCACAAACAACCAAACAGATAGAGAAAGTGAACAAAGTAAGGAAATTCAAAGTGATAAAAGCAATCTTAGCTCCAGGAGGAGAACCTGTATCACCAAATCGAGATGCAATTGATAGGGGATGAGTGAAATCCCAAGATGCTCACAAGCACAAGAAAAGAGAGATAGAGTTGCAAGGCTTAAGGAAGCCAAAGAGAGAGACAAAGATAGCTGCAAGAGCTGAGAGGGTTATAGGACTGTTGTGAGAGCTTGAAAGTGTTGTTGTATTGAGTTGTATAGAGTTGTACAAGCAAGATAGCAAGAAAAAGATGGGAGAATGTCCAAGATAGAAGCCAAGAAGGAGAAGAAGGCCAAATGAGTTGAAAAGATAGCTTTAAAGAGGGAAAAGAATCTTCTTGAGCCGTTACAAGGTATCCTAGGTCGTTACCATTGAAAAAACTTGTTGACAAGTGGAAAACATGATAAAAAATAGTTGTTTGAATGTTGAAATGTCACAGGATGCTAGCACGATGCGCGGACATCTGTGCGACGTGCTAGTGTCTAGACACATCATGCTACAAAATGATGAGAACGAGAAAAACACAAGGTTTGACGCAAAGCTGACGCGTGAGGGTAGTTGTTGAAAAGGGGTCCTAAGCATCCTGAGAGGGGAAAAAGGATAATACAAGGGCTAAAATGAGCCTACACAAGTTCTAAGGGAGTGGACACTAAAGCAGATGCAAGAATGTATGTGAAATTGCAAGGGATGCAATTTTATGACATCACAAAAACCAAACCCTTTTGTAAAATTGGCAACTAAAAATTAAGAAATAAAAAAAATTACTTAAGATTTGATCTTATGTACTCTATAAAAATTCTAGAAAATTAAGTATGAGAACTATGTAGAGCACTAAACCAACTTTCCAATGCCACGAGAATTACAAAAAAATGATATATGAGCCAAAATTTATGAATCTCTAAGAAGAGAAAATAGGTAGATCTAACTTCAATAGACAATAAAACTCACCAACCAAAAATATAGAAAGAATGCCAACACCATTATAAAGTTCTTAGAACTATATTTTTCATATATGATGTAAATGTTGGTGTAATTAATTAATTAATTATTACACTAGCATAAGTTAACTTAGGTCTTGCATTTAATCATTTAGTCCTAGGTCGCAATCATTTAATAAATGGGATAATATTCCCTTTCGTAGGTTGTGGGATAAGATTCCTTCTAGAACTTATCTCATCATTTAATGATCATCACCATAGGGTTCACATGTTGTCACATGTTGTTAGATTATAACACTTGGCAACATCTCATGCATATTAGGGTTTTCCTCTTGCCTATTTAATCAGGCATCTTGTTCATTTGTATTATATCATATCATATCATATCAATCATCATATCAATAGAATCTTCAATCAGCATTCCATTGTTGCAACACTTCTTTTTTGGTTGATTATCTTTCATGGCTAAAGTCCTTTATTGAAGCTTCAGGGGCTGTGCAATCCATCATCTCAACATGGTATCAGAGCTAGTCCATTGAAACATCAACCCTAGATCCAGGAAGTTTGGAGTGCAAGATTCAAGCAGGCTTGGAGTTTTATTTTGCAGGCTAGTTGGCTCTACCCAGGAGCCAAGCTGATTTCTGGTGCAGATCAGGCTCTCTCCGACCTCTCCAGTGCGTCCAAAAGGCCTCAAAACCCATAGATCACCTGTTCATTTGTTAAAATCAGAGTAGATTCAACCGGGAGCCTTGAGGTATTATCTAGGGTTTGCATTTTTTGTACAAATCCGTACATGTTTGCAAGAAAAATCTTCCCTCTCAGTCCTCCATCAAGGAAAAAAATTTTTTAGAAAAATAAAAAAAAAATTGGCTATTTTTCAGGCATTTTTTTCTATAGTATTTGCAAAAATCAATTTCTGCAATGTTTGACCTGCAAATAAATTATACCGTCGGCAGAAATATTAAAACTTTCGGCTATAGTTTTGGGTTTATTTTTGTCCGTCGGCATTCTCTATTTTCTATCAGCATTTATTTGTAATTTTTGAATTGCAATTTAATTGCAATATTCAAAAATTTGGAGGGGTCCAATCATCGGTCTGTAGACTCTGACAGGTCCCGTCATCTCTGTGTCATTGGTGTCGACCCATTACATCGCCAACCTACCGCCAGCTTTGTTTCCTGTCGACCGCGCTTCCACCGACGTTTCTTGGCCTGTCGCCATTGCTGAAGTTTCCTCCTGGTGGTTCCTTCACCGGCGATTGCTTCTCCTCCAGCCGACCATAGTTTTTCCGTTCGCCGTCAAAGATTTCGGCCACTGCTCCGCCGACCTCCGTTGGGTTCTCCTCCGGCCGCGCCACCACCTATCGCCGCCGACGAGCCACTCCGACACCACCCACCCTGCGGAAGGTTTTTTTTGAACTACCAGCGTAGCCCCGCAGTCCTATCAGTGACTAGGGGCCGATATTTTTTGCCCTAAGGTGCTTAATTCTTGTGCCTATTTAGCCAGTCAATTTCAAATTGTAGTTTTTTTCCAAGGGCCATATCTTCGCGCCACGATATCAAAAAGTTGCATACGAGATATCAACGGAAAGAGAATTCAGAGCACTATCTAGTGGTGCCATCTATTTTGTAGGATTTTTCTGCTATTCAATATTCAAGTCAACTGAAGTCAACCCTCCCTTCTGGAATCAAAAGCACACATCTTCACATCAAATTGTCAGATTTTGGAGATTCCAATAGCATTCGAGAGATTTTTCAGTGCAATTTTTCATCAGTCCAGTCACCTTCTTTGGTTTCAGCCTCCAGGTATCTTTTTTTTGGTTTTTTGATTCTTGGACATCCTGAAGATTGAAGAAGAATTTTTTGATCTCGGAGGCATATTCTCAGTTGCATATCCATTTGGAAGTCTTCCATTTTCTACTGAAGTTCATTGTCTTTGTTTTCTTGGAGAAATTTTCATTATGGGGCTTGCATATTATTCTCCTTTGGTTATGTTGCACAAGGGTAACTATCAGCAATGGTGAGATGGGATCTGCCACCATCTTCATTCACTTGATTTGTTGTCATATCTATTTGGAATAGTTCCCCACCCAAGTGAAGGTATTCATGAACTTGCTTAGAGTTGTAGCAGGTACATTATTTTGGAGATCCTTGAGATGCAAGTTGATTCCGATGTTTTGAATGCTATTGATCATTGTGATTGTCCTCACATTCTTTGGATTAAGCTTTGGGAACTATTCAGAGATTCAAATACTCCACCATTCCCCGATGATCATGCTTTAGAATGTCATTCTTTAGATCAAGTACCCCATGATGCTATTGTTATGCAGGAAGTTGATTACCTTGATCTTTCCGAAGAGGTTGACAAGGTTCCTTTCAGTGCTTCTTCTTCATCAAAGACAGTTGGTATCCCTTCACATTCATTGATTCCTTGTCCAGAATCATTGATTCAGGCTTCCACTATCATCATCGATCAGGACACATTCAGTTTTTCAGACTTGACATCACATGATGGCTTTGTTTCAGGTATCACTGACTTGGCTACTTCTACAGGTTTGGAGAACATTCTTGAGGGGATATCACTCCTCTATTCTGATCACACCTTGGAGAGTTTTTTTGAGTATCCACATTCCTTTATCTCAACCTTGATTGGGAATCCAGAGACTATCTTGGAGGTGCTTGGTTTCTCTTTAGATATTTCATATCTGAGACTTCTTCCCTATCATTCCATTCAGGATTTGAGGTTTCTTCAGCATCCACCATTGGATTTTCTTCAGACTTCTTTTAGTGGTTTTGAGGACACTTCATACAGGGGGGGCTATCGAGTCTCCATCACATCCATCACATTCATCATATCATCGTCTTTGGCTATTGTTCGGCATCATCTTTTGCATCAACCTGGTTTGTCACTCTCTTCATTGATTGTGGCATCTTCTTCATCAGGCAAGGAGACATTTGAGCAGCGTTCAGAGACATCATCATCCATGTTCATCCTTCCTTCCTTCAATTCCTATCCAGAATGGGAAGCATCTTTGCACTTGCATTTGGTTTTGTTTCTTCCGAAAGGGAGACAAGTTGTTTGTCGACATTGGATTCTATTTTGTCTTCAGCCACTTACCATCTTTGCAGGTGATCTCATCTTCTGGGGGGGCTATTTTGTCTCTCTCTTTCCTCCCTATGGTGGGCTTTTGATTTTATTGTATCCATGTGACGGATGGTGTACTTGGGGGGTATTTGGGAGTCCTCCATCCTTTCCATCCTATCTCACATTTTTCTTTTTCATCTCCTTTTTGGAGAGGAGTTTTGTTCCTACTGGGTTTTCCCCTTTTCTTCGGTTGTGGGAGATTTTTTGCATCTTCATGTACATGGGTATCTAACATGGCCTCGTAGCCAGGACCCATCATCATCTTGCATAATCATTGCATTTTCCTCCCTAAGTTGCACTTATGGGGGGGTGTTGGTGTAATTAATTAATTAATTATTACACTAGCATAAGTTAACTTAGGTCTTGCATTTAATCATTGAGTCCTAGGTTGCAATCATTTAATAAATGGGATAATATTCCCTTTCCTAGGTTGTGGGATAAGATTCCTTCTAGAACTTATCTCATCATTTAATGATCATCACCATAGGGTTCACATGTTGTCACATGTTGTTAGATTATAGCACTTGGCAACATCTCATGCATATTAGGGTTTTCCTCTTGCCTATTTAATCAGGCATCTTCTTCATTTGTATTATATCATATCATATCATATCAATCATCATATCAATAGAATCTTCAATCAACATTCCATTGTTGCAACACTTCTTTTGTGGTTGATTATCTTTCATGGCTAAAGTCCTTTATTGAAGCTTCAGGGGCTGTGCAATCCATTATCTCAATAGTAAAAACCTAAGTTTGTATGCCCAAGTTATGTCACAAATAAAAAATAGCTCCTTTAGGGTATAAATGGAGGGCTTGGTCACCCTATGATGGAGACCTAGCCAAGAGTTGGTGGTGACCTGGCTAAGAACATGTGTTGACTAGATGAATTTTTGGTTGTGACCAAGCATTTCTATAGTTATCAACCAATGAGTAGATCAACAATGATGATTGATCATAGAAATCGGAAAAGAAGGTGATCTAGTGGTTAATGTTGATAGAGATGGCAACAATAGGGATGAATTCAGGTGGAACCGCTAACATGGTGACATTGTATATTTATCACTCAATGGGGGCTAAGTAGATGGGCCCCAATCATTGAGGTGACTAGGGCCTTAAAACACTAACCATCAATTAAAATAAAATTCCAAAAAAATAAAAAACAATCACCAAATCACATAAAACTATTGAAATTTCCAAAAAAAACTTGATAGAATCATAAATAATTATTGGAATAAAAAAATGTCTACTATATTTTTTTTAGAATCATATAGTTTGTGTAGCATAACTATAAAAGTGATAGTGCACATATCAACCTATATGGTTTTGTGGATTTCATACAACTATATGTAATTTGGCATAGATTTCAATGACCTATTAAAAATTGCCTTAATTTTCTCTTGCTTGGATTTTAATATTTAGACAGTCAAACTTCAAGTTGTTGGTTGTTCTAAATGCAATGGTAAGGTTTATTTTGCTCCAAGTCATATTGTTTAAATTTTCAAGTTCAAATATCTAAAAGAAAGAAAATAATAGATATAGAGATTTGATACCATGTTGGAGTTGATTCCTCAAACCTATAACCGCCACAACTCGTAATCAAACACTATCATATAAAAAGAGAAAAAATAATGGATTTACTATAAAAACCTAAGTGTAGAGGACACGTGGAGATTTCTCATTGTAGTGTACCAAGGAGATTCAGGGATCCAACATAGCTAGTTCACACTTATCAATGTCTTTGTATTCATCTTTTCAAGAATCAAATTCTCGGTAAGTGAAAGATAAAATCCTACATTTCATCATCTCTTAATTTTTCAATCTTGGGGTTTAGGGTTGAGAACTTGAGAGTTCAAAATTCACACTATACAAGCATGTCTACCACCACCACTAGACTAGTTATTGGGAAAGGCAAAGCAAAATCAAATAGAAAAATAGATTATGTCAAATTGCTTAAAATACCAGGTTTCATGGATGACTACCTTGATATTGATGATCATGTAATCTATGGTAGGCTTACCTCAAAACTTATATTTTCGTGTGAGAATAAGGTTGCAATGCAAATGAAAACTGTCAATAGTAAAACAATACCAATTAATAGTATCACTGCACCGTGGGTAGTTGGATTGGGGTGTATGATGTTGCATGAGTTTTTCCCTTGCCAAAAAGTTGTCGTGGTTTGCACCCAATTATGATGATAAAAAAATTAATTGTTAATAAAGATAGAAAATAAGAAATGTTACCCATTACTACAAAAGAATTTGGAAATGTGTTGGGGTTTATAGCCGAAGATTTTGGAAATGTCGACATTGACCTAGAAAACCTTGCTAGTAATTATGAAGTAATTGATCAAGGGGACTAAAATTATTTTCTAAATAAAATAGCTATGGATAGTAACTTATTCAAAGATAATCATAATCCTCCTTATAAATTACAAATTTGTAAACCATGGGTTCAGGACAGTATTATTGCAAGGACGGTTGTTGTTGCACCAAAGATTGGCCTATTAATGCCTGATACAACCACTAGAGTTAATGAATCCACAAGAGGTAGTTAATCCATGTCATGAACCTGAGCACTAAACTACACAACACAAGTAGACCAAGGGCACACACCTTGCAACAATCCCCCCTAGCGCAAGTGAGGGGTTTGAACCTGTGACCCATGATTTGATACCAATTGTTGTGAGAACAGTTGTCGTTGCACCAAAAGATTGACCTGTTAATGCCTGATACAACCACTGGAGTTAATGAATTTGTGAGAGGTGATTAAGCCACGTCACGAACCCAAGTGATGCACTTCACAACACAAGGAGACAAAAGGCACATACCTTGCAACAACTATTTATATGCTAGCATTTTTCCTCAAACAAGATAGCAATTGGGAAGTGGGTTCAAGCCTTCTTGAAATGGTATGTAATATCCATTATGCTACTCCACCTATCAAATATAACTATCTTTATCACATTGTAGAATCCATGCATAAACAATTTTTAATGATTAAAGGAGGTTCCACTAAGACATTTAGGTTTACAACCTACTTTTGTTATTTATTTCTATTAAAATTCAATAAAATGTTTCTAGCCAACAAGCTTTAGATTCAGCCCTATATGAATGATGAGACAAAAAAATGGCCCTAGTATATGATTGAACCACTAAGATAAGGATGCATGATACTTGAAAGAACTATAATCATTTTGTAAACTACTTTTTGGCTCCATTGTATCAATCAAATATAAATACTCCAATGCCTAGATTGTATGAGTCTTGTAGAGATTACATTCAACTAGGATCAAAAATACAATTGGCTAACTCGTACTTCATGGAAGAATATAATGTGCTATTTTTTTATGGATCAAGAATAGAGTTATACAGACTTCCAATACATGTGATGAAGAGGGTTTTTGTATTGGAATATATATGACAGATGGAGAGTACAAATCAACTATACTTTGTCAGTCAACAAAATGAGAGCATATTTCCTTATTTATCTTTTTTATGTGGAGGTTTCACATTCAAGAGAAAAGAATTCATTGTGTTACATGAACTTTAAAAAATATTGATGTTGGCTCTCACTAGTAGTATGACTCATGTGACATCATTAAAGCAAGGCTCATGGCCAATAAGAATGCTACAAGTAGAATTCAACATGAAAGTAAACCCTTGCTTGAAATATTAAAAAACAAGAATTCTTTGGATGAGGTCAAAAAGTAATGGAGGAAATTGCTACTAAGAAATGTTTTTCTTTTGAACAATTGTTAGCAAAAATAATGGCATTGCACCAACAGAGAGAAGCAGAGAAGAAAATTAGGAGGTACGATATTTTTTATGAAAAAGGTGGTTGACCATCTACTTCAATAAAAATAGCAAATTCCCTAAGAAGGGCTTGTATAGAAGAAAATTGGACACAATAAAAAATTAATGCCTTTTGGTCTATGAGGAAGGATTCAGGTGAACCAAAAACTAGTGCAACGTTTCAAGAAATCCAAGAATATTATGAGTTTAGTGATTTATGGAATAAAGAGCATCCCTCTGAAATTCAAAACATTGATGATGAATTTGATGATAATAGGGAAGAACAAAGTATACATTCTGCAAGAAAATTCAAACATGGTTTAAGTGAGACCATAAAACAAACATATACTTCAGGAGCAACCATAGCTGAAAAAATGGGTCATGAAGGTGGTGGTTTGGGGTCCAAAGGACAAGGAATTTGGGCACCAATAGAGGTAGGGCATAGAAAAACTATCAATCTGTTGGAGCTGATAAAAAAACCCAAGGGCATACAAGGATAGGTGGTGCAGGAGCACCTATACAATGTTATGATTCCATGGAGTAAATCTTGAAGGTTGATTAATTTTTGATGTTTCAACATTGTTCAAGGGCCATTTAAGTTATTTTCCATGTATTAGAGTCATTAGGAGGTCATTATGTCATATTTTGAAAAAAAATGTAAAAAGATATCAATATATTCAAAAGTTGTCACAAATATAAAAGATGCAAAATTGTAAGGTTGCACATTGAGGGAAGGTGAAGAGACATTTAGTTCCAATTCGGTGGAAGGTAGTTGAAAACTGAAGATTCATGTATGAAATTCCTTTAAAATTTCGTTTTTACATTTGAACAAGCATGGGTGATTGCACATCTGATTTTGAATGAATAAAGACACTATTTTTTGTATATTCCTTCAGAAATTCATTGTTTCTTTGTTGTGTACAGCCCTGTACGGGAAGAGAGACATTTCCAAATGTTTGTAAATGATGGTATAAACAATCACTTTCATTTTCTATTTTTTTTTATGCAATTTGGTTTGGTTTTGAGGAATATATTGTGGTTTTTGCAAAAAACATGTCAATACCCTGTCCTAGGGTAACAATGTGCAATGAAAATTAAGTTTCTCTTGTTTTCACCATTGGAATAACTTGAAAATTGGTGAGAAGGTGGTTTGAAATTTCCTTTAAAGGATCACGGAGTTTTAGAGTCAGAGAATGTGATTGGGGTAGTTTCTAAGAAGCCCTAGGTTTGTAATTATTGAATATGACTGGTAATTCTATGTACAGTGAAGTTTTATGAGCTTTGATTGGTTTTTTTTTAGTCCTTGTACAAAGTTGTTTTGAAAAGGTGCTTAGGTGTCTTGAGATTCCATTTCAAGTTAGGGATCAGTAAATTTATAAGTTGTTGGAGTCCATTTATTGACTGACTTGTAATGGTAGAGTTGTTACAGTCCAATTTGGACAATATTTGCAAAGTTTATTGTCTTCCTTCTTGAGTGGCCATAAAATCATTTGTGGAGTATCCAAATGTGAAGTTCCTCAAGCCTTTGAATCAATTTGAGAGTTTAAGGAGAGTTCTTTAATGTGCATGAGTAAGATTGAACATTCATAGGAAGCCTAAATAGGCCAGTTGGGACAGTCTATTTTGGGAGTTCTCCATTTTGAGGTGTCAAGATTGAAAAAAGGATTGTTGATGTTGCTTATGGTGGCTAAGGGGTTCTACAAGAAGTTTTATGCCTAATTCTCTATTTAGGTGTGTTGAAACAAGAGTTTTGTGAAGATTGGAAGAGTCCTAATTGAAAGGACAAGCAAGGATTTGGTTGAGTTCTTGTCAAATTGAGTTTTGGTGGAGAGTTTGTAGTCTTGCATTTTCATCAGTATGGTATCAGAGCTCAGAAGGTCTGGGCTAGAGAAATTTTGTGGTTTTTTTTTTGTGGTTGTGTGTGTTTGTGCAGGTTAAGAAGAACCTGGTTGCTACCAAGAGACTAGGTTAAGGTAAAGAGGAAAGGACCTAGGTGAGGTAGAGAAAGTTGAGAGAAAGTGGAAGCAAGAAGAAGCTTGCTTGAAGAGAAAAGATGGAAGTGTTAAGAAGACATTTGCAGGAAGAGGAAGAAAGGAAAAAGAGAAAGAGGCAAGAGAAATTTGACAGAGAGATAGCAACACTAAAGCAAGACATAAGAAGATTGGAATTGGAGTTCCAAGAGTCCCAATTGAGGATGGAGTAGTTGCTTAGACAAGCATTCAGTTGGCACTTGACCATGAAGAGGAAAGTGGTATGGCCCATTAGAAAAAATTTCAAAAGAAGAAGGAAACTAGCAAGGGAAGCAGCTAAAAAGCAAGAAGAAGAAGAGATGCAGATAAGAATGATGATGAAGTAGATTGAAGATGAATTCCTTGAAGGAGCAGAAGACCTAATAATCTGATGCAGGAGCATCCAGTGGTGTAAGGGCAATCTTGCATCACCCAAAAATAGTTAAATTTCAAGTTTCTCAGTTTTTATATGTTTTTACATTTTTAGATACCCTTTTCATCATAATGAAATTCCCAATTTATAGTTTTTAATTTCTATTCCTGGGTTGAAAGATATTGCAGTTTTAGTTTCCCAGATTTGCATCTGAAAATCTTCTGAGTTAGATTTGAGGCACTTAGAGTTCTCGGAACGGCCCTAAAACTTGCCAAAATTGGCATAGCAAATTTCAAGTGCGTTATTGACTTCGAGACCTTTCCAACGATTCAAACGGTTCGCGAATCAGAGTCTCGGATCAAAAGTTATGGCCCTGAGAAGTTGGCGCACTTTCTAGAAGATACAATCACAAATGCTCTTTTGAAATTTGAACTTCATGTTGTAAATTTTCAGTGCCAAACCGCCTAAACTCAAATTTGAATGTTGTTTTGGCTCCAAACTAATGAGGAGCTCTATTTATGGGCGGGTTTCTAATTTTTGGGCAACTTTTTGGGGACAAGATCGCATATTGCGAAAGGGTTATTCTGTAGCTGTCTGTAACTTGCATGTGTTGTAGAACTTGGGGATTTGAGATCCTCTGCATGTAAGAAGCTCCATTTTCTGAATAATAAAATTTCTCTTGTTTGTGGGTTATTTTCTGTGTCTTGGGCTGTGCCTTCATCAAGGGGGAAGAAAGCATAGTTACATGGTAAAAGAAAGAAGGTAAAGTGGTCATTTATAAATTATTTGTTATGATGATGATTTTGATGGGATATAGGCCAAGATTGAAAGTGAAAGGAGGAGAACAATGTGTTGAGATGAAGATTAAAGTGCAACAAAGTATGGAGAATCTAATTTCAAATGGCAAGCAAGATAGAGGACTAATTTGCATGGACAAAATGAAACCTAAAGTGAAGATGAAGATGATTAGGAGTAGTTTCAAGGTCAATCATAGGTAGAGCATGCAAAGCATGAATATTTATGGACAACTTCAAATTCAAGAGGACTTGAAATTCATTTGGCTGGGAGTATGGTGCAGGAGCACCATGACAATGTTATGATTCCATGGAGTAAGTCTTGAAGGTTGATCAATTTTGATGTTTCAACATTGTTCAAGGGTAATTTAAATCATTTTCCATGTATTAGATTCATTAGGAGGTCATTATGTTATATTTTGCAAAAAAATGTAAAAAGATGTCAATATATTCAAAAGTTGTCACAAATGTAAAAGATGCAAAATTGTAAGGTTGCACATTGAGGGAAGGTGAAGAGACATTTAGTTCCAATTTGGTGGAAGGCAGTTGAAAACTGAAGATTCATATATGAGATTCCTTTAAAAGGCCATTTTTACATTTGAACAAGCGTGGGTGACTGCACATCTGATTTTGAATGAATAAAGGCATTGTTTTTTGTATATTCATTCAAAAATTCATTGTTTCTTTGTTGTGTATGGACCTGTACAAGAAGAGAGACATGTCCAAATGTTTTTTTTAAATGATGATATAAACAATCAACTTTCCTTTCTATTTTTTTTCATGCAATTTGGTTTGGTTTTGAGGAAGATAATGTGGTTTTTGCAAAAAATAGTCAATACCCTGTCCTAGGGTAACAGTGTGCAATGAAAATTAAGTTTCTCCTATTTGCACCATTGGAATCACTTGAAAATTGGTGATAAGGTGGTTTGATATGTCCTTTAAAGGATCCCAGAGTTGTAGAGTTAGAGAATGTAATTTGGGGCAGTTTCTAAGAATCCCTAGGTCTATGATTGTTGAATATGATTGGTAATTATGTGTACAATGAAGTTTTATGAGCTTTGATTAGTTTTTTTTAAGTCCTTGTACAAAAAAAAAATCAAAGTTGCTTAGGTTTCTTGAGAGTCCATTTCAAGTCAAGTATCGGTGAATTTATAAGTTGTTGGATTCCATTTATTGACTGACCTGTAATGGTAGAGTTGTTATAGTCCAATTTGGACAATATTTGTAAAGTTTATTGTCTTCCTTCTTGAGTGGCCATAAAATCATTTGTGGAGTATTCAAATGTAAAGCTCTTCAATCCTGTGAATAAATTTGAGAGTTTAAGGAGAATTCTTTAGTGTGCATGAGTAAGATTGAACATTCATAGGAAGCTTAAATAGGCCAGTTGGGACAGTCTATTTTGGGAGTTCTCCATTTTGAGATGTCAAGATTGAAAAAAGGGTTTGAGACTATCATTTTGATGTTGCTTATGGTGGCTAAGGGGTTATACAAGAATTTTTATGCCTAATTCTCTATTTAGGTGTGTTGAAACAAGAGTTTTGTGAAGATTGGAAGAGTCCTAATTGAAAGGACAAGCAAGGATTTGGTTGAGTTATTGTCAAGTTGAGTTTTGGTGGAGAGTTTGTGGTCTTGAATTATCATCAATAGGTGAAACAATTCATTTTTTATAGCTTCAAATCCTCATGGTTAGATATAATCACAACTAGGACATGGTGGAGAATCTAGTGCAACTGGCATTGCCAACGGTGGCGATGGTATGGGTAGTAGTACTAGTAGTGGTCGACATGTGTTACCACAAAAAATTACACACAAGATTCCAACATTAGAAGATGCTACACAAACACCTACTGATCAAGGCATTCCAAAAAAGCAAAGGATTATGACATATCTAAGTCCAAATACTGTAAGGAAAGTAGAGGTGCGGAAACACTTTCCTGATGTCAAAACCACAGGAAAGAATGCAATGCAAGGCTTTTAATTTTTCAAATTACAATCTACTTAAGACACACATGAAAGATTTATAGAAATAGAGAAAATACTTAAAGACAATGAACAACAGATTTATGTGGGAAACCCTTTCGGGAAAAAACCCACCACACCAAGCTAAATCTCTTTGTATTACAGTAACAACAAGATTACATACAATCAGAAATACAACTCTCTGGTATTTCACTGTAGCTTCATTCACTGCTCATCAGTTACAAAAAATGCTCTCTTCAACCATCTGATTCACTCCTCTGTCAGTTACAATCAAATCAGAATCAATCTGCTTTAAATCTAATTCACATTCTAATTTTGTATTTTGTGCATCCTTATCTGCCACTGTCAATCATAGACAGTTTCCTTTCAAGCAGATGATTTTTCCTTGCATGCAATTTTTCCAGCATTGCATCTGCTACAAAAAATAGCCATCATCAGTTTGAAAAAATGCTTCCTCTGATTGGTCCATCAGGATGCCATATCGGATGATCACACGGTCAACAACATTCACACTTTGTTGGCATATCAGTGAGACACTCAAAGTGTCTCCCCGATGCCACAAAGTTCCTCTATCGATATCGCCATAACTTACACAAGTCGGCAGGATAACATAACGAGTGTCACATGTCATACCGAAACCATCGATGTCCATTTCATTCCTATTGACAAGAGTTTCTCTTATCGGCGAGACTCATATCGAATGGAACAAGTCATATCGAACTCGGAGAGACCATCGGCAAGACATACCGATCTCACCAAGGCCTTATTTGAAATCTTCAAGTCATGCCGGCGTGAGCCATTCAGCATGACTATCGCTCTTTGGTGAGACTCATATCGAAGTCTTCGAGTTTCATCGATGAGCATTTGATATTGACAAGACCTACCGATCTCGCCAAGACTTTCCATCGACAACATCATGTTACTCCGAAGGTTGCAAACAGTCGGCAAGACTCATGTCTTTCGCCCTGACGTTTCATCGAGCTCCATCATGTCTTACTGAGTCGGCAAGACTTAAGCCCTTCGCTAAGACGTTTCTCTGAGCGCCCAAAGTTAACCCGAAGACTTTCTGTCGGCGTGACTTATGACATTCGCTAAGACTTCCCAGCGAAGTCTTTTGTCACCGTGAAGACCATGTGACATCTCCCGTCAGTGTGACCTTTCACACTCGCGGAGACATCTTATCGAAACCCTTTGTTTCACCGATAGATCCATACTATCGGTGAGACATTCCAAGTCGGTGAGACCACATACCGACAATAGACTTCTTCGGCCAAGTCTCCCAGATGCTTGATAAGAACACACTATCGCCCAAAGGTTTTCGTTCGCCGAAAGGTCATGCTGAATGCCGAAAGTCACAGCGATAGACTTGTCGGCAAGACATCAACCCTATCACAGCGATATGAGCATTTCAGAACTTTAGAACAGTTAGTCGCCCAGACATGAACAATGTCACAGCGACTTTTCCCTTTAGGAGTTTCATGTCAGTAAGGATTGAGGCACATATTCCAACAAGCTCCCACTTGACAAAGATCTTACTGACACCTCCAGAGCATAATAAAGCTACTAAAATTCATGGGCCAAGAGGCCCATTGAACTGGCACACCACCTGAAGTTGTATGTGCTCACAGGATTCATCAATGCATATGCAACATTCTCCAAAGTATCCACTTTCTCCAAAGAGACCTTCCCATCCTCCACCATATCTCGTACAAAGTGATATTGTACATCTATATGTTTCATCCTGGCATGGAAAGTAGGATTCTTTTCCAAACATATAGCACTTTGACTGTCACAGTAAATAGTAATCTTTCTTGCATCAAAACCAATGTTAGAACACAACCATTTTAACTAGATAGCTTCTTTACAGGCATGTGTTGCTACCATGTATTATGCCTCTGTAGTGGAAAAAGTGACTACAACTTGTCGCTTGCTCATCCAACTTACTGCACCACCATTCATCATTAAAATATATCCACTGGTGGATCTTCTGCTATCAATGTCCCCTACCCAATCAAAATCCACATAACCTTGAATACTAAGAGTCATTTGTGATTCAACCAAGTTACCATGGTAACACAAAGCATAGTCTGAAGTTCCCTTCAGATATCTAAACACTCTCTTCATAGCATCCTAATGTGTTCTTCCAAGATTTTCCATAAACCGACTAAGAACTCCCACTGCTTGGGCAATGTCTAGCCTTGTACAGACCATAGAATACATGAGACTGCCAACTGCACTTGCATAAGGCACACTGGTCATGTCCTCCATCTCAGTAGGAGATTTTGGACAATCCTCAATAGATAGCTTCATTCCCTGTGTAACTGGAACAACTAGATGCTTGCACTCAATCATACAAAATATTTCTAGAACAGTCATGATATACTTACTCTAACTGAGCCAAAGTTTTCTATTCTTCCTGTCCCTTGTTATTTCCATTCCCAGAATATACCCTATCGCACCAAGATCTTTCATTTCAAACTTTGCAGACAATTGAGACTTAAGATCAGAAATCATTAGCTTGCTATTGCCTATAAACAACATATCATCAACATATAGAGCAATAATAAGAACTTGATCACTTTCTGCTTTGTAATACACACAGTGATCACATTTTGATCTTACAAATCCCAATGAAAAAACAAACATGTCAAACTTTTGGTACCACATTCTAGGAGACTATTTTAAACCATACAGAGATTTCTTTAACTTGCAAACTAGTCTTTCTTTGCCTTTTTCCACAAAGTACTCCGGCTGGGACATATAAATTTCCTCTTCAAGATCACCATGAAGAAATGTTGTCTTCACATCCATCTGCTCAATTTCTAAGTCATACACTGCTGCAAGTGACAAAAGAAATCTAATGGATGTCAGCTTAGCTATAGGAGAAAATATTTCTCCATAGTCAATTCCCTCTACCTGGGAATACCCTTTCGCAACCAGCCTTGCTTTATATTTTTGCACACTGTCGTCCAGACCTATTTTCTTTTTAAAAACCCATTTTTGCAGCCCACAACTTTTCTTCCTTTAGGCAATGGCACCAAATTCCAAGTATCATTCTTGTCTAATGAATCTATCTCTTCGTTCATGGCTTCCAACCAAGAGTTTGAATCAGACATTTTAAATGCCTCTTTCACAGTCCTAGGTTCATCAGTGCTAGAAATTAAAGCATAGGCACAAGTAGACTCAATTAAAGAAAACCCATACCTATCGGTTTCTTTCTTTCATGAGTTGACCTCCTCATAGGCTGAGGTGAGGTGGTTCTTCATCTTCATCAGAACTTTCAGAATTACTTGAGCTCTCCTCAGTATCAGGTATATTTTTATTTTTCAATTCCTCTTTATCTGGTGTCGGAGGAATTGCTGCTACATCCTTTTCATTTTCTGATTTCTTCTCTGACTACAGATCCAAAGTAGAAGGTTTCAGCTCATGAAAGATAACGCTTCTATCTGTAAAAGCTTTTCACTCGGGATTCCAATGCTTGTATCCTTTTATGCCAGCACTATAGCCTATAAATATACACTTTACAGCTTTTTTTTCCAACTTAGATCTTTTTCAAATGGCACATATGCATATGCCTCACAGCCAAAGACACGAATATGTCTAAGAGAGGGCTTCTTTCCAGACTATGCTTCCAAAGGTGTCTTCTCAACAAGAGCAGAGTTAGGAGAGTGATTTACCAAGTAACATGTTGTAGAGACTGCTTCAGCCCAGAACTTCTCCAAGCCAGCACTGCTCAGCATACTTCATGCTCTTTCCATTATTCTCATATTGACCTTTCAGCAACTCCATTTTGTTGTGGAGTGTAAGGTGTAGTCTTGTGTCTTTTGATTCCATGATCTTTACAGTACCTTTGAATTCATCTAAACAGAACTCACCGCCATTTTCAGTCCTTAAACATTTTATTTTTCTACCAGTTTGATTTTCTACAAGGTTTTTAAATTCCTTAAACCGACTGAACACTTCTAATTTACTTTTCAAAAAATATACGAAAGCTCTTCTTGAATAATCATCAATAAACGACACATAGTATCTTGATTTAGACAAAGAAGGAATATTCACTGGACCAAATACATCATAATGTATATAATCAAACAAACTAGAAGTTTTGTGAGGACTGGAATAAAATGAAAAACGGTGTCGCTTTCCATATATGCAATGTTCATAAAAATCAAACTCAAGGTTACAATCTTCAAGCCCTTCTACCAGGTTTTTATTTTTCAAGGTTTTTAAACCTTTCTCACAAATGTGGCCTAGCCTATGATCCTAGAGCATAGTCTTCTCTACTGGAAGTTTAATCTCCATGGATTTTACACCATCAGGAATGTTTTCCTTCTTTTCTTCATGAGCAGCCTTAAGTGACTTTGCAGAGACACTGTTACATTGAACATCCAGTGCATCCACCTTGTACAGAGTACCAATTCGAGCACCCATAGCTAGCACCATAGACCCTCTAGTCATCTTGTAGCCATTTCCAAAGAACGTGACCTACACTCTGATATCATTCAGCTTACTTACAGAAAGTAGATTTTGAGCCAAACCTAGTATATGCATCACATCATTGATTCCCTTCACTCTTCCATCAGGGAATTGAATTTTGACTCTTCCACGGCCAACAATTTCCAAAGATGAATCATTTTCTAGGTACACCTTTCCACCATTGTATTCTTCATACTTCGTGAACCATTCTCTATGAGATGTCATGTGGAAAGATGCTCCAGAATCAATCAGCCAGACATCATCTGATGCCTGTGTAGCCAAAGCTGCAATGAAGGCATCTGCATCACTATGAGGTAACTACTCTTTTTCTCCTCCTTGTAGTCCTTCAGACATGACCAAAGTTGCCCAAGGCCCGTAATCCCACCTTGACTTCTTTCCGTGAGACTTGATCTCCTTTGATTTTGATTTTGATTTCTTGTCCCTCTTCTTGCCTTTCACTTTCGGTCTTCCTCTGACAGCAAGAGCTTCCTTCGCCATCTCAGAAGATTTTCTTCTCATCTCTTCTGATAGCAAAGAACCAACAACATCTTCCATCTTGAAATTAGATTTGTACTCCCAATAGCCATCACCAGATGATCCTAAGAATCAAAAGAGAACACAAAGAATAGCATGCAACGATTCATCTTCGTTAATCAATAATTCTAGAGACATCCAAATTTGGACACTTAATTTATCCAAATTTATCACTTTTCGCCCAACATCCTTCTGAGTCCTAGTTAATTAAATAATATTACTATTATTTAATTAATATCTTTAATTTCGCTTAAATCCCCAAGATATTTAATTAATTAAATACTTTACCTCCTTTAATCCTTCTTCTTTTTCATCAAATAAATTAAATAAATATTACATTTATTTAATTCCTCACGTCATTTTCATCTAACCAACCATCTCCTCTAATTCTTCATTAGGGATGCATATGCTTTAATTACTGATTAGGATGTGTCACATCCTCCAACTTTTTGCAAGTTGGCTTCTAATCCCTATTTATCTTCTAATTATTGATTAATTGCTTCCATCCATTCCAAGGAATTTTTAATTTTGGCCCTTCCTAGAACTCTTCCTTTTATATGTGAATTTTTAATCTACATTCCATCCTTCCAAGGCTTCTAGAACCCTTTGACTTGTCAATTCCACATAGACCAACCTTGGACTTGTCACAATTCTACATGTGACCAAGTCCCACCTTTTGGTTTCATCTTTACCCTCTGACCATCCTCGAATTCAAGCATTGCATCCCCAACCACCTTTCCTTCTCCCATGTAGATTTTTGAGGAATTCCAAAATTTCTCAAATGTCCCTTTCACTCCCACTTGGGGACAAGGAATCTCTTTTTGAGGAAATCTCCTCACTCCCCAAGGTGCATGTCCTTTTTCCACCTCATGTACCTTTTTGACACCTCACCTCCATCTCACATCCCCTTGTCCACTTCACCCTCCACATGTCAAGATGTGAGGGCTTGTGGGTTCTCAACCACCATAGCCCTTCATCTTGACCTTGTTGGATCAATCTTGACCCTTGAATTCTCTAGAGAATTCAAAATCTCCTATAAATACCCCCTTCTCAAGGGCATTTCCAACACTTTGCACTCTCATAACTACATGCTGTCCATTTGAACTCTCAAGCCTTTTCAATCATTCAACCATCTTTGTTCATCATCTTGCATATTGAATCTTGCATATAGTCACTCAATCCATCATCTAAGGAGCACACAACCAATCCAAGCAAGGGCCAATCAAAGAGGTATCAACAACAAGGGAGGTAAAAGTGTTTGTGTTTTATCTTGTTTGCATTCCTTTTCGTTGAACCACTATTTTGGCTAATCTTGAGGTGTCCTTGTATTTTTGTTATTCATGTTTCTTAGTTGTTTTGGTATATTTAGAGCAGTGAAACATCAGTATACATTTCGGCATCGCGACGGCAGTGGGACCCACACACGTGGTCTTGTATTTAACGCCTCGAAAGTTAAGAATTTTGCGGTGAAAAGCTCACGTGGGCGCTGCAGAGCCTTCACGTATAGCAACCCCAGAAGCTGCAGCACTCCCACGTTGCCGCAGTAGCTCAGCGCGGTAGCACCTTCACGCGCGGTTTCATGGGCGCGGCAAAGGTTCCTCCACAAAATCAAGGGCAACAGCTTCTTCATAGAACCGCGTACGCCGCCCCCAAAACATACATTGAAGGTAAAATAGGTGTTTTGACTGCTTTGCTCTAGTTTTTGTTATATTCACGTGATAACTCTCTAACGTTGTTCTGGCAAGAATATTGTTATTTTTCACTAACGCTTTTGCAGCATATTGTGGCAAAATTTGACCAAAGGCGAAAAGAGGACAACTAACATTTGTTTGCAGGGTCATCTACATAATCAGACTTTCAAAAAATTATCTCTACTATTTTCAAACATAGTCTAATTAGGGGGATTAAACATCATTGTTTGCTGTGGTTGTTTATTTTTGTGTTACCCAAGGGGGCATTGATCATTTTCACTTTCCCTTTGCACTTCGTGGTGAGTCTCCTGGGAGTAAAGTTGGAAACAAGTAGTGTCTTCCTTTTATGGGACCCGCTTTGGGGATTTCTATCACCCAAGGGACGATTCCAACTACGTGTACCATTGGCAAGGGGAGAACGAATTTAATTTCAATCCAAATTGTGTCAGAATTAAGGGAGTCAAGGTGATACCTAGATAGACGAAGAGTTGGTCCGAGTTCTTCAGTATCTCACTGGAGTTCCCGGTCCACGCTAGACGCCTGACCGGGTGTTCACGGTTGTGCCTCACGCACGAGAGTATATCGAGGACTCTAGAAGCCTTTGTGCATCCTAGATTAAGACTTTGCCTTGCCATACCGTATTATTAATCATAGGATTGTGCTTGCTTGAGGTGTTATCTCATGAAAAATCTGTCAAATTTTTGATACTTTGGACTTGTTTTATCATTTTGTGTCCTTGCCATAGCCTTTGCCATAAAAAACCAAGCTTTGTCCTCAGAACGCGGTAGCTACCACGTAAACGGCAGCACTTCAAGCAGTAATGCGGCCCGCAAACGTGGTAGCGCCCCATGCGTAAAGGCGGTAGCGCCCCCATTTGCCGCAGTATCGCCGGCTACGCCCCTTTAATCTCCCGGCTACTATAAACTGCATTAATCAACTTATTCAAAACCAAAATTGCTCGCTTTTTGAGCTTCCATCTAGTGGTACCTTTTGTTTCTTCCTATCTAATCAAACCAATCCATTCCTCCGATCATCTAATTAATCTAAGCACACCAATCCGATCAAGTTCATCCAATCACAATCATCCAATCAACATCATCTAATCATTTAATCCTATCCAATCAAACTGATCTAGCACTTGAATCAAATTCATCAAATCATCTACCCGATCCAATCATCCATCTACCAAATCCCATCAGAATCAAAAGCAATCCCATCCAATCATCCTAATCTAAGCTTTTGTCTAATCTTGATTTGAGCTTGACTTAAATCCCAATTTGAGCTTTCATCCATCTCCATTCAAAATCTTTGATCCATTCTATTTATGCTTTCACCATCATGAATCCTCATCCTCCATCAATAGTAGTCAAGGGAAACCCCAATTACGGGGATGACGATAATGAAAGTTTTGTCAATCAAGAAGAATATGACATAGATCCCCTTGACACTATCATCTCTAGTAAGCTTTCTCCACCCACTTTCCAAAATTTGATTACTCCTATGGGCCATCCTGTTATGTCTTCATCCATGCCTAGTCATGCTCCTTATGCCACCCTTAACAATGGATATCCAGTATCTTTTTCATCCCCATATTTGTCATGTCCTTCATCTACATCATCCCCTTACACAACATCTACATCCTCTTATCCTCATCTTCCATCCCAATACTCCTATTACAATTCCCCATCCATGTCCCCCTATCCTAATCCTCTTTTCCAATCTTCCCATACTAATCCTACATCCACACCCTTTTACCTTAATCCTACACCCATGTCTCCTCATCCTAATCCACCATCCCAATACTCTTATTATAATCCATCCCCCACATCCTCTTGTCCTACTACATCACCTATATCCTCTTGTCCTAATCCACAATCCATATCCCCCTATCTTAATTCACCACTCCAATATCCTTACCTTAACCCTCCATCCAATCCTAGTCCTCCATTTACTCCTAGCCCTCCATCCTATCCTAGTCCTCCATTTAATCCTAGCCCTCCATCTACTCCTAGCCCTCCATCCAATCCTAGTCCTCCATTTACTCCTAGTCCTCCATCCAATCCCATTCATCCATCTACTCCTAGTCCTCCATCCAATTATAATCCCCCATCTACTCATAGTCCTACATTCAATCCCATTCCTCCATCTAACCTAGTCTACCAATCCACAATCCCTCATCCATTTCTACCACCCTAGCCAAGCCAACCATATGCAAGTCTCTCGTTTCAGAAGTTCTCCAAGGACTAATTACAAAGAAGCCATCCCCAACTCCACATCTTGAAGTTATGGAACCATGCCATCTAGATCCATCATCCACAGTCACTAGTGATGAGACACTTCTCCATACCACACCTATTATTGACATTACCACCCATAGTGTTGTTCAAACCCTTGAAACCATTGAACCCACTAAATCCATTGAACCCACATCTCCTACTATGAGAACCACCGAATCCATCAAAGACACCCAATTCCAATCCACTCCCTCTACTCCTAGATCCACCCAATCCATCGAAGACACCCAAGCCCAATCCACTCCCTCTACTCCTAGATCCACCCAAATCCAATCCACTCCTCCCACTCCTAGTAGCACCAAAATCCATTCTAATGAACCTCATGGATCTTCCATCCCTCCATCTTCCCCACTTGACGAGTCCCAACAAGACTCCATTACCATGCCTCCCACACATGATGAGTCACGCCAAGAGTCTAATCCAAAGCATGCCAGCATATCCCCTTCTCCAGATCAAGGTCCTACCATAATATCTAGTCCACCACAAGATCGCAGTCCCCCATCCATTCCATCCCATGATCCCCTTGTCATTCAAGCTTCCACTGCTCCATCTCCATCTCCATCGCATGAGCCTACTACCACAAATCTAAATCCTATCATGGCCCCTACTCCCTCTCCTAATGTTGCTATCCCATCATCTCCTTCTCATGATCCCCCATCATCGCCTAAAAATGCTATCCCCACACCGCTTGCATATCCCCTTGGTCCTCTCACATTCCTCCATGGTGGTCTCCTCGCAGAAGAAAAACAAAGCATATACACCAACCTTCCTCTTCCACCTAATAATGAACTCGCATCATTCTTCCAGAATAACAAAAATCCTATCCTAGATCGAATACTCAAGAAAATGAACTATCAAGGAAAAGGTTTAGGCCTTCATGAGCAAGGTATTATAGAGCCCATCCAAGCTAAAGAACATTTGTATCTGCAAGGTCTTGGATGTACTACTCATGACTCGCAATCCAAAAATGTTGGTACAACCTCTAGACGTCCTCAACAAGCCTTTTCCAAAAGACATGTCGGCTCTTCTCATCGCCCTACCAGATCATATGTCGCCATCCCTCCTCCTCTATCATATCACCTCAAAACAACTGTCCATCTTCCTCCTTCATCCGCTCCATCCATATTGGGTCCTTATGTCCCCTCATCCCCCATCCCATATCCTCCAAGTCCTAAGTCTATTTTGGGCCCTTATATCCCAAAATCACCTCCTCCATCTCATCCTATCCATCCTTTCATCCATCCATCACCTATCCATGTCGCCCATCATAACTATCCCACTCTCATGTTCCCTAATCAGGATCAACAAAGGCACGTACCTGTACATCATCCATCCACATATCATCCTAAAAATCCTACCTCCATCCCTCCATTCATGTGTCCTCCACATCATCCATCCATTCACACCCATCCCATTGCTACTAAAAGCACTTTGGTTGTTAAAGGAAAAATGCATAAATCCAAACATCCACATGAATCCAACGCTTCCCATGTCCTCTCTAAAAGACATGGTAAAGAAAAGAAAAACAAAATCCCAAATCAAAATCAAATCTATAGCTCGCAAAAAGCCAACAAAGCAAAGATCAAAACCATGTGGATCCCAAAGAAAAAAGATGCAATGCCATCAAATGAAAAATTTGTAAGAACATCCAAAGTTGCTAATCCAAAAGCTCATTATACACCCCTTTCATCTCCTAAATCTATTTTGGGTCCCTATGTCCCGAAATTCACTATTCCATCTCCTCCATTATCCCCACATTCTCCATCCATTAGTCCCCTTGTCTTTTCACATCCACCACCACATGTGCCAATGTTGGTCCTGAACTCATCTCCCCATCACGTATCCACCCCATCATTCTATCCATACCATTTCCAACATCCCACCCATTATCCCTCGTATCAAACCCATCGAATCCCTCTAATTCACCCTCATGCATAATCCATTTAGCCTAATAAGGTTGTACCAACATCCAATAGTCACTTCAAATATGGGCTCTTAATACCTTGATCTTTATTACATGTCTTCTATGTCTGCTTATCCACTCCCTTATCCTTACCCATCTCCTTCTGCATGACATCCAAAAAGTCCAAAAATCCATAAAAAGTCAAAAAGTCAAAAAGTCAAAAAAAAGAGAAATAATTCGTCCAATGGTGAAAACTTGGCAAACAAGCACCTTGGATAAGTACCATGATGAAAACCCGGCAAACAGGCGTCATGCGTAAATCCCCATCTGCACTTGGGGGCAACTTCATGATATGCATTCCCTCCATCCGCTATGCTTCCAGCTATGCTCCCATCTTCCCGTTACTCGTCATCTTCATAAATCCCCCCATCCCATCCATCTTCCGCATCCTACCATCATATCCCATTTATCTCCCATCCCTCTATCCTTCTTGTGATCTTGATCAAAATAGGGGCACCTATCTATGCATGCTTTGGACACCTCTTGGTATACATTCCCTTCATCCATGATATGTTGTATTCCTTGGTCACCCATCATATCCTCCTCTAGTTATCTCCTTTATCTTCCCATCCACTTGTCTTCTATCCCTCATGCCTCCTCATATATGACATATCTAGAGTGGGGGCATTTGCTTCCTTTGTGACATAGTCCTGGGAGATATCATCTATCACAACATCCCTTCATCTCCCTATCCATCTATCATAGCATCCCTTCCATCTCCCCATCTATCCTAGCATCCCTTTAATCTCCCAATCCTTATATTCCTATCCATCCAAACAATCCCTCCCATCACCCATCCCTATATCTCTATCCATTCTTTCACCTTTATCCTCATCCCATCTCACAATCCTTTATCATTGGTATCTGGCTATAGGCCTCCCCCCGTGCAACCCAATGCCATTTATCTCATCGTCATCACCCTTGATTCTCTTGCACATCTTTCCAATCCCCTATCACTTTTCATCACTCATCTCTCTATCATATCATCCTCCCAAGTCATTTTACTACTTTGGATAACTGTCCCATCCCTGAGCTTTATGTGATCGTCATCATCCTATCCAATCCAACAGGTCTATCCTATCTTGTCATAACGGTCCCATCTTTTTATCCACTTATCCTATCATCCATCATCCTTTATCCATTGTTTGGCTTTGGTCTTGTCGAACTACGGTGCCCCTGCGCTTTCACGTAGGCAAGGTCGATCATTTGATCCGCCCCCGGGGTTCCATCATCGATCTTCATTGTCCACTTTGCTCTTCTATCGTCTAACATCGGTCTTTCCCTTTTGTCCATCCTATCTTTACCATCCAACAAGGTCTCCATCTTGGTTAGTCATCCGCCTTTTAGCGAACTACGAGGGCTCTGCGCTTTTACGTAGGCAAGGCTAATCTTTGATCGATCCCCGAGCCCCTAGGTCTTTAGGTTTTGTCAGTCCCATGTCTTGTCTTCCTTGTGTCGTGCCATCAAGCTATGCCCTTATCTAGCTGGTTCTTAACAAATGAGATCCATTTGTATCAACAAATCCAATCAATTGTGAACATCCTGCATCATAACGATCTTTTAGTGTCGTATCCATCATCTTTGGTCTCAACAGGATGCATCCTTCCTAACAGACCTCATCAATCTCATCCATCCCCTTGATCCTATGGCAATGGATGTTTGAAATTGATTGTGATCTTTTGATACTTTTGGTTTTTGTTTATCATCTGAGCTCCCTATCATCACTTGTCAAGGCCGCCATGATCCATCATATTATGGTGTGTTTTGATTGGTCAACATAGGGTCATATCTTGCTTTTTTTTTTGCTTGTGTCTTCTTGGTTGTCCCACGTAGTACCCACCAAGATCCCCGAAGTCTTGTGTTATGATGGAGCATCCTTTTGTGCTTGTGGTTATCTCAATACCTGGCCCGACCAAGGTCTTCGTGACTTTGGGGTGTTGGGATAGCCTTCTTGTCTGTTGCATTTGTTTCATGCGTTAGACACTAATCCGCCTTGGTTCTTCATACCCTGGTGTCTTGTGTCTTATGCTATAGCAAAAACCAGTGCTCCAAAGATGATAAATTGCATTTAGGATAGCATTTCATTCTTCATTCTCATCATCTTACATTTATCCCCCATCCCCTCATCCTTCTTCACCAATTCCGCCCATCCCCCTCCATCATTTTTCCTATCTCTTCATCTGCCCCCACCCTGCTTAGTGGATGTGTCTGGCTGCAAGGGCTGCGCTACTTGGGCGGCGGCAAGTCTCAACAGTAGGAGGCGCTGGCTGGCGGCGGCAGGCTGGTCGGGCCCGCCCATCATCAAGGCGGCGGCCACACTAAAGAGGCCTCTAACCTTTGACCTAAATGCACTTTTACTCTCTTTTCAAAACCGATTCTGACCCATTCCTCATTTTTCCTAACGAACCAAACCCATGTCTCGATTTTTCAAATTGATTTTTGATTTTTACACCCGACACTTCCGGAGGCCATAACTTTGACTCGGGTGTCCGTTTGAGCTGAAATTTGACGTGTAGTTGCATTATGCGATAACGAGTGGATTTCCAACTGGTCTCTTTGAAAGCCGTTGGAACCCGTTTTGACCCATTTTTGGGGCCTCAAAGTTTCATCTTGACCCTCAAAATCCCAATTTAGTGTTTTTTTCCAACATTTTGAAAAATTGTTTTCACTCATAACTCAAAATGCATATCTCAAATTTGGGATGTTAGTTGGAAATTCATCCTATCTCACCAATGGGTATTTCTAGAAAAAAATTGGGAGTCTCAAACATACGGCCCTGAAGTTTCCTAAAATGGCAAAATTTGACAATTTTTGAAAATTGCCAAATTGGAAAAAATCTGATTGTCAACACCTTACGCCCCTTTAAACCCTGGAACTCGGTGTAGAATCAATCCAATCATATCCTTCCATCATTTTGGTCTTCCATCCAATCCTCATCTGAGCTTTAATCTTATCCCAATCTGAGCTTAACCAAACCCTTAATCTGAGCTTTCGTCTATCTACAGTCCAAATCTTTGGATATCAAACCAAATCTTAAGATCCTTCTCCCCATCTCACATATCAATCTTCTCCTCATCTGTTCAATCTCGCACAAATCACCTAATCAAATCCTTGGTCATGTCCCCAGTCTCATTACTAGCCTTGACCCATCATCATTATCATCTATCAGTATCCTTCCCTATCCCTTTGGTGTTGTTTTGGGATGTATCCTTCCCTCATCAACAACACTTTCATCATCATCATCAGGAGTTATTCTTCCCTATCCCTTTGGTGTTGTTTTGGGATGTATCCTTCCCTCATCAACAACACTTTCATCATCATCATCGGGAGTTATTCTTCCCTATCCTCGTGGTGTTTTGGGATGTATCCTTCCCTCATCAATACCACTCAGTGGGATGTATCCTTCCCTATCCTCGTGTTGTTTTGAGATCCTTCATTCCTTCCTTAACAACACTCCATCCATCATCAACCCATTTTGGCTTGTACCTTGACTGGGGCAACATCACCTTTTATCCTCAAATCCATTTGTGCTTCATCCATCTCCTATCACTTCTCCTTCTCTCTTACCCATCACCTTGCATCATCTTCCTCATCTCCCCTTGCATCACATCATCTATTTCGAGAGCCCACCCGTGTTCTCTTGAACCCGCATGTCCTCTCGAGGGGGCATCCTTCATCCCTAACTTTCACCTTCATCCCCATCGTCTTCCTTCCTAGTCATCTCCCTTTGATGACTGGGGCATCTTTCCAATCTAACCATCTTCTTCTAGGTTCTATGTTTTAATATTCTTTGAAATGATGTTACTTCGTAACACCATCTCAAAGAGGGGCAAAATGTAGACATCCAAATTTGGACACTTAATTTATCCAAATTTATCACTTTTCGTCTAAACATCCTCTTATCCTAGTTAATTAAATAATATTACTATTATTTAATTAATATCTTTAATTCTGCCAAATCCCTAAGGTATTTACCCTCCTTAATCCTCTTTTCATCAAATAAATTAAATAAATATTAAATTTATTTAATTCCTCACATGTCATTTTCATCTAATCCTAATCCATCTCCTAATTTCTTCATTAGGGATGTGCACATGCCTAATCCTTGATTAGGATGTGTCACATCCTCCAACTTTTGCAAGTTGGCTTCTAATCCTCATTTATCTTCTAATTATTGATTAATTAAGCCTAATCATTCTCTGAATTTTAATTCCTTTTTATTCTTCCTAGAACCTTCCCTCTTTTATATGTGAAATTTTTAATTCACATTCCATCCTTCCAAGGCTTCTAGAACCTTGGACTTGTCACAATCTCCACATGTGACCAACCTTGGACTTGTCACAATCTCCACATGTGACCAAGTCCCACCTTTTTGGAGCCCATCTTTTATCCTCTAGATCATCCTAATTCACATTTATATCCCCAACCACCTTTTCTTCTCCCATGTAGATTTTTGAGGAATTCTAAAATTCCTCAAATGTCCCTTTCACTCCCACTTGGGGACAAGAAATCCCTTTTTGTGGAAATCCCCTCACTCCCCAAGGTGCATGTCCTTTTCCACCTCATGTACCTCCTTGACAACTCATCTCCACCTCATATCCCCTTGTCCACTTCACCCTCCACATGTCAAGATGTCAGGGCTTGTGGGTTCTAAACCCACCATAGCCCTTCATCTTGGCCTTGTTGGAGCAATTTTGACCGTTGAATTCTCTAGAGAATTCAAATTCTTCTATAAATACCCCCTCCTCAAGGGAATTTTCAACACTTATTCATTTGAGCAACCTTATGCTGCTAATTTTCCTTCTCAACACTTTGCACTCTCATAACTACATGCTGTCCATTTGAACTCTCAAGCCTTTTCAATCATTCAACCATCTTTGTTAATCATCTTGCATATAGAATCTTGCATCTTAGTCACTCAATCCATCATCTAAGGAGCACACAACCAATCAAAGCAAGGGCCAATCAAAGAGGTATCAACAACAAGGGAGGTAAAAGTGTTTGTGTTTTATCTTATTTGCATTCCTTTTCATTGAACCACTCTTTTGGCTAATCTTGAGGTGTCCTTGGTATTTTGTTATTCATGTTTCTTAGTTGTTTTGCACATTTAGAGCAGTAGAAATATCAGGGTATACAACACCAACAGATGTCAACTGAGCAATCAACATGTTGAAAACATTTAAGTGATCAGCAACAAACCCTCCTTCCTGCATTCTCAAAGAGTACAGCTTCATCCTCAAGAACAACTTGTTCACCAAGGACTTGTCCTGATAAATGGATGTCAGTTTTTTCCACAAGGAAGATGCAGTATTTTCTTCATGCACGTTCAGAAGAACAGAGTCTGCCAAATAGAGCCTTATCAGCCCTTTAGACTTTCTATCTACCAGGTCTCAATCCTCTTGCTTCATGCCTTGAGGCATTGTTCCAGACACAACAGTCCAAAGATCTCGATCAACTAACATATCTTCCATCTTGAGTTTCCACAACTCAAAATTGCTACCATTGAATTTCTCTGTTTCCATCCTTTCGGATGTGCTTGCCATCTTAACCTGTAATTAAATTATCAGACCTCTACAAAACTCCCACTGAAAAGGATTGACACAAAAAACCCAACCTACTCACAAGGACAACACAACTAGCCAGGCTCTGATACCACTTGTAAGGAAAGCATATGTGCGGAAACACTTTTCTAATGTCAAAACCATAGGGAAGAATGCAATGTAGGGCTTTTAATTTTTCAAATTACAATCTACTTAAGACACACATGAAAGATTTACAGAAATAGAGCAAATACTTAAAGACAATGAACAATAGATTTATGTGGGAAACCCTTTCGGGAAAAAACTCACCACACCAAGCTGAATCTCTTTGTATTATAGTAACAACAAGATTACATACAATCAAAAATACAACTCTCTGGTATTTCACTGTAGCTTCATTCACTGCTCATCAGTTACAGAAAATGCTCTCTTCAACCATTCGATTCACTCCTCTGTTAGTTACAATCAAATCATAATCGATCTGCTTTAAATCTAATTCACATTCTGATTTTGTCTTTTGTGCATCCTTATCCACCATTGTCAATCATAGACAGTTTCCTTTCGAGCAGATGATTTTTCCTTGCATGCAGTTTTTCCAGTGTTGCATCTGTTACAAAAAATAGCCGTCATTAGTTTAAAAAACTGCTTCCTCTTATTGGTCCATCAGGATGCCATATCGGATGATCACACGGTCAATAGTATTCACACTTTGTTGGCATATCGGTGAGAAACTCACAGTGTCTCCCCGATGCCACAAAGTTCCTCTATCGATATCACCATAGCTTCTACAAGTCGGCAAGATAACATAACGAGTGTCACATGTCATACCGAAACCATCGATGTCCATTTCGTTCCTATCCATAAGAGTTTCTCTTATCGGCAAGACTCATATCGAATGGAACAAATCATATCGAACTCAGAGAGACCATCAGCAAGACATACCGATCTCGCCAAGACCTTATGTTGAAATCTTCAAGTCATGATGGCGTGAGCCATTTGGCATGACTATTGCTCTTCGGTGAGACTCATATCGAAGTCTTCGAGTTTCATCGATGAGCATTTGATATCGGCAAGACCTACCGATCTCGCCAAGACTTTCCATCGACAACATCATGTTACTCTGAAGGTTGCAAACAATTGGCAATACTCATGTCTTTCGTCATGACATTTCATCGAGCTCCATCATGTCTTACCAAGTCGGCAAGACTTAAGCCCTTTGCCAAGACGTTTCTCCGAGCGCCCAAAGTTAACCCGAAGACTTTCTGTCGGTGTGACTTATGACATTCGCTAGGACTTCCCAGCAAAGTCTTTTGTCACCGTGAAGACCATGTGACATCTCTCATTGGCGTGACCTTTCATACTCGCAGAGACATCTTATCGAAACCCTTTGTTTCACCGATAGAGCCATACTATCGGTGAGACATTCCAAGTCGGTGAGACCACATACCGACAATAGACTTCTTTAGCCAAGTATCCCCGATGCCCGATAATAACACATTGTCACTTGAAGGTTTTCATTCACTGAAAGGTCATGTCGAATGCCGAAAGTCATAGCGATAGACTTGTTGGCAAGACATCAACCCTGTCACAGCGATATGAACATTTTAGAACTTCAGAATAGTTAGTCACCCAGACATGAACAATGTCACAACTACTTTTCCCTTCAGGAGTTTCATGTCAGTAAGGATTGAGGCACATATTCCAACAAATACTAGTACCACTACCTTAATTTCTAACCCAAAGGAGTTATTTCTAGGTACTCTAGTTATTAGTGTGATTTCAACAGTAATGGCTAATCCGCAGCCTCAGTCTTAGATAGCTAGTGATGTTATCATCACTACAAGTACTCCTTCACCATTCAAGCATTATATTATGTCTATGACCCCAAGTTTTGATTACAATGTTGAGTTTAAAATGAAATCAGAAATGTATAAATAATAAAGGAATCGAATGATACATAATACATCTACTATAACTTTAGAGCCCACAACAACTAGGGTATTACCTACATTTGAACCAAATACAAAAACCATGGAGTACATATTTTTTGTTCCCAAAGAATCAAATGGATCGCTCTGAATTTTAGGTGAGTAGTATCCAAATGGATTTTTTGGGATACACAAATTTTGAAAAAATTGATGTATCAAAAAAGAACAATGATTTGGTGTACACATCATTGCTAAAGCAAGAGAGAGAGAAAAAAGTTACAGATTCAAATAGAAAATTTATAGACAAACCTAGCAAATAAGAAAGAAAAGAGGAAAGCAACAGATAGCAAGAGCAATGAATTAGAAAGAAGAATAAAAAATATGGCTCTACATCCACAAACAAAGACAATGAACAAATAGAGGTGGAATTAAAATTGGATTAACTGAAGCAAAGGTTATATGAGAGCATAAAGAAATATGATGATGAAGAATCTAGTTCAAATAAATTTAAACAAAACCTAGCAAAAGAAAAACATTGGGAAGAAAAAATGGAGGAACAAAGAAAAACCAATGAAAGATTGGTGGCAAAGCCAAGGGAAGCACAAAATGAAATAAAGTCTTGTCAAAATAATTTAATTGCATTTTGTAGAGAAAAAATGAGGCATATGAAACAAAATATCTAGGAGGAAATAATGCAGAGGATTGATCATTTATGTGAATTGTTTCAATTGATTGATTCTATGATAGTACATAATAGGGAACTCAAGAAATATGTAGTTGACAACGTAAAGAAAATTGTAAACAATCTACAAAGCCAAGGACAATGAATTGAAATCAAAAGGAATTTACAATTGGATCGATGCCTCAATAAAGGCATCATCTATCATTAAAAAGTGTTTGAGAATATGTGAAACAGAGGAATTTTTGGATCATATTACAAAAAAGATGAATAAGCTATATAAAAAGGTAGGGAACTTGATAGAGTTTGGTTTTCCCTTGGATTTTGATACAACAGAGTGATTCATTGGAAAGGATGCTTTCAGAAATAACATGGAGGATAGAAGGAAGATTGATTGGATCAATTTCCTTAGAATCCAAATAAGGTGAACTATTTGGATACCATCTGTGACCGACAGATTAGTATGGGCTGATTACACTTGATCCATGAGGATACAAAGCATATTCATGCCACTAAATGTCAATCCCAATAGATATCAATCAAATGAAAACTAAACTACGCATCCATTAAAACTTTAACATACTAAACTATGAAAGCTTTAAAGACACCTATTCTAAGCCATTGAAACTTATCCTATTGGGGGATTGGTGTCGCATTGATGTGGAACAACGACCTTTCTTGATCCCATGCATAAATGTGCCTGTTCTAATTGATTCTATTGAAGAGAATCGACAAAACCCATGATAGATGTGTGATGAAACATGATTTAAAGCTAAATGAACATGATGCAAGCTATTTTAACATGATTTATGCTAAAATGATCAAGATGTGTGAGTGCAAAGCTATTCTAAATGGATTCTAAGCTAAAAAGATTGAAACCCTAATTACCAAATAAACTAAATGGATGCATTTATGTTATCATGGAAGCCATTAATGGAAGCTAAGCTAATATGATGCAATTGACATAAGATAAAATTATGCTAAATGTGATTGCAAGTGGGAGTGATTTTAACAGCATAAGTTTGATGTTAAAAGATGGATCCATTTGTCTCCAAATAGTGACCTATTTATAGGAGGACAAATGAGAAATGGAGGGTTGAGATCAAAAAGGTTAATCAATGGTCAAGGATGGAGGAAATTGGAGGCATGGATCATGGATTCTCATCAAGGGATGAGAATCAGTGATGATATTTAATCAAGGGTTCACCTTTGTCCAAACAAACAACTTTTAACTTGCACAAGAAGTCTTGTAAGTTTGTTACAGAAAAGAAATATTCCCCTTTTTCAAATGAGTGAGGAGAGAGAATATTCTTTGGAATATTCTCATGGGTGAGGGAAAATAGACAATTAGAAAATTAAAAACAAATTTTTAATGTGCAAAAGGGGAAAGAATATTCCATTTGGAGGAATGTGCAAAGGAGGAATATTGGAATATTCCCTTGCAAGTGGGGGGAATTAGATTTATTAGTAATTGAATAAATAAAACAATGTTAATTATGCAATTAGGGGAATTAGATGATATTCACTAAATAAAGTGATTTAATGAAAGGGGGAAAGTGAAATGATATTTAATTAAATAACTTAGGGTTATTTAATTAAATAAGAAGACTTGGGGATTTAATTTAAATAACTTGATGTATTTAATTTAATAGGATGAAATGTTAGCATGAAAGGGGGTGAATTAACCTGATTAAATTAATTAGGTCAATTGATGCAAATGATATAATTAATTAAATAGCTAGGCTAATTTAATCAATTAAGAGAAAAGATGATGGGTTTTAGGAGGAAATGGTGTTAGTATAACTAATTCGAGTGCATGATATCATTCAAGACATTTTTAAGTGTCTACACCATCAAACCACTAATAACCTTGAATACAACTTTCATTGAAACATTCAAGTCAAGTTCCAACGTAAAATATGAATTGTTAACAAATTTTCAAGTCAGACACTATCAGTTATAACAAATTTCACTTCCATCAAATGAATAGTGGAGCATGCTACAAAATTTGATAGAATGATTTGATAATATGATTTTCCAACTCAAATTTGTGCAGAAACATTTTTGACCAAGATTTTACATTGCCTCTATGTATTCCTTCATTTGAAAATCAATACAAAACTCAAATTCATTAATCTGTTCAAATCATTTATATTATTTATTAGCTCAATTTAAAAAAAACTTTGGTTTCTACTCTCTACTACTAGATACATATTAAGCAATTGCTAATGTTGCATATGCTACTGTTGTTAATATATGATTGGGCATTGAGTTGAATGATAAATCATTAAGTGCATGTAAAAAATATTAGATTAACACAATTAAAATATGAATTTATTAATAATATGTTGATTAGTAAATGGAAATTGAAATTTTTGTTTAATAACTAATTAACCAATTCGAAAATAATGTTTAAAATTTAGATCCTACATTGGAACAATGGAAAATAGTAGTATGTTAATTTATTCAATCAGATTCACAATTTTATGGAATACAATATAAAATATCATAAAATACAATTTGGAATATGAATCTATGATTCATGAAATGCAATATAAATACATAGAAACTGTTAAATCCCTTGCATTTTCCAATTCACCTCTTGGTCCTCTCTCTAATGATGAGATTGAGAGTCGTCTTGACTTTGAGTCTAGCCTTCATTTTCTTTTCCCTATATACGTTCACTTAATTGCATCTCAAGTTTAGCATTCATTGTGTCACTATCATTTGTTCTCTTGCCACTAACATTTGAAGTGTTTCACAACCCTCTTCTTCCACATATGGACTTCCAGATTGTGAATGCCCTTTCAAAAGGAAAACTTCAAATATCGTACCTAGTTTTATACATCCTCAAGCAATTTTCCAAATTCTTGTCTAGTTTGTTTCTTATCTTTGATTTCAAAAACCTCAATGAACTAAAAACTCTCTCATCCTCCATTGACCCCAATATCATGGTTTGACATAAATCAGTAAGTTTCAAAAATTCTAATAATGCATCTTGCAATATTTCACTTTGACCTAAGGTTTCTTGAACCCTTGTTATTGATCTTGCTTGCATGGGATTCTCCATGGAGTAAAATTGTTCAATCATAGTTATTGCAAAATGATTAGATTGCTCCCTAAGCTTAGTTTCATTTATAATTCTTTTTTATTTTTTGTCAATTCTATTTTGAACTTTTTGAAAAATATTCCACCAAGGTAGTTACACTCTTATGAAAATAGTTTGGTTTACAATAGGATGGGACCCAAAATTGAGGATACATAATAGAAATGGCTTCAAGTATTTCATCTTGAGGTATTTCATCTCGAGGGAATCTTTCTAGAATCTCCAAGGAAAGATATTTTGCAATACCATTTAAAATAGTATTTACATATTTAATAATGTCATTAAAAGCTTCCTTTGTAATTGAAGATTCTCTGGTAGAGTGTCTGACCATCATAGAATAGTACATTGGTATCTCAAATCCACCTACAAAGACACATAACTCCCCACTTGCATTAAACTATAAAAAGATTCAAGATTGTTCAAATCTATAAGTTACTACTAGTTGATAAATTTTGGACTTTCAAATGGATAATCTGACATATATAAATTATCGAGGGTCGTGCATGTCATTCTACGTAGTTTACTATATTCATGAATATACATAGTTATTTCTTAGGCTTTTTTACAAGATTGTTCATTTCATCTAGCATGGGGAGAAGACCAAATAAAATTAAGAGTGTTCTATATTGGTTAACCTATGTAAGAGACCAGCAACTTTGTCTGTAACTATGTGGCAATGTTCATACATTACTCCAATCAAGGAGTGATATTTTGAAAAACTCTTGGCACTAGTCCATGTAAGGATATCCATATGGTATCGACATCCTTAAGAAATTTGTTTCCTGTTATTATTCCCTCAACAAAATTTTGAAATTTGGAAAATTGTTTGGGACTTCGGTAGAAGCATGAGTAAAGTTCATGAGCTAGATTTTTAAATTTTGATACTGAAGGAAACTTGCTTATAATTTTAAATTCTAAATTCATTATGTGTTTCATGCAGTGCATGGCAATCATATATGGTGAACAATTAGTTTGTAACTTTACATAAAACCATTCCTATGACCTTGCATTACTAAAGTTCCATCAACTCCTACACACATCAACTTTTTGGCAATTGTCAAGTCATCCATACCTCCAATTTCATTCAAATATTTCTTAACTAGTTCAAATAGATTTTGCGATGTCAAACTCTCCTTCATTTATGAAGATAGGGTAAATGAGGTTGGAAAACATGTTTGTGTACATTATACACATGCATACATAACCAAGAATTATTATCTATCACAGTAACTTCATCTAAAGATAATGCAATGAAGGCTGATTCTTATATTTTTTCTTGTGTATCTTGTTTTTCCACCTCCGCAAGACAACCTGCCATTCCCATCCAGAGTTTATTGATCAATGTGTGCTAGGAAATATAGAAACCTCCCAAAATATAATAAACTATTATATTCTAGGTAGTCTTTCATAGGACGCCCTCTAGACAAAATATGAAAAACAACACTCATATGAACAAGTTTTTGCTATTTGTGCTCGTCATTATCTTTCCAAATTGAGCTTTAATTGAACCTCCACATTCAGTACGATTTTTCATTCTTTGCATATTCTCATCATATTCTAAGGCATACTTAACATGAAGACATTCTTCCTTTGATTTCCATCTTACTATTGATTTTTCCTTTTTGTCTATGATTTATTTTTTATAAACTTTTCTGATATGTTTTTCTATAGTGTCTAGTTTTAGTTGTAACTTCTTGTCCCTTTTTAATTTCCAACTAAAATTCTTGCACTTTCATTCTATCGGAGGTTCATCTTTGTTTTCATTCTCCACTAGTTCAATGAATGGGTACTTTAACACCCAATCAATCTAAAAATTATTTATCATATCACACTCGCACCCCATTTTTTATTTGGCTTTTATTTTCCTCTTCCTTGCAGCAACATCATCTACGATGTTGACATTGTCATCCAAGTCAATTAACTCATTCTGGCTACCCTAGGTATCCCTTGGAACATCTTCCACGGTATTTTCATTCTCGTATGACTCAATTAACTCATTATGATTTTCCTGGGAGGTATTGAATTCTTCATTAATATTTGGTGCAAGAGTTGATATAGTTCCAGCTTGATATAATGGACTGGAAACATTATGAAAGTATGACTTTATGGTAACTCTAAATTTTAGGCATTTTGATGGCCTCCCTTCACCACCCTGAGGAGTCTTACTCTTGTTTCTACTTGAAATTTCTCACAAAATGAAAGCTTCCAAAAAATGTCTTCTTGTTTAAGGAATCATAGAATATAGATTGCATTCACTACTCAATATCATCTTTAACATTGAAGCAAGAATGTCAAAGAGATAAATAATATTCTAACACTATGAAGAAATGATCACTTACCTAAGTTTTCACTAACTCGCTATTCGCTAATGCAACAATGCCTGTCGTTGAAACTTTGTAACTTCCTTATGATCAAGGTTCTAAGTTGAGAGCTCACAAGTTTAGAACTAAACAAAATGTACAAAAATAAATCATACCTTTTTTGTATTTATATCAATCCATATTTGGTGAATTTCGTGGGATTTTTAAATGGTATAGTAAAAGTTTGGTGAGTCCTATGTGATTGTATAATGATACATTTAAATTTTGGGCAAATCAAACCTCAATAGAACACATACATTGTAATTTTCAAGGGGATTATTGATCTACAATTATCATGGAGTTATCATAGTATTGGTGAAACAGATCCTCATATGCAATTATTTTTTATGCAAGTGGTGAAATGTATCCTCAAATGTAATTATTTTTTAATGTTATTGGTGAAATGGGTCCTCATACACAATTATTTATAAATTTTATTGGTGAAATGGGTTCTCACATGCAATGAACATTTAATGTTGTTGGTGAAATGTGTCTTAATACATAATGTCATTTTAATAGTATTGGTGAAAATGTGGGTGATTTAATACATTCTTCCAAGATTCCAAGCAAAAATATTAATTAGACCATTGGAAACGCATAGTTTTTATGGCAAAATTATTAATTACATATATGCCTCATAAAATAAATTGATGGTGAATTGAAATGCATATCATTGATAGCCATATAATCAGGAGTGAAGTGAACCCACTTCCCCAAACTAGTGTGAGTGATCTAATAAATTGATAGGAGACTATTTGATAATAATGACACATAAAAACAACCTAAAAAAATGGTCCCCCATATTAACAGACCCTCTCCCACACACCTCACAATGAGTTTCATTACCCATCAAAATAGTTAGTTTAGTGCAAGCATCCAAAGACATAAATCATCCTAAGACGAATCCATGTAGTGTAGAGCACCCGAATCAAGAATCCAAGTGGATGGTGGAGATGTAACTGCTATAAGGGCCTTTCCTTTTTCTTTTCCCTTTATCATTTTCTTAGAAGACCCCTCATGTGAAGAATTGTGTTTCACTAACTCAAGAACATTGATGTTCTTTTCCATAGGATGTGTCAAGTGATCAATTTATTTTTTCAATATTTTGGTTTTACATATTCCTAGCTACTTTAGTGTAGTTGATCCCTTAGAGTGATCAACCCACTAAAGTGGGGGAAAAATGTAGTGTCAAAAATTGCACCTAGGTCAATTTCACTCTTATGCATGATTCTTGATGCATTGATGATAAAATCCATAATCGATATTTCATGATTATGACTTCATGGATGGCAAGGATGGAGCATTCATAGCTTGTGGTTTGAATTTCAGAGGAAATTGGTCAAAGTATAGTGCAACGCATAGATGTCTACATGATGGGAAAACGTCTCGCAAAAATCCAAGATTCAAATAGGAATATTTCGTACAAACCATTTGTGATGCATGTCCCAATGCCCAAACGCAACTAAAATGGCTATTCATGCCCAATCTATGAACAAAACTCACTCTTTCATTTACATAACTTCTTGCAATATTGTTGGACTTGGAGCTCTCTACATCTCATTCCTATCGAAACTCTGTTGAAATCTTCTCACAGCAGCAAGGACTCCTCTTGCACACAATATCTCCACATCTATCGTCTCAAGAGAGGGGTCACAGTTACTGGTAGTGCTCTCTTTCTTGTCTCTTATCAGTCTTGTCTCTAAGCATACTTAATTTGATCTCGTCTAGTATTTTTTATATCGTGATAGGGGTTCTCCTCCACAATAGGGTTTATTTCTATCACATGTCTCTTTATTTTTATGTATTCCAATCTTATTTGGCTGTCTATGGAGGTGGAAACACAAAAGCGAGAGTTTGACTAAGGAAAACCCTTATACAACCCCAAAAAATTTCCCTATTTCCATGTGTGCAAGTATTGGACAAGTGGGAATAATAATAGGCCTCATTCTGGCAATTTTTGGGCTTGATCCTTACAGACAACAACGTGGGTACGTAGATGTCCTCGCATTGTGCTAGGGTCCAAGGCCGAGACTTTGCCTGTCTAGTATCACATGTACATTTTGTACTTTCTTTTCTTGCAATCTAAACATTTTTATCATTCTATACATACAAGTTATTTAAGATTTTCTATTATATTCACTATCAAACTCAGCCCAGATTTTAGTTTTAAAGCATTTCTATTTCCAGTTCACCTGTGTCAATTGAGGTAGTTGAAAGGTAAATTTGCTCCTCGAGATCTTGTCATCTTGAGGGTAGCAAATTATTTCCTCTACAATACAATACAAAGAAGTCAATCATCAAACAATCAAACAACTACCTACTTACAAACAAAATTGAATAAACAATAATAATGTATGATTATTTTGTTTAACATTATTCTATAAATGTAATGCTATTAATTTGTAGCAAGCTTTAACTCATGGATTAAACTCAAGGTTTGAATTGAGTATTGTGTACTCTTAAGCTCCGAGTGTCCATATAGATAGAGGTAATACCACTTGATGTGATGGTTTTTCCAAATTCACATGCTAATAATGGTAACATTTGTTCAAGATTGTTTAATAACTTCTCTTAAATATGAGAATCAACATTCACTTCCTACAATTAAAAAACAAAGAGCGGGCATTTACAAACATTAATTATATACCACTTACATGGCAATTGTATTAAAAATATGTGTGGGCCTCAACATTGACATTGCACCACCATGAATGCTACTTAAGGAAACTATCAAGAACAAAACATTACTTCATTGTTTCAACATTTTAGTTAGGGATATCACATGTGTAACATGCCACAATTCAAGATGATGCATCAAAGAGATTCTAGCATGCCAATAGAACTCATGCATCCACACAAAGATAGTAATTCAAATTAAAGAAAAAAATCTTCTTGATGCATGAAAATACGAACAAAGTTGACACAAAATTTAAAACACAATAGATTATTGCTTCATAATTAGTAGAACGCCATCAAATTTAAAATTTCGACCTAAAACATTAACATTTTAACTTATCCTAATTCAACCCCACTAAACCATCAAATCTACCAACACCAGTAAACCATCAAACCTACCATGAGAAAATCTGCATTCCTTATTAGACTAGAAAAAGTAGTTAATCAATATAACAGATGAATGATCTAAAGGAAATCTTCACTAAATCTTCCTAAGCAAGATAAGAACTTTAACCACAAATTCTAAAAACGTCCACTTTGTTTGAAACTCTCATTACCACGGTTGTACTCCTATCATTGTTGCTCAAGATGGTCGACATAGAACTCAATCCGCCATTAAAACCTCCCCCACCATAAGCAGGAGTGATCTTCAAGTGATATCATGGCGTCCTCTGGACTCCATTTTTTGCATAGGACTAGTGTGGGGCATCATAACTTATGAGAAATCATTGCTTTTATGTCGTCTCTCTAATGTCTCTGATCTTTATTATGTCCCCAACAATTTGTTTGGAACAGAGTATGTGAGATTTAAGGGCAACAGACAAATGAAAGGGACAGAGTACGAGGACATGACAAGGTTCTGGAAATGCAGAAAAGAGGAGTTATTCCTACGTTAGGTATGGTTCTGGAAATGCAGAAAAGAGGAGTTATTCCTACGTTAGGTATGTTGTCCATAGCAAGAGCCTGGCATATTGATTTGCCCATACGTTGTAAGGCGTGCATGGTTGTACAGGTACCCTGGGGATGCTTCTGGAATTGGCAAAGCATTGCTTGTCTTTCTCCATAGCATTGTCTACCTCTTGGGAAAGTAATGGGTCGAGGAGCATTCACAGGGATTTCGGTTTAACCTTCGCCAATTAAGGGATACACGGCATCGCCAATCCCAAGGGCTTGCTCTGTCATTGGTTACCTTAGCCTTTTCCATTCCATACGATCTTATTTCAAGATTCGCTCTTGGAGATGTCTTAGGAGTATTTTATGTCATTTATGAGTTTGTTTTGCTTGTTATCTGATATGGGAGTACGAGCCTATGTTTATATCTCTTTAGCTTAGAGTGGGGGACCGGGGGACACAATCTCAGCTCTTGGAGATGTCTTGGAAGTATTTTATATCATTTCTGAGTTTGTTTTGCTTGCTATCTGATATGGAGTACGAATCTATGTTTTCATCTCTTTGGCTTAGAGTGGGGGACCAGGGACACAATCTTGTCCTCATCTTTTGTATCATACCTCTAAGGTTTTGAATCTTGGTGGATGGTATAATTAAGTAACACACCATCACCCTCACCAATTGTACTCAAACAATTGAGCTGTAACTATTTGGTGAATTTGTATATTTGATTTAGTTGTAAAGAGGATAAAAAAAAACCATGCAGCAATGAAATAATTAATTCAATGAACTTGATAAATGAGTTTATTTTAGATAAATATAAGAATGTATATTGATAATTAGATGGAAAGAGGTGTTTAGTTCTTTGTGTGACAATATAATTTGTTAAAGCACAAGCTTTTGAGGTCCAAATCAAGCTTCTACCTTAGATCTATAATTGTGAGGCTTTGATAGACTAAGAAATTGATTACTCTTCGTTAGCGATTAGAACTACACACGCAACCCAATATGGAAAATCATGACCTTGAACATGAAATGATAGCCTTTGACTTTGTCATTTTGCTCCTTACAAAGACGCTCACTCGATTTTTACTTATACAAGGTGGTGCTTAAAAACATCAATAGGACATGTTATCGAGTGAGAGAATTTGTGGCTTGTCTTGATTGCAATCACGTCTTGTGTATCATTTCAACAATGTTTGAAAAAGATCAAAGACATACCAAGAAAAATGCAAATACTTATGTATATTTTCCTATTGATGCAAATGTTGATGTAGTGCTCTCTATTGATCAATTAATAGACTAATGATAATCTAATTGTGGATGTCTAAAATATAGGGGTTTGTCCTTATATATTGTACCTTGTTATTCAAATTTTGAATATGTTACACTTGAGTCAATAGGTAATGATTACTTAGAATCAAGTTGACTTCAACCCATGATTAAATTTGATTTTAAAAATGAGGGTCAAGGATGCCCTAGTACTCCTAAACCAAGTTCAAAGCCACCCAACAATCTTGACCCAAGACTAAAAGCAATAGGATTAAGGATTGGGTCTAGACCATTGGGAATTACTTGAGTCTTGGACTTCAGGGATGTTTAGGTTTAGGTTGAATGCCAACTCTTACACCAAAATGTCATTTGAGTGCTAGAAAAAATTGCCTTAGGGACAAAGGGTCAAAATGATCCCAAACCAAGTTGGAAAGCGCTAGGGGGCACTTTTCACCTCTAAATTTTTCTCCCATTTTAACTTACATGTGAACTACCATAGATCATGCATGCCAAAGAAAACAAGCAACCAACATGAAAGTAAATGGCAAGCAAATATTAAAAGGATATAAATACAGATGATGTTTCATTTGTGATCCATGTACTAACAATTTTGATTTTGGACTTGCGTGCACCAAATTACATCAATAACATCTAAAATGAATACTAAAATAATCATGAACAATTTCTTAGCAATTTCAACAACAAAAATAATAAATAAAAGACATATATGATGATTGAATGGACCAATGTAACCCAAAAGAGACAAAATAAGAGAGATAGGTGTAGGTCCCTAAATAAACCATTGTAACTGGCAAAGGAGGAGGAGTTAAATCCATAAATGTACCATTACAACCATGCTCCAAATGACAAAAGATGGTCTAAGAACTCTAGAAAGACACTATAGTCATACAAATATGATGTAGGATCCTTGATTAGCCACTATCACCATGAGTGTTTTGTGCAAACCCTTAGAGAGCCACTATTCTCTTGTGGGTTTAGATAAAGATGAATGTTCTGCAAATAACTTAAAATAGATAGTTAATTTTAAGACGAAAAATAACAATTTTTTTTTGTAGGGATTTTAGTTAACAATAGTTTTTTTAGTTAGATATTGGATCTAGGAGAAGAGATTATCTTTAAAAGGAAAATTCTTTGATAAATTTTAGGATAAAAACTATATTTTGGCGACATTAAATTTTAAATATTCTTACATATTCATGTTCCTCTTTAAACATTGTGCAATTTCAAAAAAATGACCCCTCATTGCAAATCTATATGCAAAAATTGTGGTTTCTATAATGAAGGGTAAAAATTGTCAAAAAGTGGTAGTTTTGTAACTATTAAGAAGTTGTTTCAAAAAATGTCACCTATTAAAAGAGTTAATTTCATCCTAACTAAATAAAACAGAATAATTCCAAGCATTTCAATGACATTGTCTCTTTAGTTTATATGTAGAAGGCTATGTACACACATGAAGACTATTCCAATACTTTATAAGAAGCAACAAGAAGACCAAAGTAAAGGAGAGGACGATCCATAAAAATCAAGATAAATAAAAAATTGAACAATAAGTTGAATTCAAGAATAAAAAGGAGAAACAAATAAAATGGTAGAAATAACTCGTAGAAGGAACATGGATATTTCCACACTTTTCAAGCCAAAGCCACATTTGTAAAATTGACTCCCAACTATTGAAAACTCTAAAGTAAAAAATTTATCATTTCCAGTTAGAGATTTTAGAGGATTCTCTCAAGGCTTAGAGAATATTCCATCATCACTAGAAACTATAAATAGAGGTGGAGAGCACATATTTTGGTAGGAGAGAATTGATATGAGTGTTGTATTAAAGATAATCAAATAATTTTACTTGTTTATAATTTGTAGAGGCTTAGAATAGTAGTAGAGGAAAACCAACTTGTCATGTGTGTTCTTTCCACTGAAGGAAGGTGGAGAATCATTGCTAGCAAGCAGGTTTTTTTCTCACGAGGTTTCCAAGGTAAATTATTGAGTTATTTGAGTTGATTCGTTTAATTTCTACTATGTTTATTTTTAATTTTTGACAACATTCATGTCTCTTTAGTTCTATCATTTGTTGAAAAAAGTACAATATGTTCAATTGTATGCTTCCTAAATTCTACTATTATGAGATTTTATATATTGTTTACATATTAGAGGTGTTAGTCTTTGGAGATTGTGGAAGTGTATTTTATATAAAAATAATCAAAGCACAAAAAGCTCAAATAGAGGAGTTGATGCATGGATAACTACATTGTAAATTCATATAAAAAGATGTGATAGAGAATCAATGATGGTTAGGCCAACAATAAGATCATATATCAAGACAACAAATGAATATGGAATAAGAACAAACTTGGATTGGTGACTTGGAGAAATCTCTTGCCAAAAAATTTGGCATTAGAGGAGAAAGAGAAAGTAAATTATTTAATTAAAGATATCATATTTTCATAGTCCATACTGAATAGTGTGTGTTGTTTTTGGATTCAACTACATGAGATTTGCTTACATCAACATTTTGAATTACACTCTGTGATCCATCATTAGGATGTAAAAAGAATTGTAGGAGAAATATGGATGTTAGAAAACCAAGAACAAACATTGTAAGAGTATAATATTCTCTTTCAATGATTTCTGGATTAGATCGTGTGAAATTTTTTGCATCAACGTTTCCAATCACATTCCGTGATCTATCATCAAGATGAAAGCAAAGAGATGAAGGAGAAAAAAAAATTCAAAAAAAATTCTCCGTGATCCATCATTTTTTTTTTCTCCTTCAGCTCTTTGCTTTCATCCTGATGATGAATCACCGAGTGTAATCGGACAGATTGATGTAAAAATTCTCACACGATCTAATCCAGAAATCATTGAAAGAGAACAAGATGGATTGTGAAAACTTGATATCATTAAGAGTATAATATTTATTGTAAGAGCCATTTGAATATTAAAAAGAGCAAATCTTCCAATGTCGCGCGCTGCTCCAGGGTTTTCTTGCTCGCTCCTTCTGAGGGCGGTTTTGAAGACAAGCATGGCGATTATGATTCAGGCAGAGTCCATGGCAGCGGTATGGAATTTGCTGTTAAAGCCTTTGATCTACAGCGTGAATATGGGAACTCTTTCCCACGACGCTTTGATTATCGTGGGCTAGGGCACGGATTACCCAACAAGCATGGCAATGGGGGCCCTTCAGGCTTTCAACGTACCCTCTCTACTGTTAATGGCGGAAAACATTCGCACTTCCCTATTCGGCCCTCTTCAGAATCATCAGAAGTACGTCTAGACAGCCTAGCGGCGGATATGGGGGAATTTATGTCCGAGCAAGCCCTGATATGTCGTTTAACAAAGACCTAGCTAAAATTATACAATTTGCATGCATGGGTTTTAGAGAAATGACAGGAATTCATGGTTGGTGAAATAAGCAGTTCTTCATTTTAGAGTTTTATTTATAAGAAGACAAGGTGATCGTGCTAGAAAATGGTCCATGGCTCTATCAAGGTGATTTTTTGTGCGTGAAATTTTGGTTTCATGATTTCGATTCACATATAGAAATTTTCGCCATTGTATTTTTTTGGTTAAGATTATCATATCTTCCTATTCAGTTATGGGAACTTGACTGCTTGCAGGCTATGGCCTTGGAAAATATCATTGCTCTTCCAAGGAAACTATCAACTATCAAAATTCCATGTGTGCTCGTATTTGTGTTGAAATGGATTTGGCCAATGGCATCTCAGCTGAGATTTTGTTGAAGGTGGGAAAAGCCGTGGGAGGCAACCTATTGATTACGAAAAAGTTGCATCCAGATATAGGAATTGTTTCTCAACAAATCACATCTCCTCCCAATGTATATTATGAAGCACGTTTTGGGGAATCCGAACTTGAGCAAACCAACATGGTGGATCCGGGCATAATCCTAGCACTACATCATTCCACCTAATCCCCCCAAGGAGTTTGATCACGTTTCTCCGAAAGAAAACATGTCATTCTCTCCTCCCCCTCCTAGAGATCAACCTTCAATCTCACCTATTACTAGTGCAACAAAAGCGAAGATTGCAGCCTCTACAAATCTCTCCAAGACTAGTGTGGGAACTAGAAATCATCCCCCTGAAATAGAACAAGAATGGACAAAGGTGAAGAGGAAGAAAACACTATCAACAAAACAAAAGCATTAATGACATTAAGATCTTCTAAGAAAGTAGAAAATTTGGATATGTAATATGTTTGTAATCTGGGGTCGATGCAAAATTTAAGTCTGAAATATGTAATATGGTGCTTTAAAGTAATAGAAAGAGTGTTATCCTCTCTAATAGCAATTTTTCTAAAAAAAAAAAGAAAAGAAAAAAAAACTTGTTTCAAGTAGAAATTAAAATAACAATTAAAACTTTTGATGAGAAAATTAATGTAGAAATATTGGATTCATTTATTAAACAAATAGAATTATATTTGTGTACATAAGGTTAATGAAGCACAAAAAATCTCTTTTGAACACCTAAAAATGGAAGGTTGTGCCTTTTTAATGTGGGAAATTATATAGTTAATTGTGCAAAGAAGAAAAGGCCCATTGTAGATAGTTGGGAACAATTTAAGGATAGTAGGAATTTCTATCTCATTGGGCACAAAACTAACCAAAAGATCAAATGGATGTGTTATAGACAAACAAGGGGGGAAAGTGTGTAGGATTTTATTACAAATTTTTGAAGGCAAACTATGTTGAATAAAATAGACTTGGATGAGGGGACATGCTCATGAAGTATCTCAAAGGGATCCACATTTACATCCAAATGAGGGTGATTACCACCAATCCAAAGGACTTGGATGAGATGTGTTGAAGTATATCATATGGAGGAGGATAAAAAGAGAAATGAATATGGATGTGTTGAAAACGAACAATAATTTTAAAGATAATTAAATGTTAAAGAAAGCTAATAATTTTTACAAAATGATAATGATTTGATTCAAGCACATGAAGAAAATCAAATGACAATGCACAACATATGTAAATTATGTAGATCATTTAAACATTACCATGATATATAAAATGCATAATGGAACTTGTTAGACAATATGTGAATCTATAACACATTCAAAGATAATTTTAAAAAAAAAATTGTAGAAATGTTACTTTTAATCATATAGGAGAATATTGATAGCTACATAGTGTAAATTCATTATAAAGAATGGTAAGAATGAGAATTATCATGATAAAAAAAGGATGAGATATCTCTTCTAATTTTCCTAGATTGTGTAGAGTAGAATATTAGATGCATAAAGTAGGTTGATTAGAGGTGGTCGGGATAAAGTGATAGACTTACTAGAGTGGAGTGTACAAGTACCAAATTATATGTGCCAAAGGATTTTCTTTGATGGTTCTTTTTTGTACAAGGTGTACAATTCCAATATTTATATTAATTCTAATAGGTTATAGTCATCTCTATATTGAAAAGTATCATACATGAATGGTCACATGAAATGTATGCATAATCCAAGTGTTAGAACCATATGGCCTCGATTGCATGTGGTGCAAGATGATACCATGTCTCAAATGTTTATGGTAATATATTTCAGACTTGTATGGAGCCAATTCTTGTGGAAAAAATATTATCAAGGGTCATGCACATATGGAAGATCAACATGTAGATGTTGATATTCCATGTGTCAGACATGTATGGTCTAATGTAAAGTTGAAAAATAAAATAATGCACTTGTAGTGCACAATGTAGATGTATGAAAAAATGTAAAGCATAATAGTTGTAGGATATAAAAATTCTTTGAGGAAGTTGTGGATACTTGCACTCAAAGAAATTTTGAGTGTTGCATGTAGAACTTAAAAGGTTCATTCTAATGTGGTTGAGTGTTTTGTATCTATATGCACAAGAAAACTATGTGTTAAACTATCATACACATAATTATGCAAGATTTATATGTCAATAATTACTAATAATGATCCAATGCATAATTTCATGCTTGGGTCATACACCCTTTCTAGAGAAGTAATTATCCCCATTGTATTTTGGTGTGCATTCAAGAATCTTGGAGAAATTTGATGATGACCCAATGAACTAGTGTGTGTTATAGTTTTCATATCTTCACCCTTTCATGATGAGAAATGGTTCCCAGTTGTATTCTAATATACCCAAAGGTGAGGACATAGAAATAGACTGTAGTTAGTTATGTAGTCATTGGTCAAATGGTGCAAGTCAACCTCAAGTCTGTAATATTGTGCAACTAATTATGTGTGTATCTATTAATGAGTTGTGTATATGTGATGAAGAAAAAACTTTAATCTCTACTTTAGAATTTTTAAGGAAACCTATGTATAAATTATGAACATTCACCCTTTATTGAAGAGAAAATATCCCCATTTGTGATGAATCTTTAAAGTTCTCAAGTGTACTAGTGTTATTTTTGTTGAATCAATACTCCTACTATGGGTGCCTAAAAATTTCAAGGGATGTGGATCCTTTTACTCTAATATAAGAAGGATAAAGTGTAGATGGACCTATATTTCCTTACCAAAGAATGTGCAAGTACTTCCTATTGTTGGGATTTAGGTGATATTCAATTGGTAGAATCCCTATGGTAAGAGTTTATGTGTAATCTTCTTTGCAATGAGTTTCTAATATTGTGGTATAGCATTCTATATTGATTGAAATCTAGTAATTATGTGTCTATGGTTTCCATGAATCATATGTCATGGCTTATCTATATACAAAGATAATGTGATAGCCATCACATAGATTCTTGGTAATTGCTAGCAACATGATCAATTATGCAAGTGTATTTACACTAAACTAGTGAGCATGTGAGCATGATATGAGGATTGGATAATATCTTGGAATATTATACAAGGTACCACAAGAAATCTAGAGTGAATTTATATTTGTATGTGTTATCACAAGTGAGAAGATGGAAGTGGTGGTTATATAGGAAATATACTAATATTGTCAACATAAAGAGTGTAACTATTATTTCATAGTGTGTAGGAATGGCAAAGTTTGCAAGTAGCTTGTCCACATGGTAAAATCTTACTTGGTACTAACTATAGTATGACACCACTTATATATAGAATATGGTTACATGACACTTGGAATTCTACTAGTTATGTATTTGGATAATTGGTAATCCCATGAATAATGCACCAAGGTTCTAAAGGTTATGACATCATTGTAATAGACACCAAATAGATTTTTACATTTTTTTTTTGTGAAAACTTGATAGAATCCAAAAAAAGGGCATGTTGTATATTGGGACTTTGTGAAAAGTTATGCAAAGACCTTATTATATTGAATTGGTATTGGTTATAAACAATAAAATTTTGAACATATTTTAGTAGTGATTTTTCTCCTATAAGGGCTTCCCATGTAAAAATATGTGTCTTGTGATAGTGTACTATTACATTACTTCCATATGTGTTTATGTTTATATTTAATATGTTATTGATTATTAATTGAATAAAAAATATTAAGAATTTATTATTCTAGTTTGTTGCTCATTTATAATAAGGGTGAAAATACCCAACATTTTGTATTAGAGAAAGTTGGTTGTTTAGGTGGCCTCTACTTCATTAGAGTGAAAACCCTAGCATGTGCAGTGGTATAACCTCTAATATTGTAAAATTTACAATGGGTTTTAACTAGAATAAATAATATGGGTTTTATAAGAAAGAAAAAAACATTAAATCTATGGTAAGAATGTTAGTGTCTAAAATTGACAAGTTTAATGGTCAAAACTTTGAACTATGGAAGTTCAAGATGGAGGATCTTTTGGTGGAGAGAGATCAACGGCTTACAATATCTTCTTTGAAAATTATAGGTATATTTGATGAGAACTAGTTAAAATTACATAAGGAAGATAGAAGTACAATCTAGTTATGTCTTTTAGATTTTATTTTAATGAATGTGTCTTAGGAGCAAACATCAAATATATTGTGGAAGAAGTTAGGAGCATTTTATCAATCCAATAGCCTAGTAAATTAAAAAAATGAATAAGAAGTTATATTATTTTAAAATGAGGTAAGGTGATTGTGTAATCAATAATTTAAATAGTTTTAATATGATAGTAACCCATCTTGTATCAATAGGAGTCAAAATGGACAAAGAGGACAAATACATTTTGTTACTTTGTTCTTTACTAGATTCATGGGATAACTTTGTGATGTGTATATGTAGTAATGATACAACACTTAAAATATAAAATATTATTAGCATTTTATTAAGTGAAGGAACTATAAAAAGGCCTATGTACATGATAAATATTTTTATGCCCTTGTGGTTAAACATAGGTGAAAAGAGAAGACGTGGAAGAAGAAGACAAGAGGTAGTAAATCTAAGGAAAGGACAAGTCCAAATATCTAGGTAAGTCTAAGATAAAATAGTTGAATTGTGGTAAGAAGGGTCACATAAAGGAGAGTAATTTCAAAAAGGATGAATTATCTAATAAGTCCTCTAATAGTGATGAATAGAAAAATAATTCCTTTGTGTCCATTAATGTTGTTGGTTATGAATCCTAGTTAATTGATTTAGGCGCTTCTTTTCATATGAAACCATACAAGTAGTGTTACTCAAAATATATGAAAAGTGATGAGAAACATTTTTTTCTTGATCAAAATGGCTCTTTGAATATTATCGATTGAGGAAAGTCCAAAGTTAATTCATGAATAGTAGATGGATAGTAGAGTACAAACACTTAGATGCATATTACATATCCCATGAATGGCAAGGAAACTTATGTTTATGTCTCATGAGGCGGAACTGAAGAGTTGTAATTTCATGAGGTTGTTCTCATTCACCTCCAATGTCTTCCATTGTAAGTCGGAGATTAGGATTAGGAATTGATGGATTAGGTTGAATTGGTGGACTACTATAGTCTTGATTGGAAATTATTAGTGGATTGGATTCAAGTTGTATTTCAGGAGTCAAGGATCCACTTACTTCACCTACTCTGAATATTTTCATCATTATTATAAATATGTATTCGTGAGAATTCTAATTTGGAAGAAATATCCCTAAAGGATCTCACCTTCTTTGCATGCAATGTAATTGTGTACCACTTCCCACTTTGCTTGTAAAGTGTTAGTAGAAAGTTTGATTTTTGGTGTGATATATAATAGTTCTAAATGCTAAAAATGAAAGTTGTTATATTGAAAATGGGAAATAAATTTTGAAAAATTGGACTCTCATAGCTTGGCATCATCCCTGACAACTACACCGAAAATATATGTGCACCCTTATTACCTAATAATATGAAGCAACTTGGTCATGCACATCTACCCAATTGATTGGATCATTCTCTATCAAAAAAACAAAAAATTACATTTAACTATCAACCAAAGACGTGTTTCTTAAGATGATGTCGGTACTATATGTATGGCTAGGAAAGTTCTAGGTAATTCTATGAAGTATTGGAATAGCAAGCAATTGTATTACTCTGGAAAGGAACTTATTTAAGAAATCATACAAATTGTATATAGCAAACTATTGCTACCAGACTAAAGCTATGGGTAAGTTATTGCTTTTGTAGGTTAACAAATATTATTTAGCAATAGCTATGGGTGATAGCAAATATCAATTAATAGTACAATGTAGAAACAAAATAAATTAATTACTAGTTTAACAACAAAGTAGCCTCATACCTCAAGTGGGCCCTTGCTTGGGTATGAACACTCTTCTCCAACTCACAAGATAACTATCTATTCAATTCTCTATACATAATTGATTCAATCATTCAAATGAAAGTTGTTTCCTTGCTAATCAAAAGGAAAATACAGTTCTTGAAAGGAAGATTACAATTACAATTACAAGTACAGAGTTTTGAAATATATAACAAAATTGACTCTTAAACAACTAGGACTAAATAAATGTTACTTGTCAACTCATTCCTACAAAGTAGGAAGAGGATCATTTGTAATAAAAATATGAGAAAATCATTCAAAATTAAAGCCATAATTTGAATCTACTATCAGAGATAAATAATCCCCTTTCACAAGCATGTATGTGTAATGGCAGAGGTGTTGGCAATGAACTTGAAAGAGTTTGTGACTTAGTAAATTCTCCTATTAAATACTAGAAAGTCTTAAATTACCAAAAAATTTTAGCTTAATCATCTTCAAGCATTGCTCCCTTTGATGTAGGTTCATGGTTCCTTGACTGCGAGCTTCCAACTCTTGTGGTTGGATTTATCATATTTGGTTGATTAATGTTTCATCATTGTTGTATATAAGATTAGATACTACACAAAGCACTTGTTTATCATAACCAACATAATTTATCACAACATTTGGGTGATCCCACAATACTGGTTTACAATTTTTGGCCAAACTGGACACAAAAATATTTTTTTCTAACTAAATCTTCACTTTCGGGCACCTATAGCGGCTAAACCGTGAAGAATTTGAAGATGATGCAAACTAGTGATTTGTGACATTTTGTCTATAGATTTTAAATATATTTTTTTCAAAATTTTGGAATCATATTGCACTTTTTTTTCTATCTTCTTCAAAAACTAGTTTTTTTCAATAAACAATATTTTTAAGGAGTGACTCTCACCATATAACGCATAACTTTTTCCATGAAGGATAAAATTATAATTCTTTCTAATTAGATTTGTAACTATGATATCTAGTGCTTCCAATTGGTTTCATAGTGTTTAATTGAATATTTTTTCCTTAATCAAGTTTCAAAGTCAAACCAATTACAATTCAAACATAGACATACCGTATAACACGTAACTTTTTGTGTATGTATCGAAATTAAACTTCTTTTTTTGTTGGATCAAGGACTTCAATATCTAGTGCATTCATATTTTTCAGATTTTTTTGATAATCTGCTATTTTTCCACATGTGCATAACAAAGAGCTTGATTTTCTGAAAAACCTATGTTTAATAAAACTAAAAAATAAATACATAATAAAACCAAAATATATTAAAATTATATTCGTTGGATAGCTCATTCGAGGACTACCATCATCCAATTGGGTCTGTGAAGTCTCCTCCATTTTCATCCTCAACCGAGCTTTGAAATGTAAAATTCCGAGTTTTTTGCCAGAGGGTGAGAAGGTGGGAAAAGGGGGGTTTGGGCGAACCATGGGGGGTTCGAGTGAACCCCCTTTCAAAAAAGGTTTTCTTTGTATTTTTTGGCAGGAATGGTGGGTCCTTGCAATAAATGGGTTCGCTTGAACTAGGGTTCTAGTGAACCCCCTTTGGTTTGTTCAAACCAAATGGTTCGTTCAAACCCCAAAAATGATTTTTTTTGCATGGGGTCATTTTTTGCAACTTTTTCCTTCCTCACGCGACTTGTAAACCACTTTTGTGGGTTTACCCATTTCATCACATCAAAAGCAATCGTGCACATATGTAAATATTTATCAATGTTTCAATAACTACTTCTAATGCTTTAAAATTAACTAAAGAGTGTTTGAAAATGTTTGAAATGTAATGGAATTAGTAGTATAATGGATGAAATAAGCCTAATTAAGACAACAATTATATGGCTCATCAAGTAGTGTTGGACATTTTGAGCATTTTGAGTTATACCATGTTGTTGAGGAACACTTCTATTATGATTTAAGATCTATGCATTTTGAGCATGTAGATTTTGATTTATTAATTGAGAATCTATAGTAAGTTGTGCTTGTTGCAATTCAATTTATGATTTCATTGCTTCGTGTCTTTGTCTTGAATGGTCAATCAAATCTATCTCTTCATCAACAACCCTTTCCCTTCTTTCATCAGCATCATTCTACATTTTTTGATCTACATCATGGAAGGTTTGATCATATTGAGATTTGTCAAAACCTGTAGGTGAGACTTCTTGTTGGTCAAGTTGATGTGCTCCTATACTTTGATCGAGCATGTCATATATTTGCATATTTTCATCTCCAAGTTGACCTCTACCTACTCTACCAATCATTCTATTATTTCTTCTTATATCATATTCACCTGCATTCATTATTTTTTCTTCTAAGCAATTGGTCAATGAAGCTATCAAAAGTGTATAGATAATAGTCTCTTAAGTTAACAATAGTGTGACCTCCACCCGAGGTACCCATCAACTCTATCATTTTGTCTAGAAGAACCACTTTAATATTTTTATTTTCCTTTTAGTGCAATGATTCCTTGTATGAGTTGAATCACCTTCTTGTGTGCATTGATTTGTATGTTGTCTTCTTCTATCCATGAATTTTTTTCAATTGATAATAATGAATTTAGGTTAGTCCTACAAAATCACCACTTCCCAAAATGGAAATATAAAATTTTGTTGAAAATAGTATACTCTTACAACCAAAAATAGCGGCTGCAAACCCCCAAACCTTTATAATTTTACAATTATTTCATGTGGTTCATGGATGTCTTCCCCAACAATGGCACCAAAAATGTTAGGTCCCAAAAAAACTCACTCAAATCCTTTTTTCATTTTCAAGGAAAAGGTTTGTCTTCAAGAAAGTAAACAAAGTCTTGTTAAGAGACTCGGGATGGTTAAAGGGTAACCTCTCTTACTCTTTGGGCCAACTTAAACCTAGGAAGTTATTCCTAGAGGTATGCATGAATAAGCATTTAAATCAAACAAAATAAACATTCATATAACCCACAACAACCATATCCAAACGTAAACTCAACCGCAATAACTACCACTAACTTAAGTTTAATTGGCTATAATAACCTCTCCATAGTTGATTCAAATAATTTACACATCTACTTAAAATGGCAATAGTGATGTAACTCCTTGAGATAATTTATTTTTAGATTCTTCAAAATTAGCAGAGCATAAACATGCAATAAATGGTTCACTAATAATGCAACATTTCATTTCACTTAATATTTATCCTTGGTTGTAATGTTGAATCATAAACAACAATATATCAATCCACTTTTACTTTGTATACTACTAGTGAATGATCTTGATGGTTTTAATGGATGTGAAGAGTCAAGATTCTCACCAACCAGGACAAGCAAAGCACTATAAGTAACAACAAAGGTATGATGCAAACTAAACATGTGTGCTTAATAATCATTCTCTGAAGTCATTGAAATTCATCTACAATAGGTAAGAGACCATTACATTATTGAGAATACAATATATTTAAATGTTGCAACATTTTCAAATACCTATTATAACTACACCTACAAATGTGGTGGAAGAAATTTTACAAGAAGATGCCATGTCACACCTCTCACTCCAAAATAATCCAAAATATCAATGACTAGTCAAGGGGCAATTGTTTGCATACATCTATTATAGTAGTTACCTCTCTACCACTTAGGGAGCAGATCTAATGGTGGATAAACAATCAAACATTGAAATCCTATATTCTTCTGCATTGTAGTTGGAAAAAACCCAAAGAACCAACCCTTTGAATGAATAAAACACTTGAATATATAGAGAGGTAACTTGGGAAATCGGATTTGTAAGGAGAAGGCATGTGGATTTCATTTTTGTAAAAATTAGTCATACTCTGATCATCATCCTAATAAATATTGCATATCAAACTTGCTCATTTGGATCCACAAACATACGAGATAGTAAGAAGAATCTATTGATTCACCATACCTTTGAACATTAATGGTGTGTGGATTTGTATGCAAGGACAAGGAAATCACCCAAAAAAATTGTTGAAACAACAATATGGGGATGGCATATTAAATGTCGATTTCTACAATAATAAATAAGGTATGGGTTGAGCATCGATTTTTCCCTTTGAATTCATGTAGACCTATATATAGAGTGATTTGCATATGTCATTGAATTAAATATGGTAGTTGCAAGGCCAAATCATGTCTTTAATGAAGCTTTGGGACATCCAAAAGGGTAGGTAGGAGCAACAATGAGAAATGGAAAGATTTTTAGACTACGAGGGGGGTGATCCCACAATACTGGTTTACAATTTTTGGCCAAACTGGACATTGAACTATTTTTTTTTAACTAAATCTTAACATGCAGGCACATATAGCAACTAAACCATGAGGAAATTGAAGATGATGCAAACTAGTGATTTGTGATATTTTGTCTGTAGATTCTAAATATATTTTTTTCAAAAATTTTGGAATCAAATTGCACTTCTTTTTCCATCTCCTTCAAAAAATAGTTTTTAATAGTAAACACCATTTTTAAAGAGTGACATTACTAGCTAACACATAAATTTTTTTCTATGAAGGATAAAATTCTAATTTTTTCGAGTTTAGATTCATAACTACAATATCTAGTGCATGGAATCAGTTTCATAGCATTTCATTGAATTTTTTTTCTTAATTAAGTTTCAAAGTGAAACAAATTACAATTTAGACATAAGGCAAAACTACACGGTTGAATCTTGATAGCAATATCATAATTTGACATGTTGTGGAAAAATACCTCCTACTTATCAATTGATGAGCTAAAGGGGATCTATAATGAATGGTTCATAAGGCACAAAACTTGTTGAAGGTTTTGCAAATGGGGTTGCAAGCTAAGTGGGCTTAACCTTGGGGAAAACTCCTTGGTTAAGCACACTTGAGCTAGAGTAGTACTGGGATGGGTGACCACCTGGGAAGGCCCAATGCTTCACCTTTGTGAGCATCACCTAGATGCAATGAGTGTTAAGTGGATCATTCATTATCATGAGAGATGGGTTCTTGTGAATCACTACTCATGAAACATGGGTCAATGATTTTGACTCATAAAACTACACGATTGAATCCTGATAGCAATATCATAATGATTTATTGGCTAAAACATATATTTTTTGTATGTATCAAAAAAAAATTGTTGGATCAAGGACATCAATATCTAGTGCATTGATATTTTTCAAAATAAAAAAATTTTATAATCTACTATTTTTCCACATGTGCAGAATAGAGAGCTTGATTTTCAATGAGAAACATATGTTTAATCAAACTAAAAAAAAATCATAATAAAACCAACATAGATTAAAATTATATTCGTTGGATAGCTTGTTTTGAGGACTACCATCATCCAATTGGGTCTGTGAAGTCTCCTCCATTTTCATCCTCAACCCGAGCTTCGAAAGGAAAAATTTTGCAAAGATTTGGTAGAAGAGGAGGAGAAGGGAGAAAAAGGGGGGTTTGTACAGACCCCCCCTTTGGGCGAACCCCCTTGACCCTTTCGAGAAAAGGGGGGTTCACTCGAACGGGGATCCATACGAACCCCCCTTTTTTTGAATTTTCCTTTGTCTTCATTTTAAAAAATGTACCAAAAGGTGGGTCCCATCATTGAAGAGGGTTCACTCAAAGGAGGGTTCGAGAAAACCCATTTTGGGTCCATACAAACGCCCCAATTCATGCGAACCCCTAAAAACCAAAAAAAAATCATGGGAGTGTTTTTTCAATTTTCCTTCCTCAACACAATTTTAAACCAGTATTATGGGATCATCTAGGGGTTGGAGGAAACTCATACCATATGCCAACAATAGGAGCATCAAAGAATCAAGGGGTCAAGGGTGGGTAGGAAGTCATGCCAAAAGGGATTAGGAAAGAGGGAAGGCCAACATAAGAAATCCCAACAAAACAAAATCTTTTGAGATGTCAAGATTGAAGAGTTGGGACAAGGCAAGACTTGGTACCGAGTCAAGAAGATGGTCAAAATTCCAACTCTGATAGATGTTAACAAAGGAGAAACAAATTTTTGGGCTTTCGAGGATGGGTGGGAAAAAGTGCCTAGATAAGAGAAGGCTAAAAGTTTGAAAGTTTGACTTTAAAGGATTTAGAAAAATTTGAGGGGTAATGGATCAAAACTCAAAAATTGAAGATGTAACAAAACAAAGACCAAGAGATGGGTGGATGGATGATGAATTCTAAAAGTCCAATCCAGATACAAAGGACTTAATACTTTCATAGGTTATCAAGCTTCAAGGATTGGGAAGAAATCATACCACATGCAGCTAAGAATGGAATCCAAGTATGGGAAAGTTTGATACTCTAATGGACTTGCAGAGGGACTTTAGAGAAGAAATACAAACTTTCGAGAAAGGCAGGCCAAGGATAAAATGTTTGAAAGGGATGCAATGACGCAACTCCAAAAAATAATACAAATAAATTTTACAAGGGTATGGGTGAGTTGCCAAGATCAATTGGGAGCATATGAAAATATGGAATTCCCCAAAATTAAAACTCCAACAAACACACAAAAACGTAAGACCAACACTTATACTTAGCTAATTTTGGTTTTTTGACAATTTCGGTGATTGATTGAAATATAAGGGGGAAAACAACAAAACTGAGAAAAGGCATCTTTTGAACATATGGGACCCATTTAGGATACCTTGGATTGATTATCAATAATAAGTCATTTATGACTACAACACACAAAATGGAAAAGACTCAAGAAAAAATGACATTACATATTTGAGTCCCAACACTTGATATGGCATATAGGAGAGCTATGCACTAAGATCCATACCATTGGATACTACCTGAAATCCTCAAGTAGCACAACTACAAGGATGCCATCACAATGAAGGTCAAGGAACACCTTCAAAAAGAGAGAAGGGACCAAAGGGTAGGGCTTGCCACAATTGCAACATTTGAGAGACTATCACTTTAAGCCAAGGGAGAATAGGTAGGAATTATGCATGCAAGATGCTCAAAATAAAAAATATTCCAAACTTGGATTCAAATTTTAAAGCTCGCCAAAAGAACTTGTTGTCAAATTAACCTAACTAAGCAAAAGGGGAGTTGTGATCAACACTAAAGAAATTAAAGCCAAGAAAGCTTTGTTAATACCATGTTACTCAAAACTTGAACAATGAGTCACACAAATCAATGAAATGATATGGTACTTAAAGAAGAGAACCCCATAGTTTGTAGAAGAGAATCCCAGGCTCAAAGAATTAAATCACCTAAATGGAAGTAAAGAAATCGATCTATGGAAACATAAATTTCCCAAAAGAAAGATGCACAAAACACTACAAATTTGTCAAAGCTCTAAATTAAATTAATTATATTACATTGCTTGTTATATTTCTTTATATTTTATTGCAATGAGTTTATTAATTAGTTATTAATAAGTTATTTTTGAATCAAATAGAAACAAATATATATATATATATATATATATATATATAGTTTGAAATAAAATTTAATTTTTCTAAAGTGAACTTGTAAAATATTTAACTTTATAAATTTTAGAAATTGCTTTTAGTGAACATGATTGGTTAAAAAAGTTTGGGTGTTATGGGCAGATATTTTTTATAGGTAAGTGCTATCAAAGGGGATAGCACCCAATTACATAATATTGGTTGGCTATGCATGCCAGAGATCATTCAAAGACTTAGAACTTCTCATTTCACATTACCAAGTGACGGTATATCACTGCCAGGCTTCGATCCAAACCCATTGCTTTAGTCAGGCTTCCTTCGCTTAGCCAAGATTGGCCAGAGTTCATGTACCTAGAAAAAGCTCCCATATTGTCATTCATGACACTAGCCCGATATATTTCCCAAGCATTCTCCATGAAATTCCTCCTAGCTTCTAGTTGTTTCCTTACGGCCTCCACTTCATACATCTCTCTGTCATCCTCCTTGGCATCCATGTTGGTAGCGTCAAAGAATAGCCTGAGATAGCTCACCAAACCATCCTCTGCCAGTTCCAATGTTGCATTTGCCACTGATTGCACATTAGCCTCTGCCACAAATCCCCTAGAAAGCTCCACCATTCTCTCCTGGGAGCCAAGGATGTCCATCATCAGCCTAACTACTGCTTCATATACCTTTTCGTCACACCATTGTCATTCCTCTTGGAGCATATACCTGACCACCTTCACAATCTCATCCAACACTACTTCGTTGTGAATCAGGAAAAGCCTCCTACATTGTTCCATGATCGACTGGAAACAACTTAGCACAAAAAAGTGCACCATCTTTAACTTTTGTTCGGCCCTCCTACAACACTTACTAGAAAATGTGCTAAGCACCCTACCAAGCACAGGAAAATATAACATGTGAAAAGCAACAATCGCAACATTTGGTCACAAAATAGTTTGCAAATCCTGACCAAATCTTAGCCCAAATATGCTTCCAGTTACCAAAATCTGTCAGCATGTGACTCACAATTCCCATCGCACTGTCACAGGCTAAGGGTTGCTCCATGTTGGACACCTCACCTTCCCCTAATATCCATGTCTAGTATATCTTGCAGGCCAGGCCATTGATTCGTAGAGGAATCTATGAGAACCAGATTATCTTGGGATACGTCGTAGTTGATTAGCATGTATGCCACTTTATTAGCTTCTCTGTAAGTGTGTGCTACGGAAAAGTCATTCAGCTTAGCCAAAAGGATCTTAATTTTACCAATCCAATTGTCCAATTTCCAATTTGGTGATTTCCCTGAGGAAATAGCCTAGATACAAACTTGTGAGTCGCCTTCTATCTTCACAAAATCTATCCATTTATGGATACATAACTCCAAGCCAAGCACCAATGCCTCCATTTCAGCCATATTGTTAGATCAAATTCCTAGACACTTTGATGCTGCCCACACACACTTACCATCATTGTCTCTGATTATGCATCCAGCCCCAGCCCTACCAAGGTTGACTTTAGCAGCCTTATCAAAGTTTAATTTCCACTTTAATCTCATTGATTGCAGCTAGTGGACATCCTTCCTATTACCCTTGCCCTGCCCGAGAACCACCGTCTTAGGCATCTTGAGGTTAGACCAAGCCTTTTGTATCTCCTTGTCCCACCTTATGAATCTTGCCTTCGCTCCTATGTTAATTCTATTGTTTGTCATCTCAATAATGGCTCCCTGAATCTTAGCAATGAGAAGATCACTGCTCAGAGACTCATCTTTGAAGATGTGCTTGTTCCTCTCCTTCCACAGATGACATACGACTAGAGATGGCAATAACAGCCATATTCCATGCCAATAACCCCCTTTATTTGTATTCGGCCAGCTACACAAAAACTCCTAAAGCTTCACTTGTCTTGGTCCCTGGAAATGGAGGGTACCTTACAGCCAATCCCAACATGTAGCTGCCATTGGACAATTGAGAAAAAGATGGTTCACACTTTCCTCCTCCTGCTCGCATAATGGGCATCGAGTCAGGATAGTAATCCCAATTCTTTTTAGTCTTTCGCCTATAAGGCACTGCTAGTGAATGGCCACCCGAAGGAAAGCTCCAGCCTTGGGTAACACTTCCCGCTTCCAACAAATAATTGCCATCCATGTTTTCTCCTCACTACAAGAAATTTGAATTTGATATCCCAATTTAGCCGACTATTCCCCAGATGTAGCCCTGCACCAAATAATAGTTTATTCCCTATTAAACAAATTGACTGCCCTATTGGAAAGTTCCCAAGCCACAACCCCTTTTGCTTCTTGCGGTAATGGCATGGAATCCACTTCTTTCCATTTGTACTGACCACCAATCTCACCTCCTTCTAAGTACACATAGTCTGCAACCTTGCTTCCATACACCTCTTGGAGCCTGTCCACATACTGTCCTAGATTGAACATCTCTGCCAGGCTTTTATGGCCATCCCAATAATCTATCCAGAACAAGGCCTTCTAGCCATCACCAATTCACCATGAAAGGTGGCTAGTGATTAAGGATCTGCAATTTGATATGTACCTCCACACTACCGAACTGCCCTCCACATTCGCTATTGTTAAGATTTTAGAAGGCTCGTCGTTGTCCAAATATTTGTTTTGTAGAATATGACACCATGGCTTTTCAAGAAACTTGTACATCTTCCAAACCAATTTTGCACCCAGGGCAGTATTTTGGAGCCTTAATTTTTGCAATCCAACCCCACCATCCTCTTTTGTTTTGCATGTTGTATCCTAGCCAATGAGTGGAATTATTTTCTCATTCTTGGAACCTTCCCATAGGAACTTCTTCAAGACCCTTTCCATGTCATCTTCAACCTTTGTGGGTGCTTCATAACATGACATAGTATATATTTGGATTGCAAACAATATCACCTTGGCCATTGTTATTCTCCCAATGCTTTGCTTTATACGTGCCATCAAAAATCTTCACCCCTAATAATTTTGCAGGAAACTTTCCCCCTTGAAATCCCAAAATTCTAATGATGGCCTGTTGAAGCGAATGCCTTGTATTAAAAAAATAAATACTTGATTTCTCCTTATTCATTTTTTTTTTTTTTTTCACAGTCATCAAGCACCCCTTTGATCACTCTAGCTTCCCTTATACTTTCCTCTCCCAACATGGTAGTATCATCAGCGAATTGCATGTGAGTAATAGGTTCCACATTTGGAGCCACCTGCACACCCTTCCATTCCAACCGCTGGCAGCAATTTTTGATGGCACAGCTTAAAGATTCTGCCATGATTGCAAATAAGAAAGGAGAAATGGGGTCCCCTTGTCTGAGTCCATTTGTGGCCTGAAAAAAACCGTGCAATGTCCCATTTACCAAGACCAAGAAATGCACAGAGGAAATGCAATAGTATATAAGATCACACCACTGAGTGTTAAATCCCAATTTCTCCATTACCTTCATTAGGAAGCACCAGGAAACTTTATCATATGCCTTATAGATGTCCAATTTGATTAGCATCCCTATCTCCCTACTTGTCTTGAGAGAATGCACCACCTCCGAGAGAAGTAGAATACTATCAGTGATTTCCCTACCTGGAACGAAACCATTCTACTTTGTGGAAACAATTTTACCCAACACCAATTTGAGTATGTTCATGAGCACTTTGGCAATCACCTTATATACAGTATTACATAGAAAAATAGGCCTGTAGTCGCCAAATGATTGGCATTCAGGTTTTTTAGGAACCAAAGCTATCACTGAGTTGTTCATATCCTTCACGAACCTCTTCGTCCTTATAAAATCTTCAACCAGTTTCCACAAGTCATCCCCTACAAAGCTCCAGCATGATTGGAAGAATTTCACAGTGAACCATCAGGCCTTGACGCTTTATCTGGGTGTAGCTGAAACAAGACAACCTTCACTTCTTCTTTAGTCACCTTTCCACAAAGCATTAGATTGTCAGCTTATCTGACCTGTTTGTTTATCTAATCTAGGATTCTACCACCAACTTCCTACACACTTTGGGATCCTAGAAGGTGCTTACAAAGTCCCACTGCAGCCAAGCCCACCTCTATCATGCTACGTGTTGTGAGACCTTCCATAGTCTTGATTTCTTCTATCTTATTTGTAGCCCTCCTTGTCAGCACCAAAGCATGAAATTTTTTTGAGTTTGAATCGTCTTCGCTGAGCCACACCTCCCTTGACTCATCCCGCCAATAGATTTCTTCTCTCTTGAGAAGTTCGACCAACTTGGCATTCAAATTCTTTTGTTTGTAGAATTTTTCATTCCTCATGCCACATTGATTTCCAATAGAGCTTCATCGTTATTCTGCTTGGGGATGCTCTCCACCACGGAAGTTCGCCACCCATCTGGCCACTTTGCATTCCTTTCTCTCCTTTCCCTATGATTTTTTCCTGACCTTGTCTAGGTCGACCACTCCTTCCCCACCTTTCGCCACCCATTTGATTTTTGCCAAGGGGCCGAAAATGAACGATTCCGACTTTGACCATATTTCCTCAGTGGATCAAGTGAGTCATGCCTTCTTCAAGCCACTCCCATGCTATCCATTGAAGCCAAAGACTCAGGGGTGTCATGCCTTTTGCGCACAGGCACGCCAACATCAATTCCCTTCTGCCAATAAAATGGGTGGCATTTTTCCATCCATCACTCCTCTTCAAAGACCCATTGAGGCAGGTTACCAGACTATAATCCCCTTGAATTTTCCTCAATTGTTCATCCCCCCAGTGCCGCTTGGTGCCTTCGTCACTCCTTTGGCTCTTTCCAACATTTCTCTGAATCTCGCCTATCTTCCCTGTTTCATCGTTTTCCGCTCCTGCGCCACCCTGCGAGCCTACTCCACTTCACGCCATCCTTAACTTCACGATTTAATTTTAATATTATTATTGTTATGGATAGAATTTTATAAAGTATTAAGGTGAACTATTTTTTTATTTTATTTTTAGGAATGGTTTTTACCTTGCTTCCTTATCTTTTATAAATTGAGTTATAAATAGGTAAATAAAATAATAAAGGTGAACTATTATTTTGCCATTTTTTAGGAAAAGGGTTATTAATTTAATTTAAACAAACTTAAGAGTTGGATTTTGAAAAGACCAAAATTTATATTCTTAATTGAAAATGAATATTTTTATATTAAAATAACATTAATGATAATTAACAAATTTATTTAAGAAATATTCTTTAAATGTTTAATAATATATTCAATTTTATAAATCTAAAATATACAATTATAAAATCAATATGTTAACATTCACATAATTTTAAGAATGATCATGCAAAAAAATTAATACTAATTAACAAATTTGCTTTAAAAATATTTTATTAAATGTTTTATAGTGTATTTAGATAATATTATTTTATAAATATAAAATATACAATTATAAAATTCATATATTAATATTTACATGATTTTAATAATCAATATTAACTGGTTGTTGAAGCGTTGATGGAAGCCAATGGTCGTATGAGTGCATCTACAGAAGGAAGGGTTTCTTCTACTCCGACTTTGGGGAAGTTGTCTCAGGGTAAATCTGGTGGCTTTTGACTCAGTGGAGGGAGTCGTGAAGAGACCTTGAGTCAGGGAAATGATCCAGAGATCACCAGGAAGACTATTAGCCCCAACAGAGATGGTTGTAGGTTGCAAGGAGGCTTTCAAGTAGAACAAAAATCCATGAGAAATGCAGATGTCGATGCACCAGTGGCAGCGGGCTTGGGAGTAGTTAAGGAACCAAAGGTACCTGGAAATGGGGGGAAACAAGCAAGGCCTTCTCAGGGGTTAAATCTTTCTTACAAAGCAGTGACAAGTAGGGGAGGAGGAGATGTTCATTTCTTATCTAATTCTATCACAGTGGAACTAGATGGCGAGCTGGAATAAGAAGTGTATTTTAATGAAAAAGTATTTTCTGGGTTGGGTTTGATCAGGAGATTCAAGGGTTTTTGGCCCAACCTAACTGATCTTCACCAATGGATTTCCAACCACTGGAAGCCTGTTCTAGAAGGGTATGTTCAAATTTATCCCATGGAAAAAGGCTTTTTTGTTGTTTTTTTAAAAAAAGGAACAGGATCGAAATAAGATCCTATGTGGCTATCATTGGGATTGGAAAGAAAAAAACACTTTTATGTTAAATTCGTAGCACCCAGCTTTTAACCCAGCCACTGACGTGTTTGAGAGGGCTCCTCTTTAGGTGAGGCTTCCTAACCTTCCTCTACAATTTTGGTTTGATTCCTGCTTGGAAATTGTAGGGAACTTTTTAGGAAGCCTTTTAAAGATGGGTGAGGGTTCTTCAAATATTTTGCACTTGACTTATGCATGTATCTTGGTAGAGATGGATGTAACTAAGGTGCCTCTGAAGGAGATTCAGATAAAAACTTTGAAGGGATGTTGGGTGCAACCCCTAGATTATGAAGGGGTACCCTTTAGGTGCAGAATTTGTTATCAAACTGGGCATTTGGCTACTCAATGTTCCAAAAAAAGAACAAACAAAATTGTTTCTTGGTGGAAGGATGTGGCTCCCTAGCACTATACAGTGGAGAAACAAGAGGAGAAGCAAATGAGCTCTCAGTTGAAAAGTAGAGAAGAGGAGGGACGAGTTTCTGAGGCCCCGAATCAAGAAGGGAAGATACCAAAAAATACAAGGGAGGAACAACAATAGCCAAATGTTGTATCAACACAGGAAGGGAGCCTGACTAGGAACAACGAAAAAATGTTTTTTAATGGAAGTGAAAAGGAGTTGAGCTCCAAAAATGGGACTTCAACACCAGAGTGTGGAGAGAAAAAAGGTGTGGTGAGGCCACAAGAGAAAGATGTCAGGAAACGAAAGGCTAATGATCAGAGTCAGCAAGCATTTAACAAGGGGAATGGTGTTTGGAAGAGTCCGTGTGAAAATTCATTGGAATGGCAGAAAGAGGCTGCAAGGGTGGAGGACGGTTGGCAAACAATCAAGGGGAAGAAAGTAAAGAAGGAAAAGAAGAAATCCTTCGAAATGCTCCTCCAATTGTAGACTAAAGGAAGACCAAATAATGTTTCAGTCCCTTAACCTGTTAATAGGTTTTGTAGGGGTTGTTGGCTTTAAGCATGTTTGTTAGATGTAGTGAAGCTTTATCGATAATCTTTGGAATTGATTGTTGCATAAATTGGGGCTAGAATTAGAGGTATTTTTATAGGAATTGGTGGGGTTTGGAAGGGATTTTAATTGATGTTGTAATGAGAATAGCCCTGTAATCTTTCATTTCTAGTATTAATAAAATCAACTCTATTACTGACCAAAAAATAATAATTAGTATTAACTAGTAGCTAATTATATTTATAATAATATTATCAATTCAATTATTATATTTCTATTTAGTAACTAATTATATTTATAATAATATTATCAATACAACAATTAAAAAATTAAAATAAATACATTATTATATTTATGTTTTTTTTTATAATACATTGAATAATTATAAATATAAGGTGTTATTATATTTACAAGCATAATAAGTGCATTAATTTGAATATCCTAAAATTTACATTATAATGATTGATATATTGTTTATATAATTTTAATAATTAATATTATGTATCTTAAATGATTATGTAATTTTTTCATTAATAAATAATATTTACAAAATATATCTAAATTGTATATAATATGTAACTTCTATTTTCTCTTAGGCATGTTGTATCTTACAATATAGGCATTGGTTATTATAAGTGTTGTATTTTTATTGTTTTTACTTCCTAAAAAAAATCATATCTATAAAAATTTGTTTATTAATTTAATTTAATCAAATTTAGTGTCTAATTTATGACAAATTTATATTCTTAATTAAAAATTAATATTTTTATATTAAAACAAAATTATTCTTTAAAAATAATTTTAATGAAATGTCTAATAATATATGTATATAATATTATTTTTAATTTTTAATTTGTATTTTAATTTTTATTATTCAAGGGGTAAACGCTTTTGACCGGAGCTATGAACCAGATACAACCATTCAACAATACCACCCCAACGGGGTTTGAACCTTGATGGCAAGAACAACAATGCCACCTATAAACCATCACACCATGCCAATACCGGCAATTTGTATTTTAATTTTTAAATATATTACTAATATTATTTTTTATTTTATAAAAATATATTTAAATTGCATTATTTATTTGAGATAAATTTATATTCTTAATTGAAATTTAAAATATATATATATTAACATTATTTTAATGATAACTAATATTTAAAAAAAAAAAATTATTAAATTATAATATAATTAAATAATATTATTTTATATTATATAATTATAAATTTATATAATTTATATTTATAAGAATATTATTAATACATTGATTAAAAAATGAAACAAACATATTATATTTATTATTTAATCTTGAATTTTTAAAATTTATTTATATCTTGTCATCATTATGAGCCAACACATTAAATCTTTATGTTTTTATTTTTTATAATCAATCAATCAAATTACAAAGATTTATAAATAAACAAACTCAACTTCAACTATGTCAATCATAATTGTGTTTGCTATGAATCAAGCTCAAATCAAAGACAACTCTAATAATTATAATATTCTTAAACCTAGTAAAATCATGATACATTTAACTTCAATAATTTGTTAATCTCAAACTATTATGTAGCCAACCTTTAAACTATGTCAATCGAACAAAAATAGGTAACATGACAAGAATATAAATATAAATTTTAAATTTTAAAAATTCAAATTCTAAAACAAAGACCATCTTGTGACCACAAAGACAAACAAGAGTTGCAAAGTAGCGAAGTTCCTACCTGAATGTTCAAGAATAGTCTTGTTTTTATTTGTTGTGTTTGCTATGTTTTAGCAACAATGTTGATATTATAACAACTTAATAGTAATCTTGAAATTTTTCAGATGGTGACATGTAATACCATAAACAATATCGGGAAATTGCAAAGTACGTGATTTTTAACAATACAATAGATGCAATCATATATCTTCAAAGTCTGCAGATATAGTGTTTGAAGAACATTAAATATTTTAAAAGTTTCTTTTAATTGGCCGAATGATGTTGGTAGAAGCATTGACCTCAAAATAATACATAGACATATCCTGAAAGATTTTTGAATAATGCATGATTTCATGAGAAAAAGAAATTAAAATTGCAATAAGAAGGATGGGGTAAAAAGGTCAATTCGAGCAATAAGGAGGGCTATGTTAAAGGTAGAAATTGGAAGGAACGCGCCTAGCAGGAGGAAGAAGTCACGCCACAAAAGGAGAAATGAGATGGCGCATAAGAGGGTATCATTAAAATCTAAATGAATAGTTTTTGGGGGATGGACGGATTGGAGGTGTGGCGGAGAAGTGAGGTCGCACCTCATGAGCAGGAGATAAAAAAAATACATTGAACAATCCACACCAATGAAAGTAGAGAGGACTGCACAATAGAGTGGAAGAGAGCTAAGTAGGAGGCATTATTCAAGGAATAGGAGCGTGTATGTTCCACCCTTTGTAAATAGTAGGTTAGGTGTTTTGGGTTTGTTCTCTTTTGGTTTGCTTCATTCTTTTAATTTTTTGTTCATCATGTGTTTTCTTATACTTCACAAATAGTGACTCTATTGCCCATCGACAATCATAAATCTTGAGTTTTGGGTTCTTTAGCATCCTTTATAGTATTTGTCCCCAGTTAGAGCCAATTGTTACCTCAGTTTTCATCAAATCCTTTTGAGCCTTGCTAAAACGTGGAGAAGTTCACCATTGGTCATTCAGTTTCGATAAGGTTCTCTGAACCTTGTCGATTTTTTATAATATTTCACTAACCATGTGTTCTCCTGGAAACTTGTTAAAGGTTCATATTATTTCTGATGTGTTGGTCATCACTTAAGTTATAATAATATTATTATCTTCCGATGAGGTTTTCAGAACCTCATTGGGTTTCGATAATATTTTCCTAACCTAGTCTAAAGCCAACACAAGTAGGGAAAGTTGACCCATTCAATCAAAAGTGGAGAAATTGAAGACAATAAAGAAGCATTTAGGAACTTATTGAAGGTTTTGAAACCTTTGTTAGAAGCCAAAAAATTTTAGAAACCTCATTAAAATCCAAAGGGTTGTCACATATTTGGGATGGTGAGTTATTTTATTTTGGCTTCTATGGTTTCACAACCATCATCAAGACCCGACATAGTTTCCACAACCAAGTCCAGAGCTGACAAATTTTGATACTTTGGTTGCACCATGAGCTCTCATAAAATTTTGGAAAGATCAAAGGCATTGAAGATTAATTTTGGAACTTTCTAGAGGTTTTGAAACCTCTATGGAAATTCAATAAGGTTTCCACAACCTTGAGAAAAGTTGTCAAAAATTCATTCAAAAATAATTATAAGTTCTCATTTGAAGCTCACTAAGAAAATCCATTTTAAAAGAGTTTTTTGGGAAAATTGAGAGGCTTCGAAACCTTCATCAGAATCAACAATTTTCTCATAACCTACGACTTTTCTGGCATAATTTTATAGTCATTCCTTTTTAAATTTTCAAAAGTGTAAAAAATGGATATTGAATGTGAAAGTTCACACACACCAAATTTAAGGTGTGTCATTAATGCTCCCTCTCCTAACTAAATGGTATTGGTTATTAATACATTTAAGGCATTATTAAGAGTTATTTTTACAAGCATTTGACAAAAAGTTGCTGAAGAGAGAGGACAAAGAGAATAGAAATTTCATAGCATAAAATTCTATCATAGCGATTGTTACTAATAGATTAAAGGTATTCATTAGCTTTCTTTCATAGTTCTTGGTGTATTAGGAATTGAATTAAGGTAATATATGGGAAATAGATGAGATATAGAGATTCAACAAGCAATTTGAAGCTCTGGTGTAACCCTAATTACTTCTCAATATTTTCACATCCCCCAGAATGAAATTCAAATATCTAGGCTATGAACATTTGTTGGGTTTATCTAGCACCATCTCAGAAATTGGTGACACAAAATTAGGACATGTAAATTTATAAGATTTTCAAGAGAATATTGGAGGAGAAAATAAATCTTCCATTACACAAAGATTGATTGAGAGTGGATTTTTGTAAGCAGTTGCATTTCTTGTGTCAATACAATGTGAAAATTTGGTTCTAGAGTGCATGAACCATTATCATCCATAGACCCATGAAGTAAGAACCGATGACAATAGGTTGGTGGTTAGATTGACTAATGAAACTTTCAACACTTACCTTTGAATTCCTCAGAGAAATGAATTCATTGTCATTTATTATATGGTAGATTACCAACATTTCACTGAGAAGAAGAGACATTATAAGAATGCAATCACTCACCAATGGTTTAAAACACCTAAGAAAGAAAAATACCAATTACCTAAAAATTTACATTGGTCTCATTTCACAAACAAAATTTTAGACATTATAGTCCTCCTCATAGACTAAAAGGTAATGATAATGCACATGAATTTGAGGAGTGCATGTATTTATTCATTATTGTGATAATTCATGGGAAACAGTTCATTGATTAGGGCATTTTAATTAGCAACCAAATTCACTTGGAAATCACCCACTTTCAATTATACAAGGGTTTTTACATCTCCTCCTACCTTTTCTATGCCATTTTGTGCAAAAGGCCTTGGCCAAGATTTTGTTCGGTAGGTGTTCTTGACGATTTTGTCCAAATATGTGATTATTACACTCAGTTGCAATTAGAAAGAAGTTACATGAGTTTTAGAAGAGTAAATGATGTCTTTATTATAAGAGTGGTGAGAAAGATTCAAGGGGACATGGGCTTGAGAATAACCCTTGAATCTCCTCAATTTATCATTAATGGTAATTATTTCATTCAATTCCAAAGACTTACCTACATAAGAGTGGGACGATTTGATGGGTTGCCCTACAAATTTCCAAACTATGTTGATGGCAAGTTTGTCCTCGTTGAGATATGTAGACAAGTGATTGAAGTGAACAAGAGATGCCATGAAAGAAAGAAGGAAATAATTCCTTTTCCCATTAGCTTATCATATTGTCAATGCAACTCCATGTCTTATTCTTTGAATTTTGAAAAGAATTTGGCTAAATTCACCATGTAGTTTTATGAAAGGAAGTTTCTATTTGACAGCGAAAACTTTGTCAAAGATAATTTGTAGCTAGGTCAAGGTTTTAATCACATTCTAAATTTGGAAGAATATCAAGTAGATTGTGCAAATGAATATGAAGTAAGGAGAAGAAGATGGATGAGGTTTTCACTAAGCTAGATTGTAACTTTCAAATTAAATTGTGATATCCAGGGTATCAAAGATGATGAATCTAATCTAGTTGATCGCATCTTCACAGACTGCATACAAATCCAACCCATCCTACCAATATATTGGATTTTTAAGGAAATATAAACCATTGAGGCTAAGATGGAAATAGTACTTAGGTGAATAAAGGAATGGGTAATGAAAAATAAGCCTAAAAGGAAAAATCCCACCCCTAGACAAGCTAAGGAAGCTACAAAGAAATCATAGATTAGTTAGAGGTCTTCATCACTTCAAAAAATGGCATCCACAACACAATAGACTACCTCTACATTTAGTAGAGATGATGATGAGGATCCCTTAGGAAGCAGGAATTTGGAAAAGGCTTGTGAGGTATTTGATACATCTCCTCTCAAAAGGTCACTTCAATTTTATTTTCCAAGAACTAGCAATATCCCCACACCTTCAGGGTTAGAACAATTTTAACCAAGAAAAAAAAGGTTGTTGACTTGAGTCTACCCAATAAGGATATTATGTCTCAATTAATCCAAAGAATGCCACATTTCAAAAACCTAAAACCACATCCCAATTGTTGAATGACCCCTCAAAGGGAAATATGTATGTTGAGGTTGCTCATCTCTCCACTCAAAAAGAGGCTAGTCAAATGATCGCAAGTGATTTCAGTATCACTAGGATCAATCTGGAACCCTCTACAAGAGATTGAGATGTCCAAAAAATTTAGGTGTCAACTGCTAGGCTTGTAGAAATGATAGAAAAAGATAAGTAGAGAAAAGACTAGTTAAAACAATAGGTTAATGCTTGAGCCAATTATTTAAGATATCTTGTTGACCTTTCTACTCAACCCATTGGCCAAATTGAAGTAGATTTTGATCCTTTCTATGTTTAAAGTGGAAAAGAAATGATTGATAAGATTCATGTTTACAAGTCTTATGGGAAGGTCACAAAATATTGGACCACTTGGATATGTTAGTAAGGAGAACAAAGGTTGTCACAAACATGAAGAAAATATGTGAGGATATTAAGGTATTGAAGAAAGAGATTGATAATGAAATTGTTGCCACCAAACATGAAGAATCTATTTGGTTAAAGACTAACATTCATCTCAAGGAAATAATCGGTTTGAGGTCAAATAAACTAATAGCTAAGAAGATTTTTTCAAACACTGAATATGAAAGGTATTTTATGTGGAAGGAATGTATTCAATGGAAACTCTTGTTTTTGAAACAAAACATATTTGAGCAAAGAAAATTGCTCAAGGAATTTAATTAGATGAAGATTGGCATTCAAAAGGATCTTTCAAGCATAGGCATTAGCCTTCGAAGAGAAGATGATTCTCAAGATGAGAATGTAGAAACATGAAAGAGAAAGTTCAAGGAATTGATTGAGAACCATTTCAACAAACAATCTTTTAATGTGGAGAGCATGAGAAGATTAAGTAATATTGACTTATCTTTATCTCAATTCCTTGGGCATGCAACAACATTCTCTAGTAAGGTAGATTTGGTATGAGGAAATAAAGCTTTGTGGAAATTGAGAACTAAAAATGTAATTATTCCTCAACATAGTGAGATGCCTCTAGTGATAAAATATTTTTAAACATACAAATCCAAAATTGCCACACAATCTACTCAATCATCACAAGAAAGGAATGTTGATAGTGCACCACCTAAGCCCAATATTGCCTCATGTTTTTATTGGTTTTTTTCTAAATAACTTAAGGTCCCAAGAAGTTTAAGGGGCTCTTAACTTCTTTTCAGTTACTTTCAAGAAGCAGACACTCTTGTAAATGTATATAAACTATGATGTTACCGAAAGAACTTCTTATGAGAAATTTTTGAAAAAGGGAAATGGATAGAATGTAATTCAAACAGGAAGAGGAGGTTGTATGTTTGTGAGCTTATAGTTTTGGATAAATGATTGAAATGAAATCCATGCTATAATTTATGCATTGTGATTGGTCTTGTTGGTTATTGCATTTATGTGTGAATGTGAGAACCATTTCTAGTATCTAATCTTCTCGAGTTTAGAATTATTTTCCGTTGATAAGTTTATTATTTTATGCTTTGTGCAATGCAATTAGTCTATGTTTTGATTGTTTTCTTACAAATTACATTTTGTTCAATAAAAGATTCATTGGTAGCATTTTATTGATTTGTGTTGCTCCTATTATTTCAGGCTTTCTTTCTTTCTAGTTAAAAGCATACCCATGTTAAGGTTTTTAAAAACTCAGAAAAGGATGCATTCTCTTATCAAAGGAGGGAGTTGTACCTCATAAAATTCAGAGGTAAATTATTTCATATAGAAATAATTTACCCAACTATTGGTTAGTGATTATTTCTATGATTGAACAATAGAGAAAAAAGTTGAAAATTTCAAATAGTGAATAATCTATTAACTAACACTATCTATATTTGACTTTTGTGGGGTGTAATTTTTTTTGAAATGCATATGTTAGTTGTATTTTAGTTTTTATTATTTTTATATGTTTAGTGTGTTTTAGTTTTTGTTAATTGTGTATGTGACTCTTTAATAGCTTTTGTTCACACACTTAGGCTACTTTATAATAAAGAATTTAAAAAGTTTAAAACAAAAAGATAATAAACATGCATTTTTTTTAAGTTCTATTCATATATAATATAGGTCAAATATCAAATAATTAATAGTAATTTTACTCCTTTAAGGATAGTTGTCGGATCATGCTTTATTTGTTAAGATATCCTTAATATATAATAGCTATAGTTACACACTTTTTTATTTGTCAACAAGTGTTTAGTTTATTGACTAATATTTTGAGAAGTGTATTATAACAAAATTGACTCTCACGCCAAAACTATGTATAAAACACCTATAGTCATTTACACATTAAATAATTAATCTTTAATAATAAACATAATAAGGAGTCATTTAATAATAAAGATGCCTTATTAATGGAAAAAAGTGTCTAGCAAAAAAGATGAAATTATTTTTTTATAATTGTTTGCATATGTTGTATTATTTATTTCATTACTATATAACATTAAAAAATTGTTAAAAAATAAATAAAATTAATTCTTGAGCAAATGAAAATAGTGTTTGTCTTTTCTTTATCTATCAACTTACATATTTATGTATTGATGAAACTATTTATTTATTTAGTAGTTTGGATAGATGAAAATAATTCTTAGATAGAATTAAAATCTGTCTATGTATGCATGTAAAAAAAAAAAATAGTTATGTCATAAAATAAAATAACTCTTAAGTGGAGATTAATATATCTAAATATTTTCTATATAGATTATTTAAGATATGATATATATCTATATTGAAATATCTATCTTAATTGTATGACATAAATTATATAGATTCTTCCAAATTGATATATATTTAATATCTAAAAATCTATACTAATTTATTTATTATCTACCCACTCCATTATTTTTTATTGATTATCTAATGATAATCAAACTAATATATCATTAGATTTATTTTTATTTATATATTATTAAAAAAATTACAACTTTATATCAAATTTTAAAATAGAAAATATAAAAACACTTTATCACTATCTAATTTAAATAATCATAATATAAATTTATCTTTCATACTATTAAATTTATTCATTATTGAAATAATATAAAATTTAATATATTTTATAAATCAAAAATGTTGAGCCATTGTAACTTTTCTTATACTTTGTAATAAAATGATAAATTATTTCTTCAAAATATCTAGATGTAGGAAAAATTAGACAAAATATGTTTGTTTTGTTTTTTATTAGTTAAAAGATATAATCAACAAGATTAACTTAATATATTAGATATTAATTTAATTTAATATATAATTTAATATAATATATATTAAAAATATTTAATAATATAATATATTAAATATATATTAAATTATTAAAAAGACAATATATTACATAATTTAAAATTATAATATTGTTATTTAATATATTAAATTATATATTAGATAGTGTATATGTTATATATTATATATTATACTGTATATATATTATAATATTATAATATGATGTTAAAATTATATATGTTAATTATGTATTATATAGTATATATGTTATAATATTATAATATGTTGTTAAATTAATAATATAATATATTAAGTTATTGAGGTTAGGCGAATGGAGGCTAACGATCATCTTCGGGAAGCTATTGTAACTAGGTTTTCACCTGGTTCGAGCTTTGAGGGAAGGTTGTTGCAACCAATGCTCGGCATATCTCGGCACAATGGAGATTGTAGCAGAAAAAATGAAATGTGGGGAAGCCAAGCGGATAACGATGTGCGGAAATCTCAAAAAGAGATGGAGGCGAGGGAAGCAAGCCTTAACAGAGACAGTCACGTTGAGGGTGGGAGAGTATTATCAGTGCAGCGAAGCCAAAAGGGAGGGTCTCCTACTGCACGCGTCTCAGGTGGAGTGGGTTTAGATAAGGAACCCAAAACGACTTAGAAGGGAGAGGGATCGTCTCAACTAGTAAAGCCACTAAATAAATTCTCGGCAGAAAGGGGCGGAAGGTATTCTGGCATACTCCCAACAATTAGATCAATTATAATGGAGCTCGATGATGAGCTTGAGCAAGAAGTATCTTATAATGAAAAAGTTTTTTCTAGGCTGGATTTGATTGGAAGATTCAGGGGATTTCAGCCAAGTCTGTTGGACCTTCATTAGTGGATTTCTCACCATTGGAAACAGGGTTTAATAGGGTATGTCCAAATTTACCTAATGGCTAAAGGCTTTTTCATTATTGTTTTTGAAAAGGAGCAGGATAGAAATAAGATCCTGTGTGATTCCCACTAACAATGGGAAGAAAAGTATCCACTGATGTTAAAGCCATGGCATTCGACTTTTAATCCAGCAACTAAAGCTTTTGAGAAGGTCCCCATTTGGGTGAGACTTCCAAACTTTCCCTTGCATTTTTTGTTTGATTCCTTCTTAGAGGTTGTAGCAAACTCTTTAAGAAGCTTTTTAATAGTGGATGAAGGATCTACAAACCTTCTGCATTCAACCTTTGTTCGAATTTTAGTGGAAATGGACGTGTCAAAGGCTCCTCTGGAGAAGATACGTTTAAAGACTTCAAAAGGATGCTGGGTGCAACCCCTGGATTATGAAGGAATACCCTTTAGGTGTAGAGTTTGCTTTAAAACTGGACATTTGGCAGCTCAATGTACCAAACACAGAGCTACCAAATTAGCCTCATGGTGGAAAGGGGTGGGCCCCTAGTATTATTCGGTGGAGAAAAATGATGAAATTCAAATAAGTGCTTAGGAGAAAAGTAGGGAGGATGGGGGTCTAGATGGGAAGTCGATGGAGGAGGAAGGTAGAAGGGAGGTTCAGCAACAAAATGGCGAAGCCCTAGAATAGGAAGGGAGTCTGGTTGCGAATTGAGTTAATGTTGTCCACAATGGAGGGGAAATGGAAGTGAACTCCAAAGATTGGACAACTACACCAGAATGCTGAGAGAAAAAAGGTCTGGCCAGGGCGCAAGACAAAGATATAGGGAAACAAAAAGCCAATGAACAAAATCAAGAAATAAATGGAGATTTGGATGAAGCTTTGAAGAACCCTCATGACAAAGTATTGGACTAGCAAAAGGTGACTGCAAGGGTAGAGGATGGTTGGCAAATGGTCAAGGGCATGAAAGCAAAGAATGAAAAGAAAGCATCTTTTGCAATGGTCCTCAAGTCTAAGACAAAGAGAAAACCAATTTGAGATCCAATCTCATTACATGTCTACAGTTCTCATGTAGGGATTGTTGGCTCTAGGTTTGCTTTCTTGCAACACCTATGGAGCACTTGTCTGCATTACTATGTATTTTTGTATGTAAACCAGAATTGGAGTGTATTGTGGTTAGTTGGAAGGGTTAGGGATTTTTCTTAAGGGTTTAGTGGGGTTAGAAAGGGTTTTTAAGTTGATGTTGTGGGGAAAAATGAATTGTAATCTCTTTTATCATTAATAAAATCACCTATGTTACTGACCAAAATATATATATATATATAATATTAAAAATATATTATTTATTTGAATTTGTTATTAGATTATTTTATATATTTGAATTTATTATTTTAATTATATTTTATTTAAGATATGACAAGTAAATAAATGAATGGAATGGAAAACATAATAAGTAAACAAATTTTGAAGAGTTTAAAATTTTTCCTAAAAATTAGTTGAATATTTTTTTGAAAAACCTTGAAAAACTGAGATAAAAAGTTTATGCTCACTGGGCATCCGCCCTTATCGCTCAAAATTTTGTAGCCAATAAAATTGAAAAATAATAATTTTTGAAATTTGAAAAGCTTAAAAACTTGCATTTTACATTAAGAAAATTAAAATATAATGTATCAAAAAAATAATAATAAATTTTGATTGGCTACAAATCAAACGTTTAATCACTAGTTAGAAACTACCCCTTGCCTATAGTTCCATGGCAAAAACTAATAAATGTTTAATTAATTGATATACTATATTAATGTATCATTTGAAAAATAAAAATAAAAGCAAACCTCACAAACATTAGCATGATATAAATCCTAGCTCTAATTTTCAATGCAAATTACTAACAGGAAAAAATAGCTTTTATATTATAATATATATACGTACTACAAGCACTTATCAAAATCGTTAGTAAGAACGATCCTTATGAGGTCCATCATGTGAAACACAAAGGAACACAGATAACCCACTCTTTAGGTCATAAAGGCCCGATCTTAAGATTTTGTTGCTTTTGGAACTGTGTGTTAGTTTAATCCAAAAGTAACAAAATATTATTGATATGGACTGTGAAAATCTAATGTCTTTGATCTGATCTTAATCAAAAACGAAGAATGTACATTAGCCAATTTTGAAACATCAACTTTCAGATCCAATATTACAAAATCTAGCTCTTCTCTTTTGGTTTCACATGATCTGAAATGTTACCTTTTAGATTTTTCCAGAAAAGCAAGGCATAGCAAACCATCAGATACAAAATGGAACAACCTCCTCAAAACTGTGCCCTTTTTTGTGTTTTATAATCCATGGCTTGAGTAAGAATTCTGCAAAATATCTCAGAGCTTGGAGAGATTAGCAATGTAAAACAGCCGATGGTGAGAAAGCAGACTTCAAAATGTAATAGCTCTTTCCAAATACCAGGAGACAACAAAATTGTCAACATTAATCACAAACATCTGCACTGTCCTGCCAGACTGTAGACATCTGAGTGATTTGCTTGCCTGCCAACCATACTCTCTGAGAACTAGTCTTGTCTTTAACATCGCACATAACCAAGTTAGCATCATATCCTACAAACCCTCTGCTTATAGCCCTTCCATTATTTGTGCTGTATAAAGAGATCTGCCTTGATCCCTGCCCTGGTGTGGCAACTGCCATCCCATTGGCAACAAATGCTGGCCTATAAATTTGAGAACATCTGTTATGTCTTGGATCTACATGTCCCTCAAGCTTGTGAAGGGGCTCTTTACAGCTTCTGATGTCATATAAAAGAAGTTCAGGGTCTTTGCTTGCTGACAAAATCAAGAATTCTTGATTTGGACACCATTCTACTACATATACACCAGTTCTGTGATTAGATTCAATGGTAAGTGTGCAAGAGTTTGCTAGACGAAGATCCAGGACACAGATTCTATTATCTGCTCCACAATCGGCCAGTATGTTGGAATCTCTGTAGAATTCAAACAATGGCAATATCAGGTCGAATTCAATCCAGCTAAAAAGTCTCCAAAGAGTGACAGAACTTTTAAAAAATAGCTAAACATTAAAAATCATAGTGAACATAGGACACTATCTTCTCTACTTGGCCATACATAATACGGCGTCAGCATAACAGTGATCACTAGTATATTGGATAATGTTTACTGTACTGAATAACAGAATGTATCAGGATTCTTTATAAAATCTTTGATTAATTGCATGACAGATTTGGTGACATATCTATGAAACTCTTCAACAAAATGAGCAAAAAAATGCGACACTGAAACATTTGGACAATTACGTGAGGTGATCATCTATTGCCAAGTAGTAGTTCATGTCTTCATCCATTAGGATATGATGGATTTGTAAAGACCAAGGTTCAAAACTGACATTTTGTGCATCCATTCTTTAATGCTGAGTGCAAGTCCTGGGTGGACTCTTTGCAAATTAGAGGTCCCTCAGAAGTGGCACTTAAGGCAAAAGTTATGGAGCACCTTTCATGAGTTAGAATGTCCTCCCGACACCCAAAAGCAAGAAATGATTTCACTGAACTAAAAATAGTGCTTATGACATGATGGACGTAAAGGCCATTTCTGACAGGAATAGAACACAAATGAAATCATTGACATGGACGCAGGCATACATAGTGTATTATATTGTTCGTTCCTGGGGATTTCTGGCTATGGTCTAGCAGTTGAGATGGACTATTTCTACACATACGACGGATGATCAAACTCTAATGGACATATAATGCTTGCATGTGTCTTTGGAAGTCTGACCCAAGAATATTCAACGCACTGCTAATATTCTCTACAGCCATGCCTTGAAATTGGGTTTCCTTAAAATCTATCTTTAGTGTTTAGGTGCTGGGCCTAAACATCTCAAATTAACAAAAAAAAAAAGTCAAGTTTGGCGATCGAGGGGTCTTGTTAGCTTTGTATGAATTAAGGACTTGAAGAGGGTGTGCATTCACCATACTACATACCATGATTAGCCAGTACAATGGGCACTCTGTTTAATCGCGTGGATTTCAACGCGTATTCCAATTCAAAAGTTCAATAATAATAAAAAAAAATCAGGGTTTGAGTATTTACAGGGAGTGGTTGTCTGTGCTCGCGAAGTTCTTTTGTCCATTGCACCATTGATGGGTTTGTACATCCAGGGAATTCACTGCCCAACATGGTTCAAAAACAGTCAGGCTGTGTCTGTGAAGATAACGGCTGGGTGTGAGCCCATGAGTAAATTTTGAGTTTTCACAAGATAAAGACCCCTCAGAAGTGGCATCTAAGCCAAAAGGCATGCAGCGCATTATCCAGAGGGAGAGTTTCCAAGATGCCTAACTAAAAGAAATGGCTTCCTCCCAAGTCATGAAGAATGCACATCTAGATCATGGATTGAATGCAAGGGTTTAAGCCTTAAGGTCATTTCTGTTCAGTAACACGACAACATAAACCTTGCTAATCTGGGCAAGGTTATTAAGTTTTGGAATTTCGCAATATAGTCCATAATGATGTTAATACATAAATGTTGCCAATCAATGGTTCTTGCAGATTTGATGAAGATTCAACACATGACGATTTTGATATTGAATTTGAATTGGGGGTCAAGGCCCTTGGTTGTTAATCCACTTATTACGATGACCCAGTTAGCAGCAGGCAAACAATTGAGCTCGGGAGTACACCTGATTGCAGGAACACAATTTGCACAGACAGTAAAATCCCCACAGTCACGTGCCTAAGTACCTGCTAATTGGGTTTATACTACTGTGGGTTACACTTAATTAAGGGCACGCCTGATATAATCAACAATGTGAAATCAATTTACTTGGATGGATTTCAATGGATTTTTATTCCGAGAACTTAACCCAGAAAAAAGATAAGCAGAAATAAAACAAAATAAACAAGGGTTTTGTTTCCTGATTCATGTACATAATGACCGCATGATCCATGTAACATGCTCGAAGAAAGTACCTCTAACAGGGTTCTCTCTGTCCTGAGATTGTGCTTAAAATAGGGCATGCCCAATGGGAAATCAGTTTTCTTGGGATAGTTTCAAGTGAGTTTTCTTTTCCAGTTAAGAATTTAATCAAGAAAAAGAGTGTTCCAAAAATGATTGGATAATGAACGCCTCACACATACCTGAAGCAAATTCCTCTAACAGGACCATAATGGTGCCCAGAAAAGCTCCTCTCCACAACGAGCGCAGAATCCATAAAGCTGCAAAACCCTACAGAGGAATCTCTGGAAACAGTAGCGATCCTGCCATTGAACTCGTGCATCCCAAAAATACCCCTCGGGTGCAAATCATCGAGCTGGGCCACAATTGGAGGAGCCGCCAAACGCAGCGGAGGTTGCTGCTCCTTACCAATATCCCACACAATAAGCCGCCCATCATTGCAACTGGAGAGCAGCAACGGCGCGGAGTCAGAAGAAACCTGCTGACTCAGAAACTTCACCCCAGAAATCCAGCCAGGGCTTCCCTTCCACGTCATCAGAGAGCCCTCCTCCCCACAGTCCTCCGAACAAATGGAGGTGCCGTAGACCGAAATCATGCCAGCGTGGCCACCGGCGGCCACGAGAGCAGTCTGGCTCCCATCCAGAGCCGCCACGTCGACGCAGTAGATCCGCGTCAGCTTAGGGTCGGCCAGGGTTTTGCCGACATGGCGGTATCCAACAAGGCGGGAAGCAGAATCGGCGGCGCTGGCAATGCCCACCCTGCCATCGGACATGGCGTTGGAGCACATGTATTTGAGGACGGAGGAGTCATCGTAGTCGACGGGAAGAGGAGGAAGGTCGGGAGTTCGATCCGGCGGGGTTTCAGAGACTACTTGTGGGCACCTGCGGGTGCTCCTTCTGAGGGGCACCTGGGGTTTTGGAGGCTTCTGGGGTTTAAGTCTGGGCCGGCGTGCTGTTGCTTTCTGCAGCATTTGGAGGTGCGCAGAGATGCCCAACTTCTCTAAGACTTCATTCTTCTTGCGGATGTTTTCCTCCCGCTGGCGTTCATAGTCCGTCATGGGAAGCTCAGCTGGAAGGTTGGGGCGCTTCCGCTTGTTTTCGACAGCATTGGGTGTGCTCGGATCCTCCACTGGAGAGAGAGGAGGACTGTGCTCTGGATGTTGGCTTTGTTGCTTTTGTTGTGGTGAAAAGAATGAATGCAGAGAAGACTGTCGAAAGGAAATCGGAGCCATTATACCTGCAACTATACACCAGCAAACACAGATAAAATTCGATCAAATGTCTTTGCTCATGTTTTTCTGTCTGTATAGTTGCAACTGTGAACAAAATATGGCGGGAAACATTTCGAAATATAATAAAAAAAAGTACTCAACGCTGGGTTTTCTTACGTTACTAAACTAAAGGCCTTCTAAAATTCAATTTATTCATTCTGGATTGGTTGCATTTACAATTTCTTATTACGTCATTAAAAATCGCAAACTGTAAAAATAAAACTCCTTAAATCTAGTTCAAATTAATTAATCTTCACCATTATTTTAATTTATTAAAAATCCTAATTGTAAAAATAAAGATAAAAGTGCTCACTTAAATAAAACCATTATTCGTAACCGGCTGTGTTCTTTCTTTGTGTTCTCTACCTGCATTCGATTTAGTCCACTCAATACAAGGCAATTAAAGCATGTTGTAGAAGTTGTTAACTAGAGATACTTCAAATAAAGATTTGAACTGATCGCATTTCATCCCTACTTCTACTAAGCTTCTTTAGAGGCCCTCTGATTACTGATAGGAAGAATTGAGTTCTCAAAGAGACACCAATTCCATGTCCTCTTTAGCTTGTGCTCTGCTCTCTTTTCCCCGCTCGAGGTGCATGAGAACACAATTTTTTTCCTTTCCATATATTTTCCCGGCCTTTGCTAAGGCAAGATGTCGTTATATGAAGAGCCAAGAATCGGTTATATTTTCTCAAGATGATGTTGTCCTACATATCTTATTCCCATCCGCTCAAGGAAAGGGCCCCCCATCCTTTGCAATTTGTTGCCCCAGATATATAGAACATAACTCTAGCCCTCCTTTTCCATAGTATAACCCTCAGCAAGAAATAGTTGCAAAGACCATTATCAAGGCAATATCTGAATAATAGAGTGAGGTGAGTGATAGCAAGAAATTGTCGATGTTGACATTTGGTCTTAAAGATGTGTCAAAACCTAGGTTTCATGATAAGTATTTTGGAGCAATTGCAGTTTTGAAAATTTGTGGAGTATAGTCGTTTGAATTTGAAATATTTGATTCATGTCTTGGTTTTCTCTCTTGGAATAATTTGAAATTATGATATTAAAATTTCAAGTCTGCCATATGTTAAATGCATAATTAAGTAAATCCATTATGTAATTCTGCACATGTTCTATTGAGTTTATCAATCTGTGGTACAATTGTCTAGAAGAGTGCAGCCAAGAACGTTCAGGTTAATGGAATGCTCTATAATCCAAACTTTTTTTTTTTCAAACATTGGCAATATTTTCCTAATACTATATTAGGTATCCTTAATGGAATGATCTATAATCCAAAAAAAAAAGGGACTTTGAATCTAATTCAATGTGTGTGAGTCCAACTCCATTAAAAACCCAGAGCCATTGGAACCCATTTTAAATTTTCTTGATGAGAAGGATGGTTATTAGTTTCAATATGTTTAAATGCACCAAATAGTAAAATGTAATTTAGTATGCTAGAAAGAAGTGCATTACCCTCATTATGCAAAACATTATGTATACATCTCATGTGCAACATGGTAGTTGATGTCCACAGAACCCTACTTTATGGAGGCATTTTCATGTACCTTGTAAACAAGAAGAGTCCCAATGGGAAATTGTGGTATGGCCCATTGATTGATACTTTAGTTGGGAATGTGCAATTAGTATTTAACCCAAACATAAGGTTCCATGTTTTTTTGTTTTGTTTGTGTTGTGTACTGTATGAAGTGTTTTTTATGTCTTTCTTAATCGAGCAGACAAGGGGGCAATCCTTTACAAGAAAGAAATGGGTATGTATTGTTTTCCATTGATTGAATGCTTATAATGTAACCAAAACCAATTATAGCTCTCAAAGGATAATAGCACGAAATTATGAATAGTCATTGTAGATAATATGATTGAAGGGATAAAGATATTAAACACGTTATCATTATGATGTAATATTTGGCAGGCACTAGACATTGTTCCGTCAAAGATTCATGAGTGTTCCTCAATTTTCCTTGGGAGTTATGATAACATAGAAGAGATCAAGACTTTATATGCTCAAGAGGAAGTAAAAGCCTCAAGTTTGTTGGCTACATTGCCTACCTAGGAATTGTATTTGTAGCCCTATTTATGGATTTGTATCAATGATAATGACTAAACTAAATTTTGGTTAAGATGACTTCTTTAGCCAATCTTGTAAAGAAAAGTTAATGGAGTTTACTTCTTGTTATATCTACATATTATGAAGTATTGCTATTTTTGTTGCCATATGTTGAATACATTAGTATTTCATCTAGGTTAGACATAATCTTTTGTTAGTGTCTCTCTCCCCCTGTTCCTCCATATATCTATTGCACACATTATGTTTCTTAGATTACTTTATGGAGCATCCAATCAAGTATAAGCTTGTGGTACTCTAGGAACAATAGCTATATAGACTTAATTTTGTGGTATGGCACACTTACCTAGTCCCACACATGTGTATAATAAGAGGCCCATGTACAAAACAGCCGTCACAAGTGAGATATTCAAATGACTATAAATAGGGGTTGTTTCCTATCTATGATTAATTATTCAAGTGTTGAAGTAATGAATGGTACACAGTGTGTAGAAAAATTGACCACTAAAATACATTGAGGGTAGATTTTGTTCCTTGTTGCCAATGTTTTTCAAAGGATTTTTTGTCAAAGTAGAAATTACAAATATTTATTGAACTACTAAGTAAGATCCAAATTAAACTTGGTCTTATCATTTGTTCACAACAATGCTCTACAAGTCATGCATGATATGAAGTCTGGTTTACAGCTAGGCTAAAAAACTACACTCTATAAAAATGAAACCTGCTCTAATAACCTTGTGGATTTTCTTTGGTCTCAACTATCATGTAAACATAATTTGTTTTTTCTAAGAGAAGATTTGTGGTGCAAGTGGGTAATTTGAATAGGATTTCATAGGAGAGTCCTTTGTTGGTAAATACAAAGTCATTTTAGGAGGGAAACTTGAAAACATTGAACTAATTGAACTAGAAAAGCAAGTGGAATACCTTCAAGCCAAGCCAACTAATTGAAATAAGATCATTCAGTGTGCAAGAGAGCATAGGGACTTTAGCTTCAAAGTTTATTAAGATAGTTGATCTCCGATAAAAAATATTAACAAACTAAAGCACACATTTTGTGATTGCAAGAGCTTTTCATAATAATGAAGTAAAAAGGATTATCTTACATAATTCAAGTGTTCCAATTTTAAGTCTTGACCATGTAGCACATATGTAGTGCCTATGATCGAAGAAAGAAGATTTTACTTCTATTTTAATAAATCCCAACGAAGCTTTTATTTTTTGAGAACACTATGTGATAAGGATACAAATAGATTGCTCTGAGAGTTTATGTGGAGAAATGTGATTCCTGCTTATCAAGAGGTCATTTTGTGCAATATGTAAGCACAAGATGGACAAACAACATTTGAGGGAATTTAGTATTGTTTATCTGAGTTTCTAGAATGAGGGAATGCAGGAACATGAGGATGTAGTTGGGACAATGAAAACTTTGCCAAATTTTTGGGACAATAAGGGTGAAAATTACTAAATATATAATAATAAGTATTATAGAAATTCTATTAGTTTTCCATTATTTGATGTTTAGATAATATTATAGTATTATTTAATTTAATGTAATTTTAAAAATAATTAAATTTATAGAAACTTATTCTCAATAATAATAAGTATAATATATTATAATTTTAAAAATAATACAAATGTACTATAAATATGTTAAACTAAGTAATAAAAAAAATAACTCCTTGAAAATTGATACATGTCAACATTATTTATATATGTTATTTAATAAGATAGATATGCTAGATTATAATTTCAATTTCTATGGGAAATACTACTTGCTAGCTTATATATATTATTTATCAATAATATATATATAAATGTTGAGAGATATCCTTTTCAAGGCATTTATTACACTTTTATGTGAGTTATTGATTAAAAAAATAGCCACCTCGAGAAGGATATCGCTCGACATTTTTATATATATTATTAATAAATAATATATATAAGCTAGTAGCAGTTGTAACACATGGAAGACAAAATTATTAGGGTTAAGGTTAGGGTTAGGTTTAAGGTTAAGATTAGGGTTAGGGTTAACATTAGGTTTAGGGTAAGGGTTAGGGTTAGGGTTAGCATATATATAAAAAGGGTTATGTTTAGAAATATGTTTGGGATTAGCAATAGAGATAGGGTTAGGATTAGGGTTAGGTTAACATTAGGTTTAAGGTAAGGTTTAGGGTTAGGGTTAGCATATATATATAAATGGTTAGGTTTAGAAATATGTTTCAAATTAGCCATAGGGTTAGGGTTAGGTTTAGAGATAAAATTAGGATGAGGGTTTGGCTAGCATTAGTAGTAAGATTAGGGTTAGGGCTAGGATTAGGGTTACAATTATTATTAGAGGCAGAATTAGGATTTGGTTTGGGGTTATCATCACAATTAGGGTTAGAGATATAGGGTTAGGGTAAGCATTATTATTAGAGTTAGCATTAGGGTTAGGTTTAGGGTTAGGGGTTCCTCCCAATGGCTCATGTGCAATGGCTCACCTTTAGAGAGATCTTGGCCATCTACAATGAATGGTAGTGTGCAAATCAAAACACCCAAAAAAAATTCTATTTGTTGCCCCAAAAGTTTATGCTTCCCACGATGTTAAAGGATCTCCCCTTGTTCAGTTTGGAGGGTTTCGATCTACTCTTGTAGATGGATTGAATGGGGAGTTGCGACCCTCATTCCCATGCAGTCATCCTTCACAGGTTTCAAGGTGTAAGAGTCCCTCTTCAACAGTCTCGGGGTTTCTTTCTTCCTCCCTTAATGCTACAGCAGCACAAATGAATGGCTTAATGGGCCCCTACATCAATTTGCAGCCTTCCTAGAGGTTCTTTCCAACATATGTGGTTTCGAAGTCTGTTGGTTTGTTGGGTAAATCTTCTTCATAACAAGCTTCCACTATGGCCTCAATAACAGCCAAAAATGAAGCATATCCATCTTCTGCAAATGGTATTTTGGTTGTTGCAAATATTGCCAAATACTCTACATCTGGAATCTCCAATGAAAGCATTGAAGGTTCTTTCAAGTCAAAGGTATGTGTACCTCATGTGTCTTTCAATGCTCTTCCTAATTTAAAGGGACATATGGGTCTCCCAAAACCCCTTGAATGTGCAAAGGCAACCCCTGTTCTGGAATTTAGGGATGAAGTGCTACAAGAAGAGGAATATTTCTCTTCTCATGCCTTAATATGTCTTTTTAATCAATTTTGGCCCTCTATTTCTGACTTGAACCTTTGGATAAAGAAATACTAGCATCCCTTATTGCAAAATATTCAAAAAAAATTCTTAGTGCTTAGGGTTTCTTCATTGTTACTTTTGAATCCAGCAAAGATAGGGATTTCATTCTGTTTGATTGCCATTGGTCTTAGAATCAACATTACCTCTTTCTTAAACCTTAGCATCCAACCTTCAACCCTTCTTTTGAATCCTTCAACATTATGCCAGTTTAGGTTCGGCTTCCAAATCTTTCGCTACAATTTTGGATCTATTATTGTTTCAAGTCTATTGGAAATTCTATGGGTTCCTTCTTGGCTATAGATAAGAAAACTACAATTTTTTCTCACACTACTTTTTCTCGAATCTTAGTGCAATTGGATCTCTCCAAGGAGATTCCTACTAATATGATTCTTAAAGTTGTTGATCATTCTTGGACCCAACTGTTGGACTATGAATGGCTTCCCTTCCGATGTAGTATGAGATGCTTTGAAATAGGTCATGTGGTTGCAGCATGTCAAATGAAAAGTAATTATGCAAAGAAATAGGCTTCGTGGTGGAAAGACACCTTGTTACAGCCCCCTACATTTGGGCAGAACTTTTCTACATCATCATCAGCTGCTTCAACAAAATCTATTGTGAAGAATGTCACACTTCCACAAGAGCAAAAATCAAACAAGTTTGGGATTGCCTTCTCAAAGCCTCCTTCACTTGGGTAGAAATTTGTAGTGGCTCCAACAACAAATTTTGACGAGAAGACTCCAAAATCAAACAAGTTGGGGTTCATGAGGAAGTTATGGAACAAAAAACTTCATCTTCTTAGAGGGATTTAGTGGAAAAGCATTCAACAATTGTGTAGAAATGTAAGAAATCTTATTACAAATTGTCTCTAACATCTAAATTATCCTCCCTTGTTCACATTTAAGGGGATTAGCTTGTATCCTTTATGTCACTTTTGACCAGCTTCATCCCAGTTGGTGTTGCTTGGCTTTTCCTTTGTAATTTCTTCTTTATATATTAATATTTTATATAGGCTTTACGCCTTTTGCCTAAAAAAAATTATTATTGGGAATAAGGTTCACATATATTGTTAAGGTTAGGGTTAATTTTAGTATATATATTAGGGTAAAGGTTAGAAATATAATTAGATTTAACCCTATCCTTATTTGATCCCTAATCTTGACCATAACACCAAGCTTTATCCTAGAACCCTAGCCTGAATAAAATTGTAGCCCTAAACTTGAGTGAGCACTAACCCTAATTGAACTCTAACCCTAACCCTAACCTTGATTGAACCCAAGCCTTAATTGAACCCTAACCCTTATTAAATCGTAACCATAATTAAACATTAACATTACTTAAATTCTAACCTTAACTTTAACTAAACCCTAACCCTTAGTAAACACTAACTTTAATTGAACCCTACGTAACCTTAACAATCCTAACCCTATCTCTAATTGTAACCATAACCCCAATCCTAACCCAAACCATAAGCCTAACCCTATCCTTAACCTTATCCCCAAACCTAACTATAATTTTGACCCTAACAATAAGTCTAATCCTACCCTTAACCCTATTTCTTTTTTTAACCCTAACCTTAACCCTAACCCTAATTAAACCCTAATCTTAACACTAATTAATCCCCAACCCTAAACCTAATCCAACCATAATCCTAACCCATAACTCTTAATCATAACCCTAACCCATATTAAAATCCAACTCTAACTGTAACCCTAACTAAGCCCAAATCCTAACCTCAAGCTTTATCTTAAAACCAGAATCTTAACTATAAGCCTAATTGAACCTGAACCATTACACTAATTGAATCTTAATTGTAACCCTAATATTGACCCCAAGGTTTATTTCAGAACCCTAACCCAAACCCTAAGCCCAACCTTCAAGCTAATGCTAATCCCAAGCTTTATTATAGAACCCTAATCCTAACTCTAGTTAAATTTTAACCCTAATTGTTATCATAATTCTAACCCTAACTCTAACTATAACCCCAATTCTAGTTCTAACCCTAACTATAATTCTAAATCTATTCATAATTATGATTCTAACATTAACCCTAATTCTAGTGGCAACCTTAATTCTAGTTCTATAATAATAAAATTGAACCCTTACCCTAACCCTAATTAAACCCTCACCCTAACCCAACCTTAACCCTACCCCTCACCTTGATTATGCCCAATCCTAATTGAACCATAATCTTAGCTAAGTCTTAACCCTACTAAATTGTAATCAACAACCCTAACTATAACCTTTAACCTTAACCCTAATTGAACTCTAGTCAAACCCTTTTGAAACCCAACCTTTATTGAACCCTAATCCTAATTGATCCATAACCCTATCCCTAATTAAATCATAACCTAATTCTAACTATAACACTAACCTTGATTGAACCCTAACCCTAAATGAACCCTAATTATAAATGAAACTCTAACATTAAAGAACCTTAATCCTAACCCTATTTTAAAGTTAACACTAACTAAACCCTAATTAAACCCTAACCCTAATCCTAATTTAGCACTAACCCTAACCATAACAATAATCTTAGTTGAACCCTAACCTTAACCCTAATTGGAATTAAACCCTAATCCTAATCGTAGTTGTGCCATAAACCTAGTTTAACCCTAGCCCTAATACAACCCTAACCCTAACAATAATATTAATTTAACCCTATAGATGACCCTAATTAAACCCTAACTCTAATTAAACTGTAGTCTTAACCCTAACTCTAATCTTAATTTAATGCTATTAGAATCATAATCCTAATTAAGCTCCCATTATATAATTTATATAACATGAAAAATGAACTCCATACATAACCCTATCTTTAATCAATTTTGTAAAATCTAAACCTAATCAAAACCTAGCACTAACTGAACCTTAATTAAAACCTAAACCTAATACTAAGTGAACCTTATTCATAACCCTAAATGAACCCTAACCCTAACCATAATTGTTTTGTAAACTTAATTGAACTTTAACCCTAATTGAACCCTAACCTTGAAAAAATTATAATTGTAACCTTAATTAAATAGTAACTTAACCCTAACCCTTATAATAATAATGTTATATAAATTATTTTTAAACTATACAATAAAGTTATCAGGAAATCTATTTCTTAATTACATTTTTTTTAATGATAGATATGCTAGTTTTAAATATATTAACTTAAAAAAATTATTTTTATATATAATAATTATTACATTTTCTTTGTATTTAATTTTTCAATTGATTTTAGATGTGCACTTATATTAGAGTGTATATTTAAGTTGCCATATTTTTGTACAATAAAATCTTTAATGAAACCTTAAATTTATACTATTTATTTATAAACATATATTAATTTTGAATAAATAGAATATGAATGAGTTTTCCTTTTTTTAAATGTTTTTTTTAATATTAAATATTTTATGAATTAAATATATTAATTTAGAAACTTATTTTTATGTGTAATACTAATTATTTTTAAATCTAACTTTCTAATTTTCTAATTTTAAATACATTAATTCAAAATTTTAAAAAAGAACAATTATTTTTCACTCTTTCATAATTTTATTTTATTTTAATATTAAAAAATATTTTACAATGATATGAAGAATATTTTTATTTTTATAAAGTTTTTCAATATTTTTTAATTTTAAGTATAATAATTTACAAACTTACTTTTATGTAATAGTAAATTTAGGAAAGTTCTTTCATACTAATTTTTTGAAATTTTAGAAACTTCTATATATATGTAGTAATTTAACATTTTTTTTTTTATATCTTTATCTTTAAAAATATATTTTTTTGATTGGAAAAGATTACTTAAATAAATCCAATGAACCTCCATTCATTTCAAATAGATAACTTGCCACAATATATGATATGAGAGGCTAATATTTTAAGTGAAACAAAATATCTAAAACAAATCATTCCCTTTTAAAAAATCAAAAATCAAAAATTCAAAATTGTAGTATTGTTTTATATTCTCTTATTATTAAAATTTTATTTTGAGCAAAACTCCTCACTTTTCTTATTCGTGATCATTCACATTTCATGGCTAAAAAATTGTTTTCTAAAACACAAATTATCTCAAGCATTTTAAAAAGATAATGTAAATAATTTCTAAAAATAAAAAGCCTCATTTTCTTTCTATATAGGGGTGTAATTATTTTCTTAAATATATTTTCTATATACGGGAGTATAAATGAGAGTGTTCCTATCCTAGTATATGGAAAATATACAATCTATTCATGATAGGAATAATCTATATTGGGGTGTAATTATTTTCTTAAATATATTTTCTATATACGGGAGTATACATGAGAGTGTTCCTATCCTAGTATATGGAAAATTTACAATCTATTCATGATAGGAATAATCCCTAGGCTAGTGGAATTATTTTGTCTACCATCTCTGTCTAAATTGTAACGACGTATCATGGTGAATATAAGGTCTTTTGATGAAAATTTTGAGAAAGAGGTGTGTAAACAATGACACACATTTCCATATAGGAATGTGATTTGATATTTCAAAACATTGGCTAAAGTAATGTATTTTTTCTTGTATTGTTAGTTTATCATGTCTAATAGGTTGTATTTTAGTTGGAATTATCATTTTTAGACAGAGAGTATCTATGGTTTTAAGGTAGATTATGTGCAATAGAGCTATTACATTGCACTAGTTCTTGGATGATATGATATGGTTATAGATTTTTTATTTGCTACGCTCATGAAGGATAAAACCATTTCTAGCTAGAAGGTGTGCAAGGGATCACCGGTTTGTGGTTGGAGGTACAACATTTTGATGATGCTCTCCCTCTTGTAGTTGAAGATTATCAAAGACTTGATCATAAATAAAACACTCTATATTCCCTGTATATTTGAAAGAATTTTAATTTTATGTGATTAAAAGTGTATGCTCGATTGACATAAATATCTTTGTACATGCCAAATGAATTTTACTTGAATCTAAATATGAAATGCTTTTATTAAAAAGAAAATTTTCTCATTGACCTATAATGATGCATACTTGTTAATGTGTATTAAATTATTAGTTTTAAATGTGTCTTTACTCATACTATTTTAAAAAAAAAATACATTAATTTGATAGGATTTTTATTTAATGAATGATTGTTTATTACAAATTATATGTTCTTACATTTGGTATCAAACCAAAGTTGGTTTTATGGGTTGCAATTGTTTGTACATGAGTTTCATGTACTTACATGTTGTTTGCACGTACTTACATATGTTGGTGTATCTAATGGATTCATGGTAATTTGAGTTCTAGGTATTCCTTAATATTTACTTTTAGCATAGTAGGCTTGTGGGAATTTGTATGAAGGAATAAGTTGGTTATTGATCCTTGTTTGAGTGGGGTTTAATTATGGATTTTTTTTTAAGGAAATAGTACAACAAAGAACTAGTAGAATGATAGATAGGTTCAATAGAACCACAATTGGGCATTGGATGTACTCTAAGTGGAAGATCTTGGAGTTGGTCATGTATTTGCATATTTTATGGTTGTGACCTAGAGCTATTATTTATTAGTGTGGGACTACCCTTGGGCATGGTGGTTGTGTTCATGTATACTATGGTCATGTGTAATGGAAATGTGTTCATGTTGGGTACTTTTTTTGGCTCCCTAATCACATGGGAAAGCACTAGTTTTAATTACCATCTAGAGTTCTTAGATTGGATCTATAGTTTGTCTCAAAAGAAGACAAAAAATCAATATTCATTGAATATCTAAATTCTTTCTAGGGCTAGAAATATATTTTAAGGAGATACATGGTGTACAATACACATTTATATAAAGCCCACAATAGATGAGAAGTTCTTCATGTCAACTTGATATATCATATAGGAGAGATGATAATCACCCTTAACTTGATTGACAACCTCATCCATGATATGAAGAAAGAACAACTCTAGGATCAATTATTCACATTGTACTAAAACTAAAGATTATCATGGAGATTGTAATTACATTCTACTATTGAATCAAAACTATACCTTGTCTACAACAAAACTATAATTTATACCGAACACATAATTAAACAATTACTGTCAAGTACAAATTACTATGCATTTACAATTGTAGGAATACTTGTAGATGCTACTTGTAACATACCCATTGTTCTACACATAAAATTTCCTTAGTTTAAAGCTCAAGTAAATAGATCATGCATCTTAGCAAAAATCAGCAACAAAAAATTTCTTTTCAAAACTATAAAGATAGCATGCACATTTGAAATAAATATTTTTCCAAACTTTTCATTGCATTATATCAAAGTATTACAACTTTCCAAAGTAATGATGACATAGTACATGATAACATGATATAATTTCTCTTTTACAATCTTCCCATATATTATGGATATGTAAAATACAAAAACATGGCTCCACAGAGCTTACTGACAATAGATACGAATACTCCTGGAAATCCCCCATCCAAATCTTGGTTGCCTACTGATGAGGAGAAGCATCAATTAAGCTCTTTTCCACCAACCTTGGACTAAATGCGGTCCCCCACACATCTATCAAACTGATAGATGGCCCTACCCTTCAATGAAGAGATTAGTTTGGTAACCTCATAATAAAAATTGACCCTTTTTGAGCTTGGTGTTGTGTCCTACATATCTAGATTTGTCACACAGTGGCTACAACCTATGCACATGAATTTCCTAGACTAGTATGTAAACCTGGATCACAATGACTCACAGTGTAAATAGTGGCAACTTATACTAATTTGGCCAAAGTATTCATCCCCTAGTATTTCGAGTGGATGTCATATATTTCACCCACCTTCCTAGCTCAATGTATATTGACCATTCATAATCTATGCATAGGTTATCCCCTTCATTGGATTATCCTAACCCCACGAATAACCTATTACCTTTATGATTAACTAACATAACAACTAAGTAAAATATAGTAACTCTAAGACTCAACTAGTTTAAACACTAGCTATGTAAGCTATATCCCCAATTACGGTATTATTCCCACTATATCCACCCATTCCTTAATATGGAATATGCACAAACATCAAGCATATAGATAAGTACAACAAGCAATCTTTTCATTTCACTTAAGAATATAATAAACATTTTCCTATGAATAGATGATTTAATCCTCAAATCAAACCAAAAATGACACACAAGCTTTCCAAACATAAAAAGTATTAAAGAGAATAAATCAACATGCCTGTTTATGCAATGCTCCAATTGATTGACCTGGATTCATTTCACAACCTTCTAAGTAATTCAATATGCAATTCCCAAATAACTTTCTCCCACTTTACCAATGATTCCCTCTCAAAATCCTCTCACAACTCAGGAAAAATTAGCAAGAATGTAGATATGTGTCCAAATGGAGTAGATAGCTCCTCTATTTATACACAAAAAATAGCAACTAAAGTCTAGAGATAGGGTATCAAGAATGACACTTCTCAGCTCAAATGGTTCAACTTAGCAAGGTAAAGAAAAGCTGGCAACTAAAATTGATGCACATGAAGCACATACACGACCATGGTGACTGAGTCACACTTCTTAAATGAACAAGTAAGATAATAAAAAATGCAAGTTATTTTCCTTCTACAGGTTGACTTACTTGGTGAGTTGCATACTTGACCATTTCCACATATTTCAAATGCTTCACATTTTGAAAATTCATATTGAAGAATAGACTTCTAATTGACTCATATCATTCTCAATTGGCGCCACATTATGCCATTCGCTCCATATAACATGGGTCATTGTTTGTTGTTTGACTTGGTTGATTTACTCCCTATACATGAGCATTTACCGTTGTTTTGTTTTGACAAAGTCATGACAGCAATATTTACATGTTGGAAAGCATTAGATACTAAGCACTTTATATGGCGCTACCCATATTTCATAATACTTTGCACTTTAAATGTTTTAAACACCATTCAAATATATATGCGTTGTTCACTTAGCGTCATTCCCATTGTTAATATGTGTGAACCAAGATTCCAAACCTGCACAAACACATGGAACAAACACCATATTAAATCAAATGCAAGTTAGTATCATGATTCCCCAAGAAATCCATTTGAATTGTAAAGGAAAAGGAATGAAATGAAGAATATAAACAAGTATAAACCAAAGGTATTAAATCTTATTCAAATACAAAGCAAACTCTTAATCTCTTGGGGGAGTTGGTGCCAATTTGATGTGGAAATTGGCCCTTTCCCAACTCCTATGCAAGCTTTGATGATTTGAAAAAGGTGTGATCCACTTTGTTGAAGATTGAAGTGTGCTCCAAGATAAAAATATGCATAACCTAGCTAAGACTTTGATGAAATGGATGAAGATTTCTATGGATTTGAGTATAATAACTTTGTTCAAATTGTGGATGATGAGATGAGGAAAGAAGCCTCTTATTTATAGAATGACAAATTGGAGAAATGCCCAAAATGAAGCAATGTGGGACTAACAATCAACCAATGGAAAGGTGCCACTTGTCAAGATGTAAATGGATGGAGGATGTGCACATTTTGATGAATGTGCCTATAAATGCATAAATTTGAAATTTGAAATTTGTGAAATGACAAGGTGGAGGGAGAGTCAAATGGAGTAATGGCCACTTGGCTTAATGCAAAAGGACTTATGAAATGAAATAAATGCCTTGTTGGAAGGACAAAGTCCACTTGGAGGGAATTCAAATTTGAAAGAATATTCCTCTATTATGCCATGTTGAGAGAAAATAGGGATTTAATAAATGAATTAAATCTATATCCATGTGCAAGTGGCAAAAGCTAGATGATGGGACATGAATTAGGATTAAATTAATCAAAAGTTAATTAATTTTATGAAGGATTAGATGATGTGACAAATTTGACTTAGATTTATGGGTTGATTTAAATCAAATATGAGAAGAATATGATAAAAGGATTAACTAAATAAGGATTTTTTATTTAATTAATTAAAAGAGTTGAAGTTAGATTAAATCAAATAAGGTTTTAATTTATTTTATTTAATGAGATAGACTTTAGGGATTTAATCAAATAAAATTGATTATTTAATTAAATAGGGATAATTAGATCAGACTAATTGATTTAATTAATAAGAAAGAATGACTTAATCAAATAAATGATTTATTTAATTAAGAGAGGAAGATTGATGGATTTAATCAAATAAGGGTATTCGATTAAATGGTTGGACCGAGGGATGATTTAGGATGAAATGGTGTTAGTAGTCAGGATCAGATGTGCAATGTCAATCGATATATTTTCTATGTCAACATTTTTCCCCTCTTTGAAGCAAAGTGCTCACTACATTGGTTCAAAGAATAAACTGTCTTGATCAAAAGCCAAAAAATTCTCTAATTTTTTTGAATGCCCCACTGCTGCCCCAGCAAAAATAATTATGTTGGTATACTACCCCCTCGAGAGATCGTGCAAAGAGGTTTGATTTGAGGGTCAATCTCTTGACAAAGAGGTTCAAGATTAGTTCAACTCGAATGTTTGATGTAGACAAATTTGATGATGTAGACAGTCATTAGCCATGGCTAACCTCATGTCTATTTTGATATATTACACACACTTGATCCTGATTTGTACCATGACAATTACATTATTGATGATATAAATGAGATGATTATGATGTTTATATGTAATGGATGATATGGTGATGCATGGATGATATGGATGCACATGATATGATATGATGATGGTTTTGTGATTATGCAAATGGATGATAAGTGTATGGTTTATGAGATGCTTAGAATAACCAATTTATATTATGCAATGATGAAATGCAATGCATGTGAGATGATCAATGTTTCTTATATGATATGATATGTTATGCAGTATGTTGACGGTTTGTGGATGCATGGTAGATTCATTAGCGATGATTTATGATTAACTGTCATGGTACCATGTTAGCGCGAAAAGCAAGAGATAGAAGAAAACAAGAGATTCCAACAAGACATGAGATGATGATGATGATGATGATTACTTACCGAGGAGTTAGGATTTTCAAAGGGCCAATTACCTTATGTTTGATAACACACATAGGTACGATGCATCAAGGTATAAAGAACCAAGATGGCGTTGTACCTAGTGCAAGGGACTTTGACTCAACAAACAAATAGGAGTATTCTTGTTCACACCTGACATATGGAAACTTTGCTCGGATGCACTTAATAAAGCAAGTATTCGCCATGTTATATTACAAGAACATCCAACAAGCACAACAGATAAAAGATAATGATCATTACCCCATTCCTTTCTCTCTAAATCCTTTTATCTGGACATCATCGAGAGGTCATCAGAATGAGCACAAATAAGATAAGTCAAAAGACAAAGATAAAGTACACAAACAAGTCAATGTTCTTCATACTGCTAGCCAAAGGGATGTGTTTTGATTAGGATAAGTATCCAAAGTGATATCCAAAATGATGCCCATTGTCGGAACGATATATCCTAGGACATGCATTGTATAGGATGATGATGGGTTGATAAGTTGTTTGATAGGCTTTTGATATAAGGTTGATTGACATGTTTGAAAATGATCAGGATTTTGATTTTGCATTTAAAAGTTTGAAGTTTACTTTTGATTTTATGTTTGAAGCTTGCTTTTGTTGATTGTTGTGGTTGTTTCTATTTGTATTTCCAAAGGATGAAGGTGACGATTGTTTTATTATGGATGAGATTATTGCGGGTGAAAGTGAAATGGGACGGATGGATTTTTTAAAATATTTGGATGTTTTTTATCTTTTTGAAATGTTTTGAGGTTGTTTTTGTTTTTTTCAAGATGTTTTACAAATGTTTTGATTTTCAATTTTTCAAATGTTTTGGGTTTTTTGAGATTTTATGAATGTTTTTGGATTTTGTGTCTTTTTCGAATGTTTTTTTTGTTTTTGTGTCTTGGGGGCTGATCAAAGATTAGCCTTGCCTATGTTTAAGCTTAGAGACGACGTAGTTTGGATAACCATGTTTTTGACTTTTTTTGACTTTTATGAGTGTTTTTGGATTTTGATATGATTTTGGATGTTTTTGGATTTTCTTGGTTTTATGAATGTTTTTGGATTTTTGATATGTTTTGAATGTTTTTGGATTTTTCGCATGATTTTAACCATTTGGATAAGGATGTGTCTGATGCTATCAGTGCTCTATTTTGGGATTTTGTTGGAAACCAAGCTAATGTTGATTGATCGAATTGATGGATTGATGATGATAACATTGTTGAGGATACACAACAATGCAAGGATAGTGTTAAGCAACACAAGGATTATGATGGATATCCCAATATGATGAGGGATTGATTGGATTTGATTGATGATGATAACATTGTTGAGGATACACAACAATGCAAGGATAATGTTAATTAACACAAGGATTGGGAAGGATCTCCCAAGATGATGATGTATTGATTGGATTTGATTGATCAAAATTTTGAAGCTTGGTTTGAAACAAAAGATGTTTTGGATGATTTGATGTGATGTTGAAGCACACATTAGATGTGACTGATAGTGATCGTTTGGATTGATGTTCGATAAAAGATGAAGCTTGATAAGGAATGTATTCTTGTCAAAATATGCCATGGGCTAGTGATTTGGATTTGTGCTCACAAATGCTTTGACCAATTTGATTTCATGTTTTTCCAATGTTTAGATCACCACATAAGTTGGAAGATATATTTCAAGATTTATTCCCAAAGCAAGATGTAAATATTTTCCCCCAATGTCTAGCAATGTATGGAATGCCATGGATGGATACCTGGATAAGTGTATGGATAGAGGGATATGGATTATCTTGTGATAAGAAAACAAGTTCAGATAGAGGATGGTCATTTGGATAGTGCCTCATGGCTCAGATACTACTGGGTAGGATGGGATCAATGAAAATGACCCATGTCAAGATGTTTACCATCAGCAAGCATAAAGTGTGCACCAAAATTTCTCAAGATCAAGATGGATGTAGATGGATGAAAATGGATTAGATAAATGATTCCTAGATGAAATGGATTTATTATGGCTGAGATGGATGGAACGTTGGATTTATTATTGATGGGATGAGATGCTTCCACCTAAACTATCGCATGCAGATGCTCGATTCTACACATGATGCCTGTTTGCCAGGTTTTCATCATGGTACCTGTCCAAAGTGCCACTGAAGTGGTTTTCACTAGAGGATGATTTTTTTCTCTTTACTATTTTCAATCCTTTTTCTAATTTTTTTGGATTTTTTGTATTTTTTTACTTTATTTTTATTTTTATGAAAGATTTTAAGCTCATACTGAACCACCTGGTGGTGTTGATGTAGATAATTTTTTCATGATGTGCCATCGATATCCTGCTTGAAGAAGCTGCTTTGCCAAGATACATGCACTTGAAAGCAACTTTTGAAATTCCTGATCTACTTTGCTGATACCAGAGTTAACTTTGTCTTTGTGTGCACATCGTAATATAATTCCTTCTGAATCCTTATGATGAAGGGTGATTGCCAATACATGGTCAATGTGAGAATTGGATATCATGCATGGAGGCATGGATGGAGTGCATTTAGGAATGGGAGGTGGACTGGTTGACAGTTTGGAACCTTTGAATCTCCAAACTTGGGAAGATGAGAAAGGATGGGTGGATACGAAAGTGTGCTTGGAATTAGGACCAACTGCTTGATATACTTTGTATGTTGCTTGAGAAGCCTGCTTTTTCCTTTGTGGAAAAATTTGATGGATACTTTTCCCTTTTTTATTTTTCCCCATAGTTTCTTTGACTCTTAGAGTTTGATAGGGATAATCTTTCTTTATATTCTTTGGTATCCATTTTTATTTGATTTGTCTGATATGCTTCTTAGTTTCTTTTTCTTTGATGACATTATTTGTACTTTGATTCAAATATTTCTTTTGATGTTGGTCCCAATTCGTGGATAAGGTGATGGGTGGATGAAGATTCGTGACGTGGTTGGTTGTAGTATTGACATCGATTTCACCATAAGGATTCTTTGTGCTCCCTATGTTGACATTTGCTTGAGACATAGTTGCCCCTAGTGTGGTGGTAGTAGCACCTTTGTTCCTTGATTCTCCCTATTTTGAGATGTCTTGTTCAAAATGCATTCTTTGATAAATGACCACTGTAGATGACGTTATTTCACTTCGTTGCTCTGCTGACTCTGGAATATCTTGTTCTATCTGACCTATTTCCTTGAGTGGATAATGTTGGATATCTCCATACATGATGTCCTCACTTTGAATTTTGGATATATCTAATCATGATGTTGACAATTTCGTTTGACTATAGGAATCAATAACCTACTCCTTTTGTGTAATCATGTCAGGAGTAAAGGAATCTTGTTCTGAATGAAGATCATTTACGTGTCCATCCACATAAAGCATCTCATGGTTAGATGTAGGAGTATGTGTTATGTGGATATGATCATCTTGTATATATAGTAGAGTATCCATTAGATCATTATAGTAGCTTCGAGATACAAATTCTTGATCTTGAATGATTTGGGAATTGATTTTAACTTGCTTTGGATCAAATTATTGACATGGGTCAGTTTCAAAGAATGGATGACTTATAAAGGGTTCTTGGATATCTTCCTTAGTCATAGGAAGTGGCTCAAATTTCACAAGGTCAAAGGATGTCCATATATTTTGGAAAGGATCATTGTTAGACCTTGGTGAAAGATGTTGATCATGTTTTGGAATAAATTCTTGAGATATGTCCCATAACTCATTGGATGATGTAGAGACATCTTCAACATGATCATTGGTCGAGAGGTTATCACTACTATTGCTAGTGGTTGAATCTTGATCATTGTCCCCTATAGTTATTATTTTTTGATCAATAAGGTCCTGGATGATATTTTTGAGTTGAACACAATTCGATGTTGTGTGTCCCTTTATTTTTTGATACTCACAAAGGTTTTTCTCATTATACAATGGTGGTTTTACCAAGGGCTCTTGACAATTCTCATAGATGGGGATTTTGATGAGATTCTCATTTACTAGTTGCTTCATGACCAATTCAATTGGTTTCCCAAGTGGTGTGTATTTTTGTTTGTTACCTTGTGAGATTTGTACTTTAGATTGACCTTGTCGTGATTGATTTTGGAGATGTGGTGATTGATTTTGGACAATGTTTTGATTAGGGATGATGTCTGGATTTGGCATGATAAGTTGAAATTGAACATTGTTGTGGTTGGGAATCACATTGCCTTGATTTAGGTAACTTTGATTTTGCATGGTGTTACCTTGATTTGGATCAATACATGGAGTTGTTAACATATTGCTTGGACTTTGAACAACATTGGTATGATTCACAAACATATCTATCCCAATGTTTACCAAGTGTGGATTTAAAATGTTCATGTTTGGTAAACTTGGTGTATTCACATTTGGCATGTATGGATTTGGTGGGATAATGTTGTTTTGTTGAAGACTCATGCATTGATTGTTTGGTTGATATATTTGTAGGTTTGGACTTTGATTTAAATCTACCATTGGGAAAGGTGTTCCAAAATTTAGATTGGGCATGCTCAAATTTGTTGTGCCATTGAGGTTTGTAAGAGATAATGATCCCATGCATGGATTGTATAAATGTGAGTTTTGATAATCAATTGGCATTGAAAAGCTTTGATAGCTTGGTTGAATTGGATTACTCATGATGTATGGATCAAGTTTATATTCCATGTTCTTCTTGTGTTTTCACCTTGTTGACCTCTAAGGGATTTAGGACCAATGATGAGATGAAGGATGAAAGGGGTGAATGATATGGGTGTTGAAATTTTAGGAACCTTAGAGGGTTACTAGACTTTAGGACTTTTGGATTTGATTTGGATTTTGATTTTGAGTTGATTTGGATTTGGATTTGATAATGAACTCATAAACTCCAAGAGGTTAGATGTTGTCTTGGAATAAGTTTGTCCACAAGATGATAATTTAACTAAGTGTATGAAGAAGGATTCATCTACACACACCTAGTTAAACAAGATGATTTTGATTTGTTTTGAAGGACTTGCCAAAAGTCTAGTATGAATGATTTTTCCAATGGTCCAAAAGTTGTTTGTGAGATACAATTTGACTAATGTTTGAGATGAATGAAATGATTGGTTGTTTTGATCCTAAATGAACCTAAGAAGAACTTTTTTACAAGACCAAGGTTTTGAAGAACATGCTTCTCCCTAAGAGTTATTCAAACCAAAAGATCAATGTTTTCTCAAAAGACCATAAGACAAAAGATAAACAAGTACATGTGTGGGGTTCAATTGATTTCATCTTGATTAATGAATTTCTTTTACCACAAACACTCTCTTGATTAAGTTTCAAACTAAATTTCTATGTCTCAATTTCTTCTCATCCCACAAAGTGTATTATGTGGAAATCAAGGAATTTAAGGAAAAAATTCCATATTGTTGACTTTAGTAAGCAAATTGAGATAAATCCAAGTGTTTAGAAACCTCTAAGGATAAAATCCCAAGGGCAAGCAATAACACATGAATTTGGTCAATTGTATTTTCTTCCTAAAGGGTTTGAAGCTTTGATGACAATGTTAAATGTTTGTTTCTCAATTTTTACGAACAAGCAAAGTGTTTTTTAACCAAGAACAAGTACAACCCTATGGATATGAAAGAATGTATTTGTTGAATCCCCACTTGGACAAGTCCAGCTATGCTTATTTTTAGCGAATGGTTAGATGTTTGACCCCACTGGCTCCCCTCCACAACACTCACTTCTTGGGGTAGCCAAGCATTAGTAGCCATGAAACTACCATGACATATTTTCCATTTCTACTAAAAACTGTAATAGTGTGGGGCGGCTTCAAACAATCGTTCTTACACCAACAAATAGATAGGGAATTTTGGCCTTTCTACAACAAGGGTTTTAATTCGGACTTTACGTTCGTAGGAGTTGATCCATTGAGGTGAGAGACCATTGTTGCCCTTCTCATCATAACCAACCGTGTGATACTAGCCTTTGTTCTAATACCCACTTTTATATCCCGGCTTGGAAATACACTTGGCTTTAGCGTGTTATCGGTTGAGTCGTTCCCTTGGGTGAGTACTTTTTCCCCAAGGAGGTCCTCTAAGATAAACAAAAGTGAGCAAACATATCCGTAGTTTGATTAATCTTTGTTGAGAAACAAAGAGAGAAAACACACAATATGTTCCACTCACACTCGCAAGATGTGTTCAATTTTAATCCCAAAATGAAGTGTGGAGGCAATTACTTTATCCCAACTTAAGACCACCAAAAAGCCTTTTGATTCTCAAGATCGTCGTGAGGCGCAAGAGAAGTGCATACATCTTTTCAATGGTGTTAGTTTGAGTAAGCAATCACAAAACAAAGTAGTACTTGTTCATTTGAAGACCCTTAAAGCAAAAGTGAATTATTTTTAATGCACCACAGGAAATGTGAAAATTACCTTATTCAATTGTTAATCCTCAAACCAAATCTAGTGAGTTTGTCCTAAATTTCATTTTAAGCCCTTTTTTTTTGTTCTTTTTAGAGTCCAAATTGAAATCTATTGAGTCCTAAAAGCTTGAAGAGATAAAATCTTTAGACTTGGAATTATAATTGCTTCCAAGAGTGTCTAAAGACGCTTGATACAATAGATAAATGATGTCATAAGAAGCTTTGTTTTTGTTTACTCCTCCCCTTTTTGATTTTCTAACTTGAAAAAGTGCTCAAAATGTTAGATGAGATCAAGAAAAAAGAAGATATAAGGGTTAGATGAATCATTAAGCATAAAAACCCTAAAACTTAGACCAAGTTATAATGTAATTTGACTTTAGATGTAAAATTTAAAATTTTAACTCTATAAAAGTTAAAAAAAAACCTACACCATTGGATAGCTTATGAAATTATACCCTATTTCAAAAATAAAAGTTAAAAAAAAGACCTTTGTATGACCAAGATATCATCATTTTAAAACTGACTATAAAAGTGCTAAAACAGTGCTCAAATGTGCCAAAAGAATGCTCAGATGTGCCGAAAAATGTTGCGTATGCACAATAATAGAACACAGATGTGCCATAAGATATTACTGATGCATTGTAACATAGCACAGATGTGCTGGAAGATACCACAGATGCACTATAACAGGGATTAATGAACAAAACTATCAAAAAACACTGAAATTAAAAAAAAGTGTGTTAGATTTGCAATTTCTGCCCTCCCTCAAGTGCCAAAATGTGAACCAAGATTCCAAACCTGCACAAATACATGGAAAAAACACCATATTAGATCAAATGCAAGTTAGTATCATGATTCCCCAAGAAATCCATTTGAATTGTAAAGGAAAAGGAATGGAATGAAAAACATAAACAAGTATAAACCGAAGATATTAAATCTTATTCAAATACAAAGCAAACTCTTAATCTCTTGGGGGAGTTAGTGCCAATTTGATGTGGAAATTGGCCCTTTCCCAACTCCTATGCAAGCTTTGATGATTTGATGAAGGTGTGATCCACTTTGTTGAAGATTGAAGTGTGCTCCAAGATAAAAATTTGCATAACCTAATGGAGATTTATATGGATTTGAGTATAATAACTTTGCTCAAATTGTGGATAATGAGATGAGGAAAGAAGCCTCTTATTTATAGAATGACAAGTTGGAGAAATTCCCAAAATGAAGCAATGTGGGACTAACATTCAACCAATGGCAAGGTGCCACTTGTCAAGATGTGAATAGATGGAGGATGTGCACATTTTGATGAATGTGCCCATAAATGCATAAATTTGAAATTTGAAATTTGTGAAATGACAAGGTGGAGGGAGAGTCAAATGGAGTAATGGCCACTTGGCTCAATGCAAAAGAACTTGTAAGATGAAATAAATGCCCTGTTGGAAGGACAAAGTCCACTTGGAGGGAATTCAAATTTGAAAGAATATTCCTCTATTATGCCATGTTGAGAGAAAATAGGGATTTAATAAATGAATTAAATCTATATCCATGTGCAAGTGGCAAAAGCTAGAGGATGGGACATGAATTAGGATTAAATTAATCAAAGGTTAATTAATTTTATGAAGGATTATATGATTTGACAAATTTGACTTAGATTTATGAGTTGATGTAAATCAAATATGAGAAGAATATGATAAAAGGATTAATTAAATAAGGATTATTTATTTATTTAATTAAAAGAGTTGAAGTTAGATTAAATCAAATAAGGTTTTAATTTATTTAATTTAATGAGATAGACTTTAGGGATTTAATCAAATAAAATTGATTATTTAATTAAATAGGGATAATTAGATAAGACTGATTGATTTAATTAACAAGAAAGAATGACTTAATCAAATAAATGATTTATTTAATTAAGAGAGGAAGATTGATGAATTTAATCAAATAAGGGTATTCGATTAAATAGTTAGACTGAGGGATGATTTAGGATGAAATGGTGTTAGTAGTCAAGATCAAATATGCAATGTCAATCAGTATATTTTCCACGTCTAAAATATGCTACACGCTATATTGATAATTTAGCGCTATAGAAATCATAACTATATATATATATATTCAATATATATATATACATCATGAATTAACATGTATATAAGTATATATATACATACATAATTCACAAGTTAATAGAGTTTTATTATTTGATATATGAATACACATATGTATCCTTATATTTTATATATAATAATGTATGTATATATATATATATGTATATATATATGTGTGTGTGTGTATATATATATTAATATACATGTATGGACATTTCCATTATGTCAATACATACACGTATTTTATATATATATCATACTTTGATATTTAAACACATATTAACACAATCATATTGATCAACATATATACATGGAATGTATATATATTATTTATATACTTTTACTGAATTATATAACCTTGTCCGATTGATATTCCCATGCATATGGGTAATCCATCCATGAGCATGTTATCCTCGAATCCAACTGCGCTTGATTCATAGGATAACCCCCTATGAAACCAGTCTATTACATAGGCCCATGCACTCCAAGCACGTAAAACGATGCAAATTTCAATTGGCCTTCATGTATGCTCCTGAGCCTTGAATCATCCATTTGAGTGCTCATCCTTCATCGTTTCTCAAAAACCTTCAAAACCAATGTTTTGTCGATTTTAGCCTCCAAGAGTTAAAAAATTTCTTGCCCATGCAAGGGCGTTATTTTTCAATGCCCTTACATGAGCAGGGTTATAAAAATTCTCTAAGTGTCAGAGTTTTGTTTTTCAACACTCCTACACTTCTCTCACATATCATATGTTAGAGTGTTATTTTTCAGCGCTATTGCATGTGAAGTTAAGTTTTTCTTTTTGACATGTTGGAGTGGTCTTTTTTACCGCTTGCGCACCTTTGACAATTTTGAATTTGTCGAGGTGGTGATTTTCACCACCCCTACAATTTCCCTCTCTGTATGCGTGATCATTAATGAACTTCTAGTTAATTAATGATTTATATTTTAAGTATTTTAAATGGCTTTTTAAGCCGTTGTAAGATCATTTTATGTTCATTAAACCATTTTTCTTCCTTTCTCCTTACGTCAACAATCCTGCGACCTCCCTTGATATTGTATTGGAAAATTTCGTGGGCGACTGGACTAGGGTTTTTACTTTTCATCATTTTCAAGTATGCTTTCATCTTTTCATTTTAGTTACTCTTTTGTTAGATTTTCATTTGTTTTGTTTGTTGATCATTACTTTTACTTTTTCTTTTTAAACCCTGTCGATGTTTATTTTTCTCTATCTCTTTTGGGGTTGTTTTTATTTTTCCATGTTACTCTTGTGCCCTGGCTAGGGTTTTTATCCTAATTTTTGTGAGTGAGTTACACTTCATTCGCGAGTAGGTTGGGTTTCGAGTCTTTATGTTTTCCATAAGTTAGGAATCTCGTATCATCGGCAGTGGCAATGAAAATTGAAGTTGTTTCAAAAGATTATGGGTCATTCTTTAGATGTAGTGGGGGTGGTTATTTTTTCCCATGCATTAAGCTTTTGAGTTTGTTCTTAGATGCAAAAGTGGTGATTTTCACTGCTCCTGCATTTGAGATTGATTAACTCATCATGTAAGAGTGCTACTAATAGCTGCCTTTACACGAGTCTTTGTTCTTCCCATAGTGCGACAATGGTGATTTTCACTGCTTTCACATGCCAATTGTTCATGATTCCTTCCAAATGTAAAAGTGGATTTTTTTGCCGCTTATACACAAAATTGATCTACCCTAAGTTGTCAAAGTGTTGAAAAATAGTGCTTGTACATCAAACTTTCCAAACCTTCTTAGAACATGCTAGAGCACTATTTTTCAGTGCTTGTGCAAGAGATGCAATTCTTCCAAGATGTAAAGGCATTGATTTTCAGCGCTCTTGCACAAAAAAATAGAAATTTTCACTAATGCTCAAAATCATTTCAAATTTATTTTCAAACTTTGTTCCTTCCATAATTGCTTCATTTTTCGCAATCCATAGCTCACGTCTGCTCGTTCTAAAATGTCTACCCAGCTTCATGCATTCCATTTTCTCTCATAATGCATATGCTCTAAACATCTGATAAATTCATGTTTCCTTGCAGTTATCTTAAGTTCTCATATGATATTCTCCAAAGGTGGTTTTCAGTGATCTTTTATAATTTTAATGAAAATGAAAGATTCTCCATCATCTTCCAAGAAAGATAAAATGAAGTACAAGTATTAGGGTGTCTACCTGGCTACTGTTGTGACCTCCAAGATCAATGAGATCAAAGACACACAAATTGTTCACCTTGATATGGAGGACTTTGTAAAGAGAACAAAAAAGTCACCATTGGAAGAAGACTTGCAAGCAATTTTCCACAGTAATCTTCATCAAGTGGCTTTGTCTCCAATTATTGCCCACTGCCCATAATTTGTCTTAAAAGTTGCCTTGCACTATATTAGGGATGATAGGAGTGTTAGAGATTCTTCTGGGCAATTTATGATGAGATTGGATACAAAGTTCTTTGACATAGTTTTTTGAGTTCCACACATGGAGAAGTATACAACTATTTCCATTCAACAAGGACAAGAGGCTTATGACAAAGATCCAAACAAATCCAAACAATTGTTCAATTCACAATGGCTGAAGACTCTGAGGCCCACTATTTCTAGATGGCCCAAAGGTCTTCCACAAAGTGACTTCAAAGAAGATGTTCGAGACATGATCACTCTTCTTAGCAGAGTGAAAGGTTTACCTGTCTCAATCAATTTTTAAGATTGGATGTACGAGTATATACAAATCATTAGGAGGAGGAAGGCACACATAGAATGGGGTACACAGATTAGTGATGAGATTCATGAGCAACTAATCAATGTGCAAACAACCTTGAAGTTTTACATGACCTCCTACATGGTGTATGTTTTTGTTGTTATGAGTCAATTTATAGGATTGACAATGAAAGGAAATAGAAGTGTTATGTCGGTAAATGAGTTCTACTCCCAAATCAATTTAAGAGGAAGTATCAAGCATTTTAGGAGAGTCAATGATGATTTATTTGCACCACTTCTTTTCACATTTGATTCAACCTAGAAAAGAAAAGAGTATCAGATTTTATGTGTGCAATATGATTGTTAGAATGACAACTTAAGAAATGATATGCTATTGAATGCAAGAATCTAAGTTCCTACATGAAACTATGTGATTAAAGCCATGATGCTATGATATTAATGTTGCTATGATGAAATGAAGATTATGCTAAGATTATGATGCTAAGTGCTATGATAAGAATGCAATATGAAAGCTAAGATAATAACTAAAATGCAACTATAACTAAGACATGCTTCTAAGTTAGAATGATAAAACAAATCTAAATGCTAAATGCTCCAAATTGCTCCAATGATATTTGTGCATAATAAGCTTGCTAAAAGATGTGATGTAAAATGTTGTAGCAAGAGGTTGTATTTATAGGATTTCCAAAGCATCTTGTGATGTGGCAGCAATCAACGGTCAAGATTTAAACATGAGAGGTGAATGGTGGAGATGGAAGAATCATGGAGGATGTTCCCTTGACCAAAGGCAACATGCCAAGTGTGTGGGAGAATAAAATGTGTGAAAATGCCAAGTGTCCAACATATGCCTAAATTCAAATTAGGAATTTAAATATTAGACATATTTAAATACATGTGACATTTGATGATGTGGCCAAAGGAAAAGTTGGAGACATGTGCTTAAATTTAAATTTGGGATTTAAATTTAGTGAAAAGATTATTAAATAAATAAAACAAACTATGTGAATTTGTTTATTTAATTAAAATAGAAGAATGTGATTTTAGATTGAAGAATTAGAAGAGTGAACTATATAAATAAATTTGGAATTTATTTATAAGTAGATGAATTAAAAGGGGTCATTAATTAAATAATTAGTATTTAATTAATTAATTGTCTTGATCGATTTTAGGTGTATACATTTTTCCCCTCTTTAAAGTAATGTGTTTACACATTGCTTCAAAGAAAAAATTGCTATTGATGCCGAGAAAAAAAATTCAATGCCCTAGATGCCCATTTTCCAGTGATGATGGATATATGCCCCCTCGGGAGATAAATTGATGATTTTTTGAATTTTTGTGATTTTTTGAATTTTTTGAAATTTTGACGATTTTTTCGATGATTTGATGATGATTTCAAAATTTTAATGATGTGGCAATTTATCTCCCGAAAAATGATGTTGAACCTGCCAACTTTGATGAATTGATTAATTAAGGCCCCTTTTTGCCTCCTTGTGTTTGATGATTGATAATTGCTTCAGCCGTTTGTTTGATTTTATGATGTTTGATGATGTTGATAAATTTGCCTCATGATAGGTGAGGATCAATGATAGATTTATGATGATTCACCTCATGATAGGTGAGGATCAATGATAGATTGATGATGATTGACCTCAGGATAGGTGAGGATCAATGATAGATTGATGATGATTGACCTCATGATAGGTGAGGATCAATGATAGATTGATGATGATTGACCTCATGATAGGTGAGGGTCAATGACAGATGCTCACAAGATCGATGAAATGTTGAGTAGAGCTGATTAGATTTGATTGATTGATTGATGTTTATTGATTGATTAATAAGATTGCTGATTTGTGATATGTTATGATCATAGGAGGATTTTGGAATTATTCAATCTAGGGAACACTTCCTAAAGACGTGGGACATGATTTTGCATTTGGTGCAGGCTGCTTTAGATATTATTAATCGATGTGGTTTATCATATTTGATTGATATGCTCCAGTATAGGATTGATTAATGTACTGAGACTTGATGATGTATTGATACTTGATGGTGTACTGATACTTGATGTATACACTTATTCAATCATAGATTTTGTGATTTATGCCACTTTGTTGATGTATCTTTCCATGTTTGGATATCATTATACACTTGACATTATTATTTTGAGATTTATATGATATGCAGCAGACTATTGATCTATATGGTGTCAATATGTGTTTATGATGGATGCCTATGATGGATGTATTTGATTTCTTGTTCTATATGCTATGTGATGTTCTATATGATGATGGTATGACATGCATGATTGATGATTCTATATGCTTTATGAATGATGCCTATATGATACATGTGATGGATCTTATTATGCTGATTAAATGTGATGCATTTTATGTTTTCGTACTTTTCCAATGCAAATAGATGATGCAATGAATGAATGGATGAATGAAATGATCGTATGATGATGCATAGTTCTATGTGTTTATGATGCTTATATGATGATTATGTAATGATTTGCAATGATGAAATGATAATGAATGATTGATGATTATATATGCTTTATGGATGATGTTTTATGCTATGTGAGATGGATTTGATTATGCAAATGACGTGTGATGTTTATGTGATGATTATGTTGATCCAACTAGTCCTTTTTCAATCTTGGATTTGAGTAATAAAAAATTCACAGTTTTTATTCCATACATCCTAAAAAATCTATCTTCACTACTGGTTTTAGATATTCATAACAATGGCATTGTATCTTTACAGGGAAACCTGCTTACCGGTCATGTTCTTCAGCAACTTTTTCTTCTTGGAAATCTTAGTTTGTTGGATATGTCTTTCAATCTTCTTATACCATGTCATGTTCTTCAGTGACTTTTTCTTATTGGAAATTTTAGTCTATAGGATATGTCTTTCAATCTTCTTAATGGACCATTTTCTTAATCCATTAATAATGGATGAAATGATTTTGATTATGCAAGTGAGATGCAATGCCTTCTTTTTATGTTTTCTCATGAAAATATTGATGTAATACATGGATGGATGAATGATGTGATATGGTAATGCTTTCTAATGTATGCAAATGATGATGCAACTGATTATGCAACCATATGAGAATAATACATTTTTGGTAATGTCAAGTGTACTCAATCTATTAATAATAGAGATAACATCATTGTGAAATTGTTTTAGCCTTGGAAAACCCCTAAATACATATGCAACACTGGTATGAATGCAATATACCTTAACCATGCAAATCTAATATGCAAAGGTTGTCATTGTCACAATTGATTTTTTGTGCTTTTTATCATCATTGATCCTTTAAAATGTTGAAAGTGAGTACAAGCATCGATGGTATAATTTAGACCATGATGACCTGAGTACTACTTCCATGATTTTTGATAGTGCAAGTTAACACAAGCATCTAAGTATAATTAAACCAGGATGACCTAAGAATTACTCACGTAAACAAACAAGAGTTAACCATTTTCCTATGCAAATTTGGAATGTCATCAATGGTACTTTGTAGAGCATGTCTTGTGACAATTTGCACAGTAGTAGTGATCAACTCACAGACAACAAATAAAGAAAAATCACACTCCTTCCTGGCCCCTCTAGTTTAATACATCATCAAGGTGCTCTAGAGATATGACGACAAAAATCAAAGTACAACCGTTGAACATTCATGCCAAAGTGATAAAGCCATGATTCATAAGAACATCATCCATTTAGATTTGCTTTCATTGGTTGATTTTAACTGTTTGATTTTTGGATGTTTGTTTTTGAAATGTTTGATGATTGATGTTCAATGTTAGGTTGCACTGCGATCATTGTGTTCATTGCATTTGTCTTACTATTGTTTTCCTGTTGGTTTAAGCTCAAATTTTATTTGCCCCCAATGAGTTTAGGATTTTGCCCCCAGTCTAGGGTGAGACATGACTGCGGTGCCAGGGTATGTACATGAAGCTTTCTGATGATAAGTAGATTGATGGTGAAAGCGAGTGGCAAAAGCGAATGGTTGACATGTTCAAATAGATGGAAAAGATAATCTATCACAAATAGCGAATGTTTCCAGGTTTTCATTACTTGTTTTTATTGCACTTTTTCAGATTATATAATTTTTTGTATTTTTCACTTTTTTGTATGTTTCATTTTTTTGTATTTTTCACTTTTTTGATTTTTTTGTTGTTACCAAGATGCTTGTTTGCCAGGTTTTCACCACAACCATTTTTTTAGGACTTTTTCTGATTTTTTTGTTTTTTTAAGGACTTTTACCAATGCATTGGATGAACTAGGTGTATAATTTCTTGAGATGCAAGCCGTTGAGGGGTTCATCAAACAAATCCCCTTTAGGTGTGGACAACTAATATGCTCTTGATCCAAAGACTGATATGATGTTTTGATCCTGTGTGAATGATCGTGCTAGATGAAAGGACCCGATTGGAATAAATAGTATGAGTGGCAAGTATGGAGGGTGATAGATATGAAAAATAAAAGAGGCTGTGATAGGATCCCTAATGTGGACACTACGTGGACCATTAGGATTTAGATGAAAAGGAGCTTGGGCAATCGATGAGTTATAGTATGTGAAGGGGTCGTCATCAAAGGCACATTGAAAGACATCACCAATGGAAGTGTAACGATATTATGGGTAGGTGAACATGGATGAGTGGAATGGGATGTGGTATGCATGACATGGAAGGAGACCGTAGATCAACAAGTTCTTTCTTTGGTTTTCTTCTTTGATAGATGCCCCCAGTGATTGGTGGGGAAGAGGCATATTTGGAGATCGACTTTCACATGCTTTATTTTTGATTTGTCTGATAGCTTTTTATGTTGGCTAGGAGACTTGTCTGGATCTTTTTTTCCCTTTTTTTTGGCTAAAGGACTTTTCTTGATCCTCTTTTGTTTCTGATTTTCCCATGTAGACACGTAAAATGTATTGATTGACATTGTGCATCTAATCCCAACTACTAACATCATTTCATCATGAATCATTCTTCAGTCTAACCATTTAATCAAATACCCCTATTTGATTAAATTCATCAATATTCCTCTCTTAATTAAATAAACCAGTTATATAATTAAGTCATCTCTTCTTGATAATTAAATTAATCATTTTGATCTAATTATCCTATTTAATTAAATAATTAATTTTATTTGATTAAATCTCTAAAGTCTATTTATTAAATTAAATAAATTAAAACCTTATTTAGTTTAATCTAACAATCATCTCTTTTAATTAAATAAATCAAAATCTTTATTTAATTAATCTCTTATCACATTCCTCTCATATTTGATTTAAATAAATCCACAAATTTAAGTCAAATAGGTCACATCACTTAATATCTTCATTAAATTAATTAACTTGGATTAATTTAATCTCCTCTCATGCACCATCCTCCATCTTTTACCACTTGCACATGAAAATAGATTTAATTGATTTATTAAATCTCTATTTTCCTCAACAAGGCATCTTTTGGGAATATTCTCCAAGTTTGAATTCAAAATCAAGTTGACATGTACATCCAACAAGGAATTTACTCTCTCTCTCTTGTGTGTCCTTTGCCTTGAGCCAAGTGGCATTCAATGCATTTTTCCTTCCCTCTTGCATATCATTTCAACAAATTCAAAATTCAAAAATAGGCATTTATTGGCACAATCCTCAAAACTTGCACATCCTCCATCCACTCATAGGTTGACAAGTGGCATCTTGCCATTGGATGAATGGTAGTCCCACATTGCTCTATTTTGGACATTCATCCTTCAATCTCATCTATAAATAAGAGGCTTCATTCCTCATTTTATCATCCACAATTTGAGTAAACTTACTATGCTCAAATATTTAGCAAAATTCATCCATTACCATTGAGTTCTTAGCTAGGTTATGCAGGTTTTTAGCTTGGATCACTCACCATCCTTCATCAAAGTGGATCATTCATCAACATTCATCAAGCTTGCATCATAGGAATTGGGAAAGGGCCAATTTTCACATCAAATTGACACCAATTCCCCCATGGGATCATGAGTTTGCTGGTTTAATTAGGATTCAATCTCTATTTTGTTGTTTTCATTGTGTTCTTCATCTCTTTTCCTAACTTAAGCTTTGTGAATGGATTTCATGGGGAATCCTTGTTCTTTGGTTGCATTCTCTAATCTAATGTATTTCTTCTTATTGTTTTGCAGGTATTGGGATTGGGTTCTCACATTTGGCACTAGAAGGAGAGCAATCTCACCTTTCAATCATGTTTTTTAATCAAATTCATGTGTTTTTCTTTGTTTACAAGTTCAATGTCATTATTCAGCACTGTTGGTTTTCCAACGTCATATAGCACCGCTGGAAATTCAAACTGCGACGTTGAAGTCTTCCCGCCCAAGATTTTGAATTTCAAACTACGCTACTTGACGAATCTAACCCGCGGGAATTTTCAAAAAAATCAAATAGCGACACTAGCAAAAAGGGCGATGCATTTGAGCTCACTGGTTCGAGTACAAAGCACCGCTGACTGGTAAGCGACGCTATACAACATCGCTGGAGAAATCAAACTGTGACATAGTCACGGGTTGCACTGCTGATAGGGAGTAAAAAGTTGAAATTTCATTTTAGCGCATGCCTTTTGTCAAATGATAAGTTTATCTTCTATTTTTTTCTTTTTAACCTCTGTGTTTTACAAAATTTGACTGATTTTCTTTCTTGTAGGTTGGATTAATTGAAAACAAAAGAAAGAGAATCATGATGATGGTATTTCACAAAATTAAAGTGTTTTTAAACACTTTAGTGTTTGCTTAACACTCTTAGGAAAATGTTATCCCTTTTTTCTTAGGACACTAATTTCGTTTGGGCTTTTAAAAAGAATCTTCTCAAATTTTTGCAAAGGCTTAAAATGAACATTAGGAATACAACTTACTAGAGTTTGTTTTTTAGTTAACAATTGAACAAACAACTCTCATTTGTCATGTGGTGCTTTAAAAATAACGTACAATTACTTTGTGGCTCTAAAATGAACAAGTGCAACTTTGTCTTCGTGATGGCTTACTTAAACTAACTTCATTAAAAAAGGACATATGCGCTTCTCTCATGCTTTATAGTGATCTTGAGAATCAAAAGGCCTTTTTTTTGTATTTTAGGTTGAGATAAAGCAATCACCTCCACACTTCATTTTGGGTTTAAAATTGAACAAAACATTGTGCGAGTGTGAGTAGAGCATTATTGCTTACATTCTCTCTCTTTGTGTTGCAAACAAAGATTGATCGAGTTACGGATATTGTCTTTACTCGTTTTTGTTTATCTTAGAGGGCCTGCCTTGGGGAAAAAGTACTCACCCAAGGGAATGACTCAACTAGTAACACTCTATATCCAAGAGTATTTCCAACCAGGATATAAATATGGATATTGGAATAAATGCCAATATCACACGGTTGGCTCTGATGAGATGGATCTGAAAGGGGACTCTCGCCGTATGGGTCAATCTCCACAAACGAAAAGTCCTAATTAAAACCCATGTTTTAGAATTGCCAAAATCCTTGATCTATTTGTTGGTGCAAGAATGATTGTTCTGAAGTTGCCCCACACTTTTATGGTCTTTTAGTAGAAATGGAAAGCATTCCATGGGAATTTCATGGGTGTTGATGCTTGGCTGCCCCGTATAAGTGAGTGTCATGGAGGGGAGCCAGTGGGGTCAAGCATCTAACCATTCGCTAAAGATAAGCGTAGTTGAACTTGTCCAAGTGGGGACTCAACAAATATTTCCTTTCATATCCATAGGGTTGTACTTATTCTTGGTTACAAAATGCTTTGCTTGTTTGAAAACATCTTGGAAACAAACACTTAAACATCATCATCAAAATTTCAAACCCTTTAGGAGGTAAATACAATTGATCAAATTCATGTGTTATTGCTTTCCCTTGGGATTCACATCCTTAGATGTTTCTAAACACTTGAACTTACATCTAAATTTACCTACTAAAGATAAACAATAGGTAACCATTGCCTTGATTTCCTAGAATTCCACATAGCACTTTGTGGGATGAAAATAAGTTAGGACATTGGAAATTTAGTTTGAAAATCTAATCAAGAAAGTGTTTGTGGTAAAATCAATTCACTAATCAAGATGAAATCAATTGAACCCCACACATGTGCTTGTGTATCTTTTGTCTTATGGTCTTTTGAGCAAACATTGATCTTTCGGTTTGAAGGGAAAGAATGTTCTTCAAAACCTTGGCCTTGTAAACAAGTCCTTCTTAGGTTCATTTAGGATCAAAATCAAACACTTCATCCACCCCAAACATTTATCATCTCCATACCACAAAATAACTTTGGAAACATCATTCTAGACTTGGGTAAATCATCAAAATCAAAATCACCTTATTTAGTTAGGTGTATGGGAATGCATCCTTTCTCATACATTTAATTGAATTATCAATCCTTTGAACAAGTTCATCCTAAGATCACATCTAACATATTATGGTTTACAAGTCTATTATCCAAATCCAATCAAAACCAATCAAAATTAAATCCTAAAGTCTATCATAGATCCAAAGTTCCTAAGAAAAACAACACCCATATCATTCACCCCTTTCATCCTTCATCTCATCATTGGTCCTAAACACCTTAGAGGTCACTTTTGAAACAAATTCAAAACACAAGAATAACATGGAATATAAACTTGATCCATACATCATAAGTGGTCTAAACCAACCTACAAATTATCAAATCCTTACAATGTCAATTGATTTTCAAAACTCACATTTATACAATCCATACATGGGATCATTATCTCCTACAAACCTCAATGGTACAACAAATGTGAGTCTACCCAATCTAAATTTTGAAACACCTTTTTCGATGTTAGATTTAAATCCAAGTCCAAATTTACAAATCTATCGACCAAATACTCAATGCATGATTCTTCAACAAAACAACATTATCCCACCAAATCCATACATGCCAAATGAGAATATACCAAGTACAACTATACCAAACATGAACATTTCAAATCCACACTTGCTAAAATTTTGGATAGATATGTTTTCAAATCACACGAATTTTGTTCAAAATCCATCACACCAATATGTCCCCCTCACCTTTCATAAAGACCCATCATCATCATTTAATGCAACACTGCAAACCTCTCTCCCCATGACCTAATAAGGAGAAGGTGACCTATTTGGACCAGGGGGCATTTTTTATTATCAAACATCATCATTTCCCCAAGGGAGCATCCCACTCACTCTCCCACCACTCCCACCCTTTCCATTAACATCTATATCACCTCTTGGTTTAGGGCTACCTTCTCTACCACCTCTCATCCAAAACATCCCCTTAACCATCAATCGAGGCATCATACCAAATCCTCCCCCCTTTCCATCGATATTGCAGCAGTAGATGGCAACCATCCCCATAGCACAAGCAACCAACACATCATTTATCATCCCTCAAAACATGGTCTCTCAAGGATTAACCATATCGATCACACCATCCACCACTCAAATCCCAATCATCAATACAATGATACCTCTTATCACCACAACAAGCACTATTCCAAAACCACCTCCGCCACCACCACCACCCAAACCAAACACATCAAACCAATATAGCATTGTGTTGCAAGCCGCTCAACAAGCTGCTTATCAGAAGGCACTCCAATAAAACCAAAATTGACAAGCTGCATAACTAGCTGCTCAAAAAGCTACACAAGTTGCTCAAGTTTCCCAAGCTGCACTACAAGCCCAACAAGCACAAGCCCAAGCTCAAGTGCAAGCGCAAGCTCAAGCCCAACAAGCAAATGTTGTTCAAAATCCCAACAAAATGTTAACGACTCCATGTGTTGATCCAAGTCAATGATCACATGATCAAGACCTATCCATCAAAAAACACATGGAAGATGTTCTATCTCATCCGAAGATCAAATCAACATACATCAAGAGTCACTTTTTGATCATGATAAGAATCCCTCAACAATATCCAACAATGATCTATTTCAAGGAGTGTTAACATTATTTGATCTCATAATCAACAATCCATCAACCAATGATCATGTTGAAAATGTCTCTACATCACCTAATGAGTTAGAGGACATATCTCAAAAATCTATTCTAAAGCATGATCAACATCTCTCACCAAAGTCTAGCAATGGTCCTTTCCATGACATATTGACATCCTTCAACCTAATGATTTCTGATATTGAAGGAATCTTCAACTCAACACTTGATCCAAACTCACTCAAAGATCAAGAAGATATTGAGCCACTTCCCATCCATGAACCCTTTATAAGCAATCCATCCTTCGAAATTGACCCATTTCAAGAACCTGATCCAAAGCATGTTGAAAGCAATTATGAAATCATTCAAGATCAAGAATACATATCTCTAAGATATTATAATGATCTAATGAACACTCTCCTATCTATACAAGATGCACATACTGCTCCATGTACCCATGAGATGCTTTCTATGGATGGACACATAGATGCTCTTCATTCAAAATAGGATTCTTTTACTCCTGACATTATTACACAAAAAGAGCAGGTTATTGAGTTGACAAAATCAGGATCAGACATATCCCAAATTCAGACTGAGGACATCATGTATGAAGATATCCAACATTATCCACTCAAGGAAGTAGATCAAACATAACAAGATATTTCAGAGTTAGCAAAGCAACAAATTGAAATAACATCATCTACAGTGGTCATTTATCAGAGAGTGCTTATTGAACAAGACATCTCAAAACAGGAAGAATCAAAGCATGAAGGTAATAATTCGACAATACTGGGGGAAACTATGTCTCAAGCAAATGTCAACATAGGGAGCACAAAGAATCCTTATGATGAAACAAGTGCTAATACTACAACCAGCCACGTCATGAATCTTCATCCACCCATCACCCCATCCACGAATTGGGACCAACATCAAAAGAAAGATTTGAATCAAAGCACAAAGAACGTTATCAAAGCAAAAGAAGCCAAGGAGCACAATGGAAAAATCAAATACACATGGATACCAAATAATACAAAGAAAGATTATCCCTGTCAAACTCCATTAGTCAAAGAAACTATGGGGAGAAATTAAAAAGGGAAAAGTATCCATCAAAGATGTACACAAAAGAAAAATCAAGCTTCTCAAGCAACGTACAAAGTGTATCAATCAGTTGGTCCTAATTCCATGTACACTTTCATATCCACCCATCATTGCTCATCTTCCCAAGTTTGGAGAGTCAAAGGTGCCAAAGTGTCAACCAATCCATCTCCTATCCCTAAACACACTCCACCCATGCCTCCACACATAATATCCAATTCTCACATTGACCATGTATTGGCAGCCACCCTTAATCATAAGGATTCAGAAGGAACTCTATCTTGATGTGCGCACAAAGACAAAGTTAACTCTGGTATCAACAAAGCAAATCAGGAATCTCAAAAGTTGCATTCAAGTGCACGTATCTTAGCAAAGAAACTTCTTCAACTAGGCTATCAATGGCACATCATGACAGAAGCATCTACATCAGCAATACCTTGTGGTTCAACATGAGCTTTAAATATTTCATAGAAAAATAAAAAAATAAAAAAATTAGAAAAAGGATAGAAAATAGTAAAAATAAAAATCGTCCTCTAGTGAAAACCACTACGGTGGTGCTTTGGGCAAGACCATGATGAAAACTTAGAAAACATCCATCATGTGTAGAATCGAGCATCTACGTGCACCACTTCAGGTGAAAGCATCTTATCCCATCCATAATAAATCCAACATTCCATCCATCTCATCCATAATAAATCCATTAATCTATGAACCATTTATCCAATCCATCTTTATCCATTTGCATCCATATTCCAAATTATCTTGATCTTGGTAAAAGTTTGGTGCACACTTTACGCTTGCTTATGATAAACATCTTGACATGGGTCATTTTCATTGATCCTATCCTACCCAACATTATCTGAGCCATGAAGCATTATCCAAATGAGAATTCTTTATTTGAACACCTTATCTTATCACAAGATAATCCATATCCCTCAATCCATACATCTATCTGAGCATCCACACATTGCATTCCATACATTGCTAGACACTGGGGGTAGATATTTACATCTTGCTTCAGGAATAAATCTTGACCTATATCCTCCAACTTATGTGGTGATCTAAACATTGGAAAATGTGAAATAAAATTGGTCCACCACTTGTGAGCAAAAATCCAAATCACTAACCCATGGCACATTTTGATGAGAAGACATTCCTTATCAATCTTCATATTTCATCGAACATCAATCCAAACAATCAATATCAATTGCATATAACGTGTGTTCAACGTCACATTGAATCATTCAAAACAATTTTGTTTCAAATCAAGCTTCAAAATCTTGATTAATCAAATCCAATCAATCACTCATAATCTTGGGATATCCTTCTCGATCATTGTGTTGCTTAACACTATCCTTGCATTGTTGTGCATCCTCAACAATGTTATCATCATCATCAATCCATCGATTCGATCAGTCAACCTTAGCTTGGTATTCAACAAAATCCTAAACAAAGCACTAATATCATCACACACATCCATATCCAAGTCGTCAAAATTGTGTGAAAAGTCCAAAAACATCCAAAACACATCAAAATCCAAAATCACTCATAAAAATATAAAAAGTCAAAAACATGGAATCTGAACTATGTTGTCTTTGAGCTTAAACATAGGCAAGGCTAATCTTTGATTAGCCCCCAAGACACAAAATCCAAAAACATTCATAAAATCTCAGAAAACCCAAAAACATCGCAAAAAAAAATCAAAAAATCTAAAACCAGTCATAAAATTAGAAAACCCAAAAAATAGCCTCAAAACATTTCAAAAAGATCAAAAACATTAAAAAAACCCAAAAACTCCATCTGTCTCATCTCGCTTTCACCCACAATAATCAATCATCCATAATAAATCAATCATCATCTTCATCCTTTGGCAACACAGATAGAAACAAGTACAAACGTAAAATCAAAAGCAAACTTCAAACTTTTAAATGCAAAATCAAAATCTTGATCATTTTCAAACTTGTTAATCAACCTTATATCAATAGCCTATCAATCAACTTATCAAACCATCATCATCTTATACAATGCATGTCCTAGGATATATCGTTTCGACAATGGGCATCATTTTGGATATCACCTTGAATTTTTATCCTATCAAAACACATCCCTTTGGTTGAAGGTATGAAGAACATTGGCTTGTTTGTGTACTTGATCTTTTCTTTTGATTTATCTTATTGTGCTCATTCCAAGGACCTCTCAATGATGCCCCCAATGAAGGGATTTAGAGAGATAGGAATGGGACAATGATCATTATCTTTTTATCTGTTGTGCTTGTTGGATGTTCCTGTAAAATAACTTGGCAAATACTTTCTTTGTTAGGTACATCCTAGCAAGGTTTCCATATGTTAGGTTTCCATCACACTAGGTACAACGCCATCCTGGTTTTCTATACCTTGATGCATCTTACCACATGTGTCATCAAACATAATAAAATTGGCCCTTTGAAAATCCCAACTCCTCGGCAAGTAATCATCATCATTTTGCATATTCATCATCTTGTGTCTTGTTGAAATGACTTATTCTCCTTCTTCTCTTCTTGCTCATCGCACTAACTCGGTACTATGATAGTTGATCATCATCATCATCATCATCATCATTGATCCTGCATCCACAAATCATTAGCATATTGCATAAACATATCATATAGGAAACACATGCATTGCATTTCTATCATCATATATGAATGTTATTATAAGCATTTTTCATAGATAAGCACATTCATTTTACTACATTTCATCCACTTTTTTGCATCACATTGCATTCATCACATCAATCATCACATAACGTTCATTTGCATAAACATTTCATAACCATTTCACATTACCACCTACTGCATAATCATACATAATAAGTACATAAGCATTATAGATAATCCATTGCATACATACTCGCACACATTACGTTCATTTTACATTAAGCATCATTATACCACTTTGCATTAACATATCATTTCATATATCGCATTGCATCATAGTAAATGCATCACATACATTACATACATTTAACATGTTTAGGATAATATTTGTTATTCTAAGCATATTAAAACCATCTCATTTGCATCATCATATAAAACATGACCATTGCATTCACATTGCATTATATCGTCCACTAATCATCCATGTCATCTCATAAATAGCATCACAATCATTTTTGCATTTCATTACATAAATCATTCCACATCAACATAAATAGAAACCTAAAAATACATTACATGCAAAGCGTACATCCATCCATAATCATTTCATTTTATAAGCATAATTCACATATCATTTCACGTGTACACTATAGATCATTTCCATATCATTTTGCATATTGCATATCATATCATTTCAAATCATCATATAGACTACAACATTATTACACATCACATAAATACATCAGCATATCATAAGTCAACAACATAATATAGATATGTTAGTCATAATCATTACATAATGCATATATCATCAGAAATAAATGCATCTATAAATACATCATATAACACCATAGCATCATTGCACGACATATAGAAATAGAATCATCCATCCATGCATAAATAAATGATACACATCACATCATATCAAAATCATCATCTCATATATATATATGAGATGACTATATATCATCAATAATATAACTGTCATAGTACAAAATAATCGAATAACTGTACATGTATGTCAATAAGTACAAAAAAACCCATCGGGCTATCAAAAAGGAGCCCATAAGGCACAAAAAATGATATCATCTTGATCAAAAGGAGGCCTAACCCTCCTGTTTACTGCCCTCACCTCTATCACCGTAACCCTCTGCTGGTCTGAAACTGGTTCGCTGCGAGTACTCTGGGACCTGTGCTACTCTGGGTACCACCTCATGATAATGCATACGGTAATACTCGGCCTCTTGGACGGCCTCCCTATAGGACCGAATGGACATTGTACCCTGAGAGGAGGAGGCTTCCATACTCTCCAACTGCTATCTCTGGCCTAGCTCTGTGGTCGCCTGTAACTCTGCGGCATGTCTCTGTAGTATGGCCTAATCCCTCTTGGCCCTAATCTAATCTCTCTCGGTCCGCGCCTAATCTCTCTCCCCTATCAAATTCTGCACTTGGGCCTGCAACTGTGCAATCAATGTATCTCAGGGATCCACCTGCCTTGCTAGCTACCCTGTTGGTTGTGCTTGTGGAGGCTATACCTGAGGTTGATCCTTGCCCCCATCCTGTGGTGGTGTACCTGCCTACCCTTGCTGCCTAGCCGTCACCTGCTGTTGATCCTGCATCTGCTCTTTGCCCTGACCTGGCTGAGCTGGTTGAACTAGAGGCCTGACTAGCTGGTCCTGTCGTGCACCATCCCTCCGTCCTCATCCTCCCCCTCTGCCTCTCACTCTCTGTCAATTGAGGACTGCTCCTAGAACGGTCAAATGAAGGGGTGGTTGAAACCAATCCCTATATGCCTGTGTCACACCTGGATCCATAGGCCACTAATCATAAGCCCATGGTCGAGCCACCAAGTGTCTGAAGTTTTCCACAGCCTCAGAAGTAGGAATATACCGCCCCCATGAAACCTGTGCCATGGTGCAGGAAAATACGACCACATAATTATCGTCTGGCTGATCTTGAGGCTCACCAAACTGACGTTGCACGCACCCAGGAAGATATCTCTTTATCATCGTATGCTCTCGCCCTTGCATGAAGCGATCCTAGCGAGCATAGAAAATATGATGTGCATCAGTGGCCCATCTGGGTCAACCAAGGCACGGATGCCATATGAACATCTGCATCTCATCTAGAACCCTCCTCCAATAGGGAATCTCGTGCTCACTTGTGTGTGTGAAGGACACACTGCCTCTGTAGCACCATTCAAGGGGATCATCAACCCCCATTGGAACTGCAACAATCCACGACCGAAGGACAATAATGTGCTCCCATGCCCATACATGGAGGAGTGTCATGCCTGCTCCAAGTGCTTTTTCGTCGAGGTAGACGTACTCATGAAGATCTTTGTACAATGACACAAGAAGAACCAACACCCAAGCAAAGTGAGTAGCCTGTCACGCATAACCATGCGCTCCCAGCAGAGTCCCCAACCGAGATTGAAGTACTGACCTCGTCGGTCTGGGGCAATGAGACCTAAAATAATTGTTGCAACAACCAAGCAGAGGGGAGGTGCCAAGGCCCTGTGTCGCTCGAGCTCAATCTGCCCCTCACAAATAACAACGTCCTCTATGGCGAGGACTATGTGATAGGCATTCTACCCCTCATCTATATCAAAAATGACACGCCAACCATGAATCGACAATCTTAAGATGCGCCAAATTTACTCCAAGATGACGGTGGCCTCACCGGTGGGAAGGTGGAAAGAAGAGGTCTCGCTGTGCCATCTCTCGGTAAGCGCTGACATCATCCCAAGATGGGTGCGAATGGGCACTGCATAGTCGATGTACCACAACCCCATGTCTCGTAGTTGATCCTAATCTTTGTCACCCAGGTCTCGCAAGTAACCAAATAGATCCCACAACCTGTGCTCTCGGGAGTAGAGCTCCCTCGCTGCATCCCGCATCAGGAAGGGTCATCATGTTAAAAAAATTTTTTTGCCAAGCATCCAAGAAACCACTCCAGCGTAGCAATCCGTGAAGGCGTCGCAGTTTGATTTTTATCAAACTACGACGCTAGGGCAAAAAATGTCAAAAGTGCATCGCCGCGGTGCACTTTCCTTCCGAGCGGCACAATTTGATTTTTGAGCGGCGCTATATAGCACTGCTATAGAAGGACTGACTTTGAAAGCATTAAATGAATGATAAAAACAAAAAATAAAGCTCAAGGATCACTTACCGGTGCCCCAATGTCGAATGGTCGTTGGTACGTCCGGACTTGGTCAAAAATGTGCATTGGGAGCTGTCATTACGCCATATCGTCAGGAGGTAAGAGCTCAAATCTCAAAGTTGCTAGATGGTTGTGTGTGAAAATGAATTGAAAGTGACCCCTTAAAGCCTTTTTAAGCTTGAAAATTAGGGTTTTTTCACCTTAATTGGCTATCCTGCTAGGGTTTTGAACCCTTGAGCCTATTTTTGTCCAGTTGAGGCCTATTTTACATCATTTTATTGCGTTTAGACACATTTTTGGCCTCTTGGAGCCTTTTTGGACCTGTCAGACACCTTGTCCTCTTTTTTCGCAAGATCACCCAAAAATTGAAATTTTTGTCCAATCTCTCGAGGGGGCAATATATTGGCATGTTTTCTCTCTCATTTGGGATCGAGCGTTTATTCTTTGAACCAACGCAACAAGTGCATTGCTTCAAAGAGGGGAAAAATGTAGACACGTAAAATGTACCGATTGACATTGTGCATCTGATCCTGACTACTAACATCGTTTCATCATGAATCATCCTTTGGTCTAACCATTTAATCAAATACCCTTATCTGATTAAATTCATCAATATTCCTCTCTTAATTAAATAAATAGTTATCTAATTAAGTCACCTCTTCTCGATAATTAAATTAATCATTTTGATCTAATTATCCTATTTAATTAAATAATTAATTTTATTTGATTAAATCTCTAAAGTCTATTTATTAAATTAAATAAATTAAAACCTTATTTAGTTTAATCTAACAATCATCTCTTTTAATTAAATAAATCAAAATCTTTATTTAATTAATCTCTTATCACATTCCTCTCATATTTGATTTAAATAAATCCACAAATTTAAGTCAAATAGGTCACATCACTTAATCTCTTCATTAAATTAATTAACTTGGATTAATTTAATCTCCTCTCATGTCCCATCCTCCAGCTTTTACCACTTGCACATGAAAATAGATTTAATTGATTTATTAAATCTCTATTTTCCTCAACAAGGCATCTTTTGGGAATATTCTCCAAGTTTGAATTCAAAATCCAAGTTGACATGTACATCCAACAAGGAATTTAATCTCTCTACATGTCCTTTTCCTTGAGCCAAGTGGCATTCAATGCATTTTTCCTTCCCTCTTGCATATCATTTCAACAAATTCAAAATTCAAAAATAGGCATTTATTGGCACAATCCTCAAAACTTGCACATCCTCCATCCACTCATAGGTTGACAAGTGGCATCTTGCCATTGGATGAATGGTAGTCCCACATTGCTCTATTTTGGACATTCATCCTTCAATCTCATCTATAAATAGGAGGCTTCATTTCTCATTTTATCATCCATAATTTGAGTAAACTTACTATCCTCAAATATTTAGCAAAATCCATCCATTGCCATTGAGTTCTTAGCTAGGTTATGCAGGTTTTTAGCTTGGATCACTCACCATCCTTCATCAAATTGGATCATTCATCAACATTCATCAAGCTTGCATCATAGGAATTGGGAAAGGGCCAATTTTCACATCAAATTGACACCAATTCCCCCATGGGATCATGAGTTTGCTGGTTTAATTAGGATTCAATCTCTATTTTGTTGTTTTCATTGTGTTCTTCATCTCTTTTCCTAACTTAAGCTTTGTGAATGGATTTCATGGGGAATCCTTATTTTTGGTTGCATTCTCTAATCTAATGTGTTTCTTCTTATTGTTTTGCAGGTATTGGGATTGGGGTTCTCACAGTCCAATAGCTTTTTGTTTTGGCTAAAGGAATTTACTTGATCTTTCTTTCTTTGCATGCTTTCTTTTGATTCTAGATCTCCATTTGATAAAGTCATTTTTACCTTTGATTCTTGACTTGCCTCCTTTATATTTTCTTTGAGTGATACTTGATCCATGTCTATGAGGTGGATGGATGTAGATGAGATGGATGAAGTGAGAATGGTAGTGGTGATGCCATCAATAAAGTCTTTGATGCTATCCTTTTCGGTAGTGTTAACATCAAAAGAAGCTTGCACATCCTTAGTGACTTGGCAAGATGGTTTAGTAAAGGCCACAATAGGAGATTCATACCCTAGCCCATGATAGGTCGGATTGAAAGATGATGGTTGGATATCCTCATCGAGGACATGATCAAAGAGTGGGTTATCATAGATGTCTTGGTCAAATAGGGGGTTGTCACAGGTATCAAAAGCTTGGGTGGGAGCAAACATGGGAAGGGTAGGTGTATCATCAGGATCACAAAAGGTTTCAATCCCAACACGGTCATCTTTCTGCATTCCTTCTGTATTTGTCTCAGCATCATTATTGGAATTTTGATCCTTCTTGATGGTGGTAGCAATGTCTTGTGCTAACAAATTATTCAAATGGTATTCTCCACATCCTAGATCATGGATTTGGACCTTGGGTTTTGATAGTGTAGTAACTATGGTAGATGCTTGTAAGGATTCAGGATCAACATGTGTTTGGGAAGAAGGTACTTCACAATTGCTAGGGGTTTCAGCTTTAGGACTTAGATTATGGTCATACATGAAAGAATTAGGATCTACTTGTATGTGATTTCAACTCCCTCATGAGAAAACTTCAAACATTGATGGTATGTAGAGGATACTGCTTGCATTTCATGTATCCATGGTCTTCTAAGGAGGATATTATAGGTCAAGGGGAGATCAAGGACTTGGAAAACCACATCTTTCACCATAGGGCCAACTTTGATTGGTAAAGTAAGTGATCCTCTAGATAAGTGCTCCTCTGCATCATATCCCTTCGTGGTAATCTTTTTATTGGAGTCTATTACATTTTCTAAATATCCCAATGCATGTATAAACTTTAAAGAGCAGATATTTAAACTAGCTCCTCCATCTATTATAACACGTTTGACCAAACATTTATGGATCAAAACCTTAATATTAAGTGGAGAATTATGTGGATGGGTGAGTGATGCATCATTGTTTTCAGTAAATAATAGGCAATGAGGTACGGTCTAGTGTCCCACCATATCTTGGGTTTGACAAAATTTTAAATCAACTAGTACAATGTCTTGTTTATCATGAATTTGATTGTGAACTGTTGAAATGTTAAGAATGGTAGTGTCATAGACATAGTTCACATTCTTTCCTTTGTTGTTTGATGAAGAAGATTCCCCTTTTTCATAGTTTGGTAGAGGGTTCTTGAATTCTCCATGATCATTGTTCGTTTGGGGTCCTACAAATATGGTCTTGTTATCAATCAAGTCAATTGTATAAAATCATTTTTTTTGTATCCTTTGTTTCGATGAAAATCACAGTAATGTGCATCATTCCACCAGGATGGTTTAACTTGGGGGTTATAATCTCGTGCCTCTAGTAATGTTATGACTTTAGCTTCAAGAAGTTCTTTTTATGCTGATTCGAGTGACTATCCCAAAGATGTGAACCTTCTCTGATTTGAGGATGTCTGATATGGTGGTGGTTTGGTTTCAGCATTGCTTTGATTGTTGTTTTGGTTGTTGTTTTGATTGTTGTTTTGATTTCTGGTTGGATTGTTGTTTTGATTTGTCTTGGTGGCAGTTGTTGTCAAGTTAAATATTGGTTTGGCATTTTGTGTTTCAGTTGAAGCATCATTGTTACCAACACTTTTGTTTCTTTGCCAAAACTCTGGTTTATCACTGTTGTTGTAATTGTTTGAGGAGTTTGATGAGTTGTTTTCATTGTAATTTTTTATGACTCCTCTTTTGACCAAAGCTTCTTCGATTTTTATCCCATTCTCAATCATTTTCTTGAAGGTAGGTGGATATTGTAATTCCAATCTATAACTCATTTCATCATTTAGATTGTCAATAAAAATTTTCATCTTTTCTTTTTTTGGTATGGGATGATAATATCTTGCAAACAACCTTCTCCATCTTTGCAAAAATGTAAGGAATGATTCACCCTTATTTTGTTTGGAATTGCAAATGTCTTTCATTGTTATCTCATCTTTAATGTTATAGGAGTATTGGGTGATGAATTTGTTAACCAACCCTTCAAAGGTTTTGATGGGTGGTGTAAGTTTAGAGAACCATTCAAGGCATTGTCCATCTAGGCTTCGTGGAAACAATCTCATCAAGTAGGTTTCTTTGTGTGCAAATTCAAGACTCATGGTTCTAAATTCCCTCACATGATCTATTGGGTTTGTTTTACCCTTGTATTTATCATACTTTGGGAATTCACAATGTTTAGGAAAAGGGATCATGTTGATGGATTGATCAAAAGGATATGGACAAATGTCTTGTAGCAAGTATCATTTTGAGGTTCCCCTTTGCATGTCAAGAATTTTTTGTGGGAGGTTTACCATTTTATGAGATAAGGCAACCACTTGTTCTGAATCATTTTCAGGATTTTTAGGAGGTGCTTTCAATTGATTAACATCAAAGTCATCAAGCAATTTGACACCTTGTTTAGCCAACATTAGGAGGTATTTTTCCCCATTTCTTTGAAAAATATTTTCTAAGCATTTGTGGAAATTTGGATCTTGTTGAGCATGTTGGATGTCTTCCTCAATTATTTCTTCACTTTTAGTGTTGTGGAAAGGATTCTCTTCAAGTTCAGCCATGGTGTTTTGAGTTTCGATGTTTTGAGTTTCAAGTTCTTTCTCCTTGAGTTTATGCTTTTGTAATATTGTTTGAATGGGCATACAATTGTTACACTTTGACTAAACTTTGATCTTTGTTTGGAAGAGTGCCAAGGATGAAAACTAAGTCAAATAGAATGACAAATCCTATTGATGAGACTAAGTTTAATTTTATTATACAACTTTGTTTTGTGATGAAAGGATGACAAATCCTTATGATGAAACTAGGCTTAATAATCAAAGGTGATGATAGGTTTGATGATTTAAGAACTTTGAGATGTTAGATCTTGGTTTAGCTTGGAGAATTCCACTTGTAGAGGTTAGTTTTAACAAGTTTAGAATCTGTTATATCTGAGGAATGATTTTGGGCTGAAAAAGATTTTGAATTTTGGTTCAAATTGTGAAACAGGGGACAAATTTAACTCTTGGGGTTTTCATCTAATGGATACACTAAAACAGAGCTTGGATGTGCTAAAAGATTGCATAGATGCGTTGGAAGACAGCCTGGATGCGCTATAGAATGGCTTGAATGCATTGTAGGATTGGTTGGATGCACTACAAAATATCTTGAATGCACTGCAAGATTGGTTGGATGTGCTACAAAATAGCTTGAATGTGTTGTAGGATTGGTTGGATGTGCTACATAATAGCTTGAATGTGCTGCAGGATTGGTCGGATACACTAAAAAATAGCTTGAATGCGCTAAAGTATTAGGTGGATGTGCTATAGTAATGGGTGAATGCACTACATAATGTAATGGATGCGTTATAACAACATATGGATGTGCCAGAGAATGGTGTAAATGCTCTAGAACAAGTAGTGGATGCACTGAATTGGGAAAATGTCACAATTTCTTTCAAGTTTGATTTTTTTGATTTTCCAATAAGAGAATTGGTTGTTTCAAAGGATGCTTTATGAATCAAGGTTTTCAATTCCAGTGTGTGATGTTTTGTTTGAGATTTGTTCAAAAAAACATTGATAAAACACATCAAACATGTACAATCCTAAGGCTGTGTAGGACAATATTTACTAGATTCCCACTTGGATCTTACTCCAGCTGCACCTACTTTTAGTAGATGATTAGAAGCTTGACCCCACTGGCTCCCCTCCATGACACTCACTTCTCGAGGCAGCCAAACTTCAGTACCCATGAATCTCCCATGGCATACTTCTCATCTCTACTAAAAGCCACAAAAATGTGGGACGACTTCAAAGGTTAGACCTTCTGCACCAATAAATAGAATAGGATTTTGGTTTGCTATAACAAAGGGTTCTAGTATAGGCATTTCATTCATGGGGGATCATTCATTCAACAAGAAACCATTGTTTCTTTTATTGTCAAAACAATCCATGTGATACTTGAACTTTCCTCAAGTACCCACACTTATATACCGATTGGAAGTTGCTTGGCTTTAGTGTGTTACCAGTTGGGTCGTTCCCTTGGGTGATTACTTTTTCCCACAAGGAAGAACCTCTATGGATAAAATAAAATAGAAACAAATGGGTTGGGCTTTTTGGTCACCCAGTTAAGGGGAGAGAATATGCTTACCATTCATCATGCACAAAAGACATGGTGTTCTTTCTCTCCTAATTAACCAAAAGGAAATAAATCAACTCTAGCCCCTGCACCAAATTTATTAGTAGTTGCATAAATTTGTCTTTGACCGGCATATAAAAGTATCCGCAAGCATAAAACACCAATTAGTTCTCGAGATTTCAAGAATTTTCAAATTTTAACTAATGCGCTAAAATAGTCATCCAATGCGCTAAAATAACTTTTCATTGCACTAAAAGAACATTTCAATGTGCTAGAAAAATTGATGGATGTGCTAAAAGAACTATTCAATGCACTATAAAAGCCGATGTATGCACCATAAAAACTTATGGATGTGCTAAAAGAAAGGTCAAATGCGCTAAAATACTCCATGTATGCACTAAAATAGTTGCTCTATGCACTGAAAGAAATATTGTATGTGTCGTAACAAAGATCGGATGTGCTAAAATATTTTTCGGATGCGCCAAAAGAAATCACAGTCGTGCTAAAAGATCACATCCAACCTGTTCACAAAAACTTTTTCAGAAACTTGTTAAACGCGGGGTTAATGCTCCACAGTGGGCACCAATTTATGTAAGTGTGAATTGTGAGAGTTAGTAAAACAATAATAAAACAACACAAAAACTAATGAGATGTATTATATTAAATATTTGAAGGGTATGTGTAGGATCATCTTGGAAAAAACAAGCCCTTAAGTGGCGAAAAATTTAGAAAAATCAGAGTTAGACAACTTGACATTAAAATTTCAATAAGTTATCTATATTATTTCAAAAATATGTGAGAATAGAATCTGTAGCAAATTGAATGTAGTTTCTAAACTACTAGGTTTATTTTAAAAAAAAATCTATTTGGTGAAAATTTTAAATTTCAATGCAATAGTACTTAAATTTCGTGGAAAAATAAGAAGTAGGTCTCTATCTAACCACCTAACCACAATAAAATGATAATATTTTTTTATAATATTTTAGATATAAGTAGAGGACTCATGTTCGATGTGATGCATATTTTTTGTAATTTTTCCAAGTAAATATTAATTATTAATTTTTATTAATTTTTTTAAAAATATAAAAACTTGTATGTCCGACCACCTTAACTTGGTCAAAAATTCATGAAATTCAATTTATTTATTTTAATCCTATAGTATGCTAAGCATAGAATGTGACACATGTTTGATTCAAAAAATGTGATACCGCTTTGAAAGCTACAAATGTTTTTCATCAACCTATCAATCAAGACTTTAGTCATAATTCAAATAGAAAATGAATAATAATTATTTATTAAATTCATAGTAAAGCATAATTTATATTGGTGGAAAGTTGAGAATCTCCTTTAAAAATCCTTTTCGTTTCATCAATTTTGGTAAAAAAAAGTCCAACCACATAGCCTACACATACCCATCATATCGCCATTTTTTGACTCATCATGATCCTGCACATACCCTGAATCACAAAGTTAATCTAATTGCAAACAAAACAAATCTCTAAAAACATTCCATTGTTCTCTATTCTCAAGGATTCATTAAATCATGTTGGTTCTTAGATTTTGTGTGTGCACTATGATTGTTAGAATGAGAAGAAACAAGATGCTATTGAATGCAAGAATCTAAGTTCCTACATGAAACTATGTGATTAAACCAATGATGCTACGATATTAATGCTGCTATAATGAAATGAAGATTATGCTAAGATTATGTTGCTAAATGCTATGATAAGAATGCTATATGAAAGCTAAGATAATAACTAAAATGCAACTATAACTAAGACATTGCACAATAAGCTTGCTAAAAGATGTGATGTAAAATGTTGTAGCAAGAGATTGTGTTTATAGGATTTCCAAAGCACCTTGTGATGTGGCAACAATCAACGATCAAGATTTAAACATGAGAAATGAATGGTGGAGATGGAAGAATCATGGAGGATATTCCCTTGACCAAAGGCAACATGCCAAGTGTGTGGGAGAATAAAATGTGTGAAAATTCCAAGTGTCCAACATGTGCCTAAATTCAAATTAGGAATTTAAATATTAGACATATTTAAATACATGTGAAATTTGATGATGTGGCTAGAGGAAAAGTTGGAGACATGTGCTTAAATTTAAATTTGGGATTTAAATTTAGTGAAAAAATTATTAATTAAAAAAAAAAAACTATGTGAATTTGTTTATTTAATTAAAATAGAAGAATGTGATTTTAGATTGAAGAATTAGAAGAGTGAACTATATAAATAAATTTGGAATTTATTTATAAGTAGACGAATTAAAAGGGGTCATTTTTTAAATAACTAGTATTTAATTAATTAATTGTCTTTACCAATTTTAGGTGTATACAATAAGAATTTGTGCTTATAATTTTTCATGCTATTCATGGATCTAATTGTGAAGTATATCGAAGACTTTGTACTTCTTTTACAACACTGGTTACTATTTTGAAAAATTCACTATCGGAAACTACGTAACAACTTTGTGCCTCCATGAGCTTTCTTATTTTTTACTTATCTTTATCATATTGGTATTCTCGGGATTTTCTTTGACAAGTTAGGAGTATTGAAATTACTACTTAGTTTTAATTTGAAGTTGGATTGCATTCATAGATTAAAATTGTGAAACATTGTAAAACATATTCTCTGAAAAAAGAGAGAATCATGAATGTGACACACCCCCATATCATTATTGTAGTGTACATTATTATAAATATTTGATTAATTTTCCTTAGTTTCAATAAGCAGTAAGAAGGGTGCCTCCCATTTCTGAGAGGAGAGATTCTATCTCACATAATTGTGGCTGAATTTAAGTTTTGTAATTTGTTAAAAGGGATTATAGAATTTTCACCCAACAATTTTTCGGCGACTTTGTTGGGGAACGAATCATGCAATCAAAGCCTTATGCTTTTTATTGAAGTGAATAAGCACTCCAGTATCTTATTGTGATGTTGTGTATTGTTATTGCTAATATCTCTCTTGTTTCAAGTCTACATTTTGGCTGACAAAAGCTATACATGAGGTTTAAGGGTGCAAGGAGTCGTGGATCCATTTTTCAAATTATTGCAATGACATAACATTCTTCCTTCTCTGCAAGCAATCTCTGCGAACAAGGTCACCGTTACAATGAACTACAAGTTATCCTCCATGAAAGTTAAGATCACCAATTCCAAGTGAATCTTCTATCTTTCATAGAGTTCTAGTTCAGGTACCTGTTATTCAAATCACTATGGCTCAACCTCCTGTTGGACCATGGGGAAATGCTTTTGGCCCTCTCAGTTTGGCAGGCCCTTTACATGAACTTCCTCATATTTCACAAAAGAATATTCCAAAGTTTTACGATAATGGCAAATAACACCTTGATGAACACATCGTTGCCTTTTACATTGTTTGTGGTGTTCTTGGCATTGAGCATGAAGATGTTGCTATAAGATTGTTCATTGAAACTTTACGAGGAGTAGCTGCAAAATGGTTCTATACTCTTTCTGTTGCTATGGTTACTAATTGGAATACTCTTTAGACCAATTTTGAAGAAAGGTTCAAACCTATTGAATACGTGCATGCTTTGTTGACACAACTTACAACCATGCGAAAAGAGGCCCATGAACCCATGTGTGAGTTTGTGGCCAAGTTTAATAAGCTGGTGACAAGGATCCCTATAGAGGCGAGACCAACATACCATAATCTAAATTGTTTCTTCATCAATACACAACTTCCCAAAGTAAGTTTCCTTTTGTGTAGGGCAACTCTTGATAATGTTGAAGAAGCTCATCAGTTAGCTACAAGTCTTGAGGATGATTTGATTCTTGTTGGTGAAATAAGAACAAATACAAGTAGAAAGGGCCAAGCGTCAGGTTTTTCATCCTCTAATACCAACACCAATTTTGTTGATCCCATGGTTCAAAGTTTAGCGAATGATTTGTTGGCCTTGAAGAAGTAAGTTTCTAATAATAATAATACTTACAAGGATATTCCAAGAAGGACTTTCCCCAATTATTCTAGAAATAGAAATCAGAATGGACTTCCTGCACCACAAGGAAGGCTTGCTTTGGAAGCTATACCTACCAATACTGCAATGGGATATTATGAGGCTGATCAAGATGAATATGCACAACCGAATTATCCTATGTAAGAAAATGTTGATTTATTTCAAGATGAAGAAGTGGATCCAACTTGTGACTCCAATAATGGCTATTTGCAAATAGAAAATGAATCTAATGACGAGGACTTGGTGACTGATGCATATATCATTTTCACATGGTCACAAAAAAAATAGCTCGATCAAGCTCAAGCTATTGCTCCACAAGCAAAAGACAAGTTACTGATTACCATTGCAAAAAGAGGGTCTCCTTTGCCTTGGCAACCGAAAGATACCACAAATAAACAAGTAAGTGCTCCTCATCCTTCTCCTGCACTTCTTGTTGTCCCAAAGGCCAATGTTTAGGTTCCTAAGACTAGTGTTCCCTTTGTTAAGCCCATAAATGAAGTTACTACGTCTTCTTTGCAAAGTTCCTTCCAAGATTTTGACATCATTGATCATGCAAAGAGGACGAAAATCCAAATGTCTGAAGCAGAATACCTTAAAGAAAATCTCGACCAATTTGATAGGCTTATTGAGTTTGTTAGGGATAAAGGAATTACTCCTTGTAAGGATTTGTCCCAGATGTTCCTACTACCCCAAAGCTGAAAACTCCACAAAATAATCTAGTTTTTGTTCCTCCAGCTACTTCAGGATGTATTGATTTGTTCTTTATTTCCCTACTTGTTAATGGTTTTAAGCTAAGTAATTGTGTTATAGATTCTTGTGCATCCGACAATGTGATGCCAACCAAGGTAGCCATTGCCTTGGGTTTGAATCTAACAAAAAAAAATAGTCGTTGTTTCTCCATGGAGAACAAGCAAGTACCTTTGATTGGACAAATCAAAGATGAGCAATTTGCATTTGTTGCATATCCAGAAAAGAAGATCAAAATGACAGTCTTGGTAGCAAATGTGCCAACATCTTATGGAATTCTCCTTGGACACAATTTCTATAAAGATGTTTGAGGAGAGCTTAACATGGATATGTCAGAGGGTAGAATACCTGTAAAGGGTGTGATGCAAAAGTTGGGTCCTGAAAGGGAGTCAAAATTCTCAGTAAGTTTGATGACCCAAGAGCTCAAATTTTATTTGAGTCTTCAAGCACTGGTACTATTATCTTCAAATTGGTGTAGATGTTGAATCTTCATCAAATTATGAGTCGGAAAGTGTTGGCTTATCTTCACCACAAAATGAATCATCATCAGATGATTTGTCATGAATTTTGATACCATCAGTCTTGGTGATCCGAATGGTGTTTGGGTGATTGAGTTTGACAATAGTTGCTCTTCCATCGGTTCATAAGTTGGAGTTGTTTTTGTTTCTCCTAAAGGAAAATTATTTCCTTTTGCTTTCAAATTGTAGTTTGACAATACTAATAATACAACCGAATATGAAGCTTTGTTATTAGGTATGCAAGTTGCAAGTAAGAAAGGTATTAAGAATCTTCACACCTAAGGTGATGCTGAGTTAGTGGTCTACTAGGTAAGGAATTTGTATCAAACTAAGAATGATAGATTGAGGCATTACCGTAATCTTGTTTGGGATTGCATTGAGGAATTTGATGCTTTTGACATTTCTTTAGTCCCAAGAGAATACAACAACAAACCTAATTCCTTAGCAGTTTCAGCCACACTCCTGTTACCACACAAGGATTTTCACGGTCCTACCTATACTATTGAACTGGTTTTTCATCCAAGTGTTTCTGAAAACTCAGATAACTAGCAGATTTTTAATGATCATTAGATTGCTGCCTTTTTGGAAAAGGAATATTTTTTTGATGAGTTATATTTTGAAGGAAGTGATTCTCCACCCTGAGAGTCTGTCTCTGAGATTGATCCAGTTACAGGTGAAAATTTTCTTTAGCTCGAAGGAAATAAAATTCCCAAAGGGTTGGTATCCCTTGAAAGACTTTTTGACAAGCACGATCGTTATGTTAAGAAGCAACTCTCAGATTCTGACTCATCAAATGAGATTGAGCAGATTAACTTAGCAACTGAAGCAGATCCTAAGATGGTTAATATTGGAAAGTGTTGCACAGCTAAAGAAAGGAAACAATTTTTTGAATTATTATGAGAATATATGGATGGCTTGGCATATTCATATGAAGATCCAAAATATTTTCGTCCAAAGGAGGTGCAACATGAAATTCCACTCAAAGTTGGAGCATTGCATTACAAGTAGAAGCAAAGGTAATATAATCCCAAATATTTATAGGAAAATCCTTGTAGAGATTCAAAAGATGTTGAATGCACGAATTATTTTCCCTATCCATCATTCATCGTGGATAGCTAATATTGTTCTTGTTCGCAAAAAGAATGGTGAGATCCATATTGCATGGATTTTTTAAATCTTAATTAGTTATCACTCAAGGACAACTATCCTCTTCCACTGATGGATCAATTTCTTCAAATGGTGACCAAATTCAAAATGATTTCTATGCTAGAGAAGTCAGCCCGAATGATTAGCACAAGACAACCTTTACAACGTCACGGTGTACTTTTGCATATCGTAGAATGCCTTTTGGTCTTATCAATGCTAGCGCCATGTTCCAACGTGCTATGGATTCGGCTTTCTGTGATGTACTAGGTAAGTTCATCATAGTCTACCTTGATGATCTTACAATCTTTTCTAAGAAGCATCATGAACACTTTTATCATCTAAGGAAAATCTTCGAGAGATGTCGTCAACATGGAATTTCTTTAAATCCCAAAAATTCAATTTTTGGGGTTACAGAAGGTAAGCTTCTTGGTCACATCATGTCCAAGGAAGGTATCAATATTGATTCTTAAAGAGTCAAAATTATTCAAGCTCTTACTTTTCCATCAAGTAAGAAAGTTGTTCATTCTTTCTTTGGGAAGGTGAACTTTATGCAAAGATTTATACCATATTTTGTAGAGAAGAATCATCATATTGTTAATATGATGAAAGGAACTACCACTTTTCATTGAACAACAGAAGGAAATTTTGTGTTTGATGATATCAAAGAGGCTATTTCTCATGCATGAGTGTTAGTCTTCCCAAAAGACATGAAAGAGTTTATTATGTATAGTTATGCTTTTGAGCATACACTCTCGACAATCTTGGTGCAAGAGAATAGTGAGGGATTTGAATCCCGGATTGCATTCATGAGCTATCCCTTGAAGAATCATGAATTAAAATATTCCCAAATGGAGAAACATGATTTTTCTATAGTTAAGGCAGTGAAGCATTTTAGGTTTTACATTTTTAACAGCTATGTTAAAGCCTTGGTTTTAGATTCAACTATCAAGTCCATCTTGATACAACAGGAGTTTGGTACAAAAAGGGCATTTGGATTGCCAAAATACATGAATATGACATGGACATCAAGCCCACCAAGTTGGTGTGTGGGCAAGGTTTATGTCAGCTTATTGATGATAACAATCCTCATGAAGAAGTTTTAGAATCTGAAGAGGTAAGTCCAAATGAACTTCCAATGATGTTGTTTATCAACACTATTGATGAATGGTATTCAAACATTGCTCATTTCCTCACGTATGGAGAATGTCTAGATCATTTGACTCCTAAAGAGAAAAGAACCATCAAAATCAAGTCAACAATTTTTTTCTTATGGGACAATGGTTTGTATAAGCGCGCCTTAAATGGTACTTTCTTGCGTTGTGTTGATAAAGCACAACAAGAAAAAATGTTGAAGTCTTTTCATGACTTAGCTTGTGGAGGACATTTCTCAGCATCACTTACAACTCACAAAATTTTGAGAGTGAAGTATTATTGGCCTACACTTTTTTAGGATGCGTACTCATGGATGTGTAAATGCGAACTATGTCAGCAGTTCGTAGGAAAATCAAAGTTGGTAGCTCTACCTTTGAAACTAGTTGTTATTGAAGAGCCCTTCTAGTAGTGTGGCATAGATTTAATTGGTGTAGTGAATCCACCTTCAAGTGTAGGACACACCTATGTCCTCACTACAATTGATTACTTCACCAAATGGGTGGAGGCAATTCCAATTAAACATGCCACTTCTGAGGTTGTGTGTAAATATTTGAAGAACATTATATATAGGTTCAATGTGTCAAACAAAATTGTTGCAAACAATACTTCAACATTCTCATCAAGTGAGATCACAAAATTTTGCTTTGATCATGGTGTTACATTTTCAAACTCATTCAACTATTAACCGCAAGGTAATGACTAGGTTGAATCCAACAATAAAAACTTGGTTACTATAATTCACAAGCTTGTTGATGAGAATCAACGTTTGTGGCATAAAGCATTGTATGATGCTTTGTGGGAAAATAGGATTACTCCAAAGTGGGCGATAGGCATGTCCCCTTTTCAACTCTTGTATGGGTTGAATGCTGAAATTCCAATTACACTAGAAATTCCCGCCCTCAAGTTGGCTAAGGCCATTGAGGATGAGACTTTTGAAAATTCAGTTGATAAGCGAATCATGTATCTCTCTAAGATGGAGGAGAAACATGTTCATGTGGAAAATCATATTACAAAACATCAAGAACAAGTGAAAAATATTTTTGACAAGAAGGAAAAGTCTCACGAATTTCAAGTTGGTGATCTCGTTCTCTTGTGGGACAAGAGAAGAGAGCCAAAGGGTATGCATGCCAAGTTCGATTCATTATGGATGGGTCCATTCAAAATTCATCAGCTCCATGGTGAAAATAGTTTTCTTTTGGCATATGAAGATGGAACACCATTTTCTCTTCCAAACAGTGGGCAACATTTGAAACACTTTACACAATGAGGTGACAAATGTTCAATGTAAATATTTCTACAACTTGTGCGTCTTTTTATTTTTGTTGCTTGACTCTACGCCCAATGGATGGATAAAGGCACTTGGAGTTTGGAGTTCTTCTCCCTTCATTCATTTCAAAGAATGATAGAAGGAAGCTCCCCAACTAAATCCAATTGTTATCCTCGAATCCAATTGTGCTTGATTCACGGGATAACCCACTATGAAACTAGTATGTTACGTAGGCCTGTGCACTCCAAGCATGCAAAATGAGGAAAATTTCAATTCGCCTTCATGCATGGTCCTAAGCCTCAAATTGTCCCTTCAAGCACTTGTCCTTTGTCATTTCTTGAAAACCTTCAAAACAAATGTTTTGTTGATTTTAGCTTTCGGGAGTTAGAAATTTTTTTGCCCATGCAAGGGCATTATTTTTTAGCGCACCTACATGAGCAGGGTTATAAAAATTCTCTAAGTGTCAAAGCATTGTTTTTTAGTGCTCCTACACTTCTCTCTCACCTATCATATGTTAGAGCGCTATTTTTCAGTGCTATTGCATGTGAAGTTAAGTTTTTCTTTTTGACATGTTGGAGTGGACAATTTTGAATTTTTCAGGGTAGTGATTTTCACCCCCACTACATTTTCTAGTTCATTAATGATTCATATTTTAAGTCTTTTAAATGGATTTTTAAGCTATTGTAAGATCATTTTATGTTCATTAAACTAATTTTCCTCCTTTCTCCTTATGTCAAAAATTCTGAGACCTCCCTTGATCTTGTATTGGTGGATTTCATGGGCGATTGAACTAGGTTTTTTACTTTTCATCATTTTCAGGTATGCTTTCATCTTTTCATTTTAGTTGCTCTTTTGTTAGATTTTTATTTGTTTTGTTTGTTGATCATTACTTTTAGTTTTTCTTTATAAACCTTGTCGATGTTTGTTTTTCTCTCTCTTTTTGGGTTGTTTTTATTTTCCCCTGTTACTCTCGCACTCTGGCTAGGGTTTTTGTCCCAATTTTCATGAATGACTTACACTTCATTCACTAGTAGGTTGGATTTTGAGTCTTTACATTTTCCACAAGTCAGGAATCTCCTATCATCAATGGTGGCAATGGAAATTGAAGTTGTTTCAAAAGATTATGGGTCATTCTTCAGATGCAATGGTGGTTGTTATTTCCACCCGTGCATTAAGCTTTTGAATCTGTTCTTAGATGTAGGAGCGGTGATTTTCATTGCTCCCGCATTTGAGACTGATTAACTCATCATGTAAGAGCGCTACAAATAATTTCCTTTACATGAGTCTTTGTTCTTCCCATAGTGCAACGTCGGTGATTTTCACCAGTTTCACATGCCAATTGTTCATGATTCCTTCCAAATGTAAAAGAAGAATTTTTTGCTGCTTATAAACAAAATTGATCTTCCTTGAGTTGTCAAAGTGCTGAAAAATAATGCTTGTACATCAAACTTTCCAAACCTTCTCATAACATGTTGGAGCGCTATTTTTCAGCACTTGTGCAAGAAATGCAGTTCTTCCAAGATGTAGGGGCACTGAATTTCAACACCCTTGCACAAAAAAATAGAAATTTTCACTAACACTCAAAATCATTCTGAATTGCTTTCTAAACTTTATTCCTTCCGCAATTGCTCCATTTTTCATGCTCCATAGCTCATGTCTACTCGCTCCAAAATGCTTTCCCAGCTTCATGCATTACATTTTCTCCCATAACACATATGCTCTTAACGTCTAATAAATTCATGTTTCCTTGCAGTTACCTTCAGCTCTCATTTGATATTCTCCAAAGGTGGTTTTTAGTGATCTTTTGCAATTTTAATGACAACAGAAGATTCTCCATCATCTTCCAAGAAAGATAAACTGAAGTACAAGTGTCAGGGTGTCTACCCGGCTATCGTTGTGACCTCCAAGATTGATGAGATCAAAGACACGAAAATTGGTCACCTTGATAAGGAGGACTTCCTAAAGAGGGCAAAAAAGTCACCATTGGAAGAAGGCTTGCAAGCAATTATCCACAGTAATCTTCATTGAGTGGCTTCGTTTCCAGTTGCCTCGCACTATATCAGGGATGATAGGAGTGTTAGAGATTCTTCTGGGAAAGTTATGATGAGATTGGATCCAGAGTTCTTTAACATAGTTTTCTAAGTTTTGCACATGGAGAAGTATACAACTATTTCCATTCAACAAGGACATGAAGCTTATGAAAAAGATCCGAACAAAGCCAAACAATTGATCAATTAACAATGGTTGAAGAATCCAAGGCCCACTGTTTCTATATGGCCCAAAGGTCTTCCACGAAGTGACTTCAAACAAGATGTTCAAGACATGATCACTCTTCTTAGTAGAGTGAAAGGTTTACCCATCTCAATCAATTTTCAAGATTGGATGTATGAGTATATCCGAATCATTAGGTGGAGGAAGGCACACATAGACTGGGGTACATAGATTAGTGATGAGATTCATGAGCAACTAATCAATGTGCAAAAATCCTTGAAGTTTTACATGACCTCATACTTGGTGTATGCTGCTGTTGTTATAAGACAATTTCTAGGATTGACAACGAAAGGAAACATAAGTGTTGTGCCGGTCTGTGAGTTCTACTCCCAGATCACTTTGAGAGGAAGTATCAAGCATTTTAGGAGAGTTAATGACACTTTCTTTGCATCACTGATTTTCACATTTGATCCAACTCTAGAAAAGAAAAGAGTATCAAACGAAGCGTTCAAAGTTGTCAACAAATTTGGATGTATTTCTTGCAGTTTTATACTTTTACATATTTAAGAGTAGGGTGCTACATTGGATGACCATACATGTTGCTAAGATATCCCTCCAACAGGTGGGTATTAATGGAATTATGTAGACAATTGATTATAGTCTACAAGGAATGTCAGACAATTCACAAAACATGCTTTAAGTTTCCAATTGCTATTGGAAGGTATTCTATTCATAGTCCGCAAAAGGAAAAATTAGCAACAACAGAGATGCAAATTATGACCATAAGGTCATATAGGTATAAATTTGATTTTGAATATAGAAATGTAAATAGAAAACTCAAGAAGGATCACCACCATGTTTATCACTTTGAGGACATATGGGCAGAGTATAGAGATGAAGAGGATATTCAAAGAATGGACCTTTGTAGGTTAACTGTGGAGCAGATCAGAGACCTAGGCTTGGCTGATATTCTAGAGGATTTTGAAGATCTTGGCGATATTATAGATTTTGCATATGAAGAAGAGGAAATTGCCAATAAGCCTTTACCTCCAATTTAGTGTTCCAAGAAAGAGAGTATTTCCATCAGGGAAAGACTTGCTCCCATTCTACACAACACAAATGAATGGTTACAGAGTCATGGTTTTCGATTGAAATCTTTCAGAACAGAGTCTGAGGGAGAGACATCAAGAGGTGAAGCCAACCGCTAGCAGGAACTTCGAACCAAACACAGAGTTGCTACTGCCCCCTCTTCGTCACATAAAGGTCCTAAGATTAAATTTACTTGTGGAAAAAGTAAAGTACAAACAATTGAAGAGGAACAAGCTACTGAGGAATAACAACCATCTGGAGAGGAATGAGAACTTGCATCTGAAGATCAACTAGAAGAAAAGGAAGAAGAAGGAAATGAGAGTGAAGAATCTAAAGAGTCTGCAGAAGATGAATAGACAGAAGAGGATCAAGGAGAGGAGGAAGGTAATGAGGAAGAAGAAAGGCATGATGAGGAAATGTGGTTATCTCGTCATGAGAACATAATTGAAAATCCCCCTCATACATCATCACTTGTTTCTACCACACCTCACACTCCTTTTCACACTTCACCTACACTGCCTCTTCCTACTTCACCTCCTCCTACAAGTAGTTTACATGCATTGAAGGTAACCATTCCTCCATCAACACAATCAATCCTTTCCACTCCCTCCGTGGGATCCATCTTGCAAATTATTGATGTCTCCTCAGGTTCCCAATCATCTATCCCAAGTCTATCCTCTCCATCATATGATACTTCTTCCCAAGCTGAGTTTGATCAGTTTATGAAGGAATCATTGCAGGATCTGCTCAGTTTGCAAACTTTTGGTGCAATCATGATTGACATAATGCCAATTGTTACCATAACACCCATTCCTATAGAGGCAACTGCCACATAGGAATTAGGAGTTAGTCAAGAAGGTAATGCTTCATTTCTTCCTCCTTGGTTAGTCTCACAAGTATCTAAGCGTAAGAAACAAATGGTTTGTCCATATGAGCTAGATCTTGAAGAGATAGTACTTCCAAAAGCCAAATGGAAGAAAAAAGCTAAGATTCATTCTAGACTACATGTGGACAAATCAGGCCTTAAATATGTGGATATTGGAGTACCTCCACAAGATAAGGGTGATGTAAGTATGGAAGATTACACCGCAACTATGGTTCAACTTGGGAAGGCCACTAATGCAAGTGCCAAGGAAGATGCACAAGTGACTCTAAATGCATTGGAAGACATGCTTGATAAAATGGAACAAGCTAGGGATATGTATAAAGAGAAGGTTGAATGTTATGCATCAGTTTTGAGAAAGATCAAGGGTACCTCAGAGAATGTGCAACCAATGGCTATGATAAATGTTGAAGAACCAACAGTGTAGAAAGTGGAAAAGTACTACTCCATAGGTGAAGTGTTGTATGAGTTTGTTGATGAAATAATAAAGCAGGGCTTGCAACTCATAACTATTGCTGATGAAAAGACTACCCAAATATCCAAGATGAAGTTGGAATTGGATAAAACAAAAGGAATACTTTCCATGGAACAAAAAGAGATGGAACAAAGTCTCAAATTTTGGTTACAAATGGAGGAGACCAAATTGAGAAAACTAGTGGAAGTTGGGGTTATTCCCAACAAAGAAAAGTATGTGGAAATAAAAGAGTCACTTAAGAACCGCATATAGGTTATCAAGACCCTCATCGAGGACATACAACAAGTGCAAGAAGATGTTGAAGGACATCGTATTGTTATTGTGAATGGGATTGAAGAGTTGTCGGGTAAACTCTTTGATGACAATCATACCTTCCTCCCGATAAGTGAGATTGCCCAGATTTTCAAAGAAGCTATCCAAAAGCAGGTGGAAGATGAAGCCTTTTCAAAGTCTTCAATGTATTCCTTGTGTGATGTTTGACTTGCTTTGGAAAACCTCAAAACACATCTAGATAGGTGCAAAAAGATCTGCTCTACTACAAGAAAGTCGAACACAAAAGCTCACACAATCCTTGACTACACCATTGGACCAGATGAGGTGATCATGCAGGAGATTAAGAAGTATGAAGACTTCCAAGCCAAGAGAAAGGAACCATAAAAATCTTCTTACATCTCCAGAGTTAGATAGTTCCCATGCTTTTTTCTATGCTTTATGTAGATAGGTTTTGACATTTTACATGTCATTTTGAAAAACATAATTACATGTAAAACTGAGATGTTCTGCTACATTCATGGACAACATCTTTGAATAAGTCAATAGTTAGTTAAGGCTTTTCCTATATTAGCTCTCCTCTCCTATCTATAAATATGAGAGGATTCCTTTGTATTATTTACCTTTTATCTTATGCAATGAAGTGCTGCCCAATTGTGAAGCAATATTGAAACTTTGAATTCATTTTTGTGAATCTATTTTTGATCAATAAATAAGCTAATTTGCACACCAAACTTTGTGTTGGGACAATTATCTTGTTATTTGATTGAATTGACAGTGTTTAATAATTGAGATTGAAGGGCTTTTGAGTAAATTTGTGTAGAATTTGAGCTACACCCATTGCTTGAAATTGAGAAATTGATGATAATATTGGTGAATTATTTATAAGAATTTGTGCTTATAATTGTTCATGCTATTTGTGGATCTAATTGTGAAGTATATCGAAGACTTTGTGCTTCTTTTGCAACGTTGGTTACTATTTTGAAGAATTCACTATTGGAAACTACATAACCACTTTGTGCCTCCATGAGCTTTCTTATTTGTTACTTTTCTTTATCATATTGGTATTCTTGGGATTTTCTTTGACAAGTTAGGAGTAGTGGAATTACTACTTAGTTTTAATTTGAAGTTGTATTGCATCTAGAGATTAAAATTGTTAAACATTGTAAAACATACTATGAAAAAAGAGAGAATTATGAATGTGACACACCCCCATATCATTATTGTAGTGTACATTATTGTAAATATTTGATTAGTTTTCCTTAGTTTCAATAAGTAGTAAGAAGGGCACCTCCCCTTTCCAAGAGGAGAGATTTTATCTCACATAACTGTGGCTGAATTTAAGTTTTGTAATTTGTTAAAAGGGATTACAAATTTTTCACCCAACACATGCGTAGATATGTCTATCTACATATACTCACGCGTGTAATTACTCATGTGTATGAGTTTATCATTGACACATACATGTATACATATATATACACTTTTTATGTATATATATCATATCGATTAAATAGAAACACATAAAGAAGAACTCACTCATCACAAATTAACTCAACAAATTGTAAACCCCTAAACAAGAACATTCACAAATAAACCACAAGCAAAGACTAAAGGTAGCTTACTATTTCCCAACTATTATCCCAACTTGATCAAACAAGAAGTGTGTGTGTGTGTGTGAAAGCTCAATTTAGGTCTTTATCAAAGGTTACTAGAGCAAGTTCTTCTCCTTGAGTGATACTTCCCCTCTCTTTAGGAGGATTGATTCAATTCCTGCATCCAACTTAATATATTGCAATAGTAGTCAATTGAAAACAATACATTCATTTGCATCAAATATTTCACAATCAGAATAATTTCATAACATCAAATTGAATCAACATTTATTCTTCATATTTCCAAAACACAAAACATAAATACACTCATTTTAAGCATTTTCACCCAACTAGGTAAAAGTAAATAAGTAGTAGCACAATGTGGTGTAACACTACTACTAGAACACATTTTTTGTGTTTGATTGACATCAAAGATGGTGCTTATAAATATGACAAAGCACAAGTGATAATATAAATGCATTACTCTAATTTGTTGTCATTTGTAATCTCCTTTCTCTTATACATTTATTTTCTCTATAATCTCACAACCCTTCTTTCCATAATGAACAATACAACATCCATAATAGAAGAATAAGTTCTCATGAAAGGATTTTCCACATCAATGTTTAGAAGCATAGCCAAATGACCCAATACAAAAACCAAAATGCTTCACATATGTCTATCAACCTAAATTGGTCAACTAAAAAGGGCGATGAACATTGGATCAACTACAAATCTTATTATACTCAACATTTGAGGTCATTGCTCTTGTTGCTATTTTTTTCATTTATCACTGAAAATAGAAATAACAAGTTTTCCTTCAACATAATAGAGGTTACATTGTTAAATCATGCAAGTATAAGTAATTGCAAAAGTAACAACCCATTTGCCCAACGTACAACTACACATTTTACAACTTTGAGGCACTTTCAGATCAAACTAGTCATTGTTATAAATGCAATGTATTCCCTTGAACTAAAGACAAAATAACAACAAAAACAATGACTACATTATATTGAAATTCATTTTTATCCTGTCTTCTCATGTGCAAAACATCACCTATAAAGAGTATTGCCTTGACAAATCAAGAATTGTCTTCATCTTGTATGACTTCCATGTAAAAAGTCATTTCACTATTGACCAAAACAACTTTATAATTAATGCAAATTATAATTGACATCAAATAAGAAATCCAAAATAGTCATCTTTAATTTTAAAACATAATATTATAAAATAAAATTTTAATTATTTACTAACTTCTCATATATTTTTTAGATCAAGCAATAACATAAATTAAACCTCCCCACTATTCCTACTTACTACATCACCCCAAAACAAATATAGACCCACATATATATACAAAATTCACAAAAACTATTATCCTTTAACTATAATCTAGGTATTGTGAGGTTATAACTAAATATCTACATCTCTTCCTCTCCATTCTTTATTATGGGTTTGAAAAAAAACCCTTACATTTGCTCTAATAATTAATGCTGCAGGGGTGTTTTCTTCTAAATAAAATTAGGAGTTTAATTGTCTTATGCTAATTTATCTAAAACGGTCTCAATATCATTCAGTGGCAACGCGCATTGCACTGTAAAAACACTTCCTCACCAACTCAGGTAAACCCCACTGTAATCAACTTTCTGTTTTGGGTTGATTTATTTTTATGCATAAATTTTTTTCTGATGACTTCTGCTATATTTTTGAAGGGGCCGTTGATGATTCAGTGCTACATTTTTCTTTCTATAAGACACGTCTTAAAATCTACTCTCTATAGGCATATTTTAAAGGAAAAGTCTGTTGACCATCAGGATTTGATATTTTTTTGATTTGGTACATAATTTATCAGTGGACAAGTACAGACCCCATTCCACTCTTTTAGCTCAACCCTAAATCAGTTAAGAATCTGTATGTGTAGTAGGTCTTTGATGATGTTTCAGTAATAGCAATGTATGAAGGACTGCCTACAAAATTGCATTTCACTGCTGACAGAAAAAAGACACATTGGTTAACTTTTGGTGGCAAGAACGGGTGTATTGTAAAGGAAAATATTAAAGGAATGCTTGTTGCAAACATTTATACATATCTTGCAGGAAGTATGAGAAACCCTGATGTTTAGTATCTCTGTCTTTGAAAATGTACATTACTTTAAGGATCAAGCAATGAAGACTATCACCATACTCAGTCATTGTGTAAAAGCGTTTGACGTCGGTCTTTTGTCGTGGAAGCATATGATGGCAAGAAAATTGGGAATTTCATTGAAGAAGGCTTGAGGTTGGTAGGAACGATTTAAATTCATGTAGGCTCCCCCAAAATCCTAGGGACATGGATTAAGGAATGTAGATCGGAGGGTTAGGGACACGTCCCAATGGAATACGTGTATTTGTAAATATGCATGATAATTTGAAAATGCATTGATGGCACATTCAAATGGTAAAATGGATGAAATTGTGCAGTTGCAGTTAGGCATTAAGTTGCTTACCAAAATCATAAACTATACTGTAAGCAACTTTCGGCTAGCTTTGCAGCTTCCTGCGATGAATGACATCACATACAAAAGTGCTAGAAACAAAGGAGGGCAAGTACAAATTGGAATCGCTTTATGTATGATTCAGCTGCAATAACGTTTTTGCATAAAATCAATGCAAATTATTTTATTTTGTAAGGGATATAACCTCCTTGATTTCCTGGAGATCTAAGAGGAGCACTACTACTGTTTAGTTTCATGATGCCACTAATTTTCTAAATTCAACAGCCAATGAAGAGAAAAGCATCATACGCAAAAAGGCTGAAAAGAACATAAAACAGAGCATATCACAGAAGATTTACACTGGAGAACCCAATGGTGGAAGAAACTTCAGAAGGGTAAGGCAGTTTTCCTTTTATCGTCACTATCTCTGTTGCAATTGCAAGTTTACTGCTTTCTGGAGGCCTTCAAGTACATAATCTTCAGTGTAGCAGTAACCTAACACTCTGCAAAGCTTTTCAACTGACCCAGATGCATACTTCTCTTTATTGTACTCAAGTACCTTTGTATTTTAGGAAAACTGATTTGAAAAGAAGAATTAGATTGATTATAACCATAGATGGCATACTCACAAAAAACTCATCGAGTAAAACAGATGGCGAGTTTTCATGCCATTTACTCACCAAAGAAATTTGCTAAGTTTTTGGAAAGTACTTCGAAAAAACTTTGCGAGTTTGACAAAAATTTTTGTTAGATACATTAATAATGCGAAACACAAAAAAATGCGAAAAAAGCAAAAAAAATAGTAAACAAACCTCACGATTTTTCCCTATAAATGCATGAACGCCCCTCACACTTCCTCACATAGCACTTGGAGAGCAAATATTCTTCATAAAAATGTGCCAAATACCTAATTTCTCCCTTAAGTGATAAAATTGTAAAATGGTGTGTGACAAGAAGTTTTATATGGTTTCAAAGGCCTTAATTTGGGCTTAGTGGGGGGGGCATTACCCCAGACCCCTAGAGAGGCATTGCCCCTCAACCCCATTGGGGGTGTTGCCCCTCAACCCCCATGAGGGGCACTACCCCTCAACCCTACTAGGGCCATTGCCCCCAGACCTTCACAAGGGGTGCTGCCCCTCGACCTTTTTGGGGGTGTTGCCCCCAAACCCCCACAAGGGCCACCACCCCTCAACCCCATTGAGATCTCCACTCCTAGACCCCCACTTGTTATTGTGATTTCTTCTCATATAAGAAATTTGTTTACAATGAGGGGATTTGAGAGTGGAGACTGGAATTGACAACTTAGACAATTATCTTTATCACTATCATAATATCATTGATTAGAACTTCTCCCCAAGCTCTCACTAGACTACAACGGTGTGCAAAGATTAGAACCTCTTCCCAAGTTTTCATTAGACTAGGATAGAGGAAGATGTCAAATGTTGTAATATGCAATTTATGAATTATGATGATGATTTTCAAAGACAATCATCAGAAATCCATAATAGTTGCGAGGTAACTATTGTATCATAATTTCGCATGATGATGCAATTTTGTACTCAATTTGTTTTCAAATGAATCAAATTTAATAGAAAACACTTTTGTACTCATTAGATATATTTTTTCTTTGAATTTTGCAAAAAAAAAGTGTTTTTAAAGAAATTTAAGCAATTTTTTTAAGTTGCTGAGTTTTTGCCAAGTCCGAGTTTCCCAACTATGATTATAATAGCCCCTTTGGTTATATGATTTATTGGATCATATAGTTTAGGTTCAAAACAAGTAGCTTAAAAGACACGAATTAGAAGAGAACATTTTGTAACTGAACCCCTGACCATTCATTTATTTTTTGGTGAAAACACTTGACAGGAAAGAAATGGTGGTTCTACTACTGTCAGGACACATCAGCAATCACCATAATGGTTCCATAACTGCTGGGACACATACACAACCACCACCTGGCAAATGGGCAGTTTTGCAACTGTCACTGTCAGAACTGAACATTCTTTTCTCTATATTTTTCAGGAACCTTCTCCAGTCGTGTTTGACCCTAAGATGTCTGGATCGCAAAGCTATTTGTAACCTATGTAGATCAGTGCACATCTTTCTTGCTTCTTTCATGTGGGATTCATCATTTAAGAGCATTAGGGAGTGTTATAAATTACATCTTAGTTAGTTTAGACTAATTGAATGAGAATGGTGGCTTAGTTAGTTGTTTGTGCTAACTTTAATAATTCAATTTGGATCAAATAATAGGAGCAATCAATACAGGTACAAGGTCAAATTTCTATGCCATTAAGTCCATCAAATTTGGATTCATGTGTAGCTTAGTTATTATTGATTTTGAGCATGAAAACTATTTTGGGACGCAGACAGAGCTGCAAATATTACTGGAAATCAAGAATGCAAAAAAGGGTATGCCTATAAGTATCAACAAATCATGAGGAACAATATTTGAATAGCAAAATAGCATGGAGATAGGAATGGGGCATAAATATGGGATCGTGCTCCACGCATATAGGATATTTGATAATAAGTACAATATGTATAAAATGCACTAATAATGCACCTATAATGGGCATTAGGATTAGATTGTAATGTCCCCTTTGGGATTGTTCTAAATCTGCCTAGAATAAAAAAATTTATTGTAGTTAGGGTTATAATAACCAATTATATGCTTGAAGCAATAAAACTTGGTTTAGGTTCTGCAATCATGTTAGACAATATTAGAAATATAATTCATGTGATCAAACATATATAATAAATGTCTTATCTATTTAAACTAGTGTTACAAGACTCGGACTCGAGGACTTCGACAAAGCTGATTTTGACTGGACTGGGACTCGAGCTAGACTTGGCAAAGAGCGACAAATTGAAAACTCAAAGAAATTCATAGATTTTTAAGGATTTCAAACTTGTTTCATGCACCCTTTAATAAATAAACCTTAAAGGCACAACAATCTCATCAATAAAACTACTTTGACCCATACACAAACATACATCATCACATAAGTATAAACACAAATTTTAGCTAAAGGAAATAAGCACATTTAGATATAAAATTATAAATATTGTCAAATGTATACAAAACTCATGGAATATGAAATCCATGGCATCAAGACAAATATCAAAACTAAAAAATATAAGTCTATGGTTTAGAGGAGCTTGCATTACTCATCCCAACATCAATGACAAGTCATGCGCTGGCGCCTAAGATAGGTCCTAGATGATGATGTAGCCATGATATTTTGCTTGTGTCTCAATGATTGGTGTGTATATTCAAGTGAGGAATTTTTCATTAAAATTTTCTTGAAGCCTTCAAGGCGCATGTTTGTTGTCAAGCTCATTAACAAACAGAACGTTAAGTAAAAGATAAATGGTTATGTTCTAGTTTGACTTTAGCTAGCATACTAATAGATGGGATTGTTCTATGTGTTTCCCTGGGTAGGGCATGATTCATACATTTTTGCATATAGAAGATGGCATTTCTTGCCAATTATGACTTAACTTGTATTCACAAGACAATGATTGTAGCATGCCAACTTTGCTATGGTCAGCCTTTTATACTAAACAAGTTGTCCAATGTATGAAAACAAGATAATCCTTGATTATGGCTTTGACTATGAAAGATGCAAAGATTTGCAGCGGGGGATTATGTATTTTGGGTAGGTTTTATGATCATGATTCATCATTGGCCTATTACATGCTTAGGACTATAGTTTGATGGGGGTTTGGGGAAACCCCAATGAGGTCAAGGAGCAATGCCCCTGCGAGGGTCTGGGGGTGCCTCCAAGGGGTCAAGGGGCGACTTTGCGAGGGTCTAGGGGCAGCCCAAATGAAGACTTTCAAAACCACACAAACCTTCATAGAGCGACACCATTTTCATATTTTTGTAAGTCCTTGATGGGCATGTCATAAACCAAACAAGCATTGAAAGATTGTAATTTTTAAAAAAAATTAATTAATTGGCCAAGTGGGGGTCAAGCTCAAATAGCGAGGAAGTCTTCCAAACTTCGGTGAGTTTGAGTGAGTACCGCTCCTCGAGTTTGTGGACTCACCTCTGCTGACGCTGACTGCGCCAAGTTTTGGCGAAGTTCTGCGAAAGTCTTGTAACACTATTTAAACCATGTAAAAATAACATAACTATTTCAAAACTATATAAACTACACAATATCCATAATGCATAGTGGAAATTTAATCATAATAGGACTTGGATGAGAAACATGATGGGGTGCACGAAGCTATGCATGCTAAGCCCAAGAGTGGATATACCATCCCTCTTGGCCCCAAGTGGCAAACATGTGGGCATCCAACATGGGGGTGGCATGGGAGTGGATAAACTTGTGACTCTGTGCCTTCCTATCCATGCGTATCCGTCTTTCTTATGATTGAGCCTCCAGCCTTGAATCCATCCCAACAACCAACCCATGTAGAGATTAAAAGCTATGATAGAAGGCCTGCAGATTCCCTTCTAAGCCCAGTAGGACACTCACACCCTGGAAAGTGGTGGAGCCACACTGTGCATCCAACATGGAGTGGTACTTTAGAAAGGAAATCTAGTATCTGCTCACACCCTCATAACTGGTATTTCCTCCACTCCTCATGGTTGCTTGTTGAGAATTACAAACACTAAATATATCCCAGGTTATAGAGGTTATATAACAATAAATATATCATTATACACAATAATCATGATAGAGCATACCACCATACTTGCTAAAATATAATTTCTATATTCTAGATGCAAATATATTAACAATTGCTGACTCTGCATATTGACTGCTGAGTGTAGATAATTATGTTTGATCGCCCATTGCCTTGCTGTTTGATCTGTTTTAGTATCCAGAAGATATTGCTTTCCCTGATTGCAGATATGTTTTGAATATCATTCGATGATTGATTGGCAATTATATACATATGATTACCTCTATATAGTTATTCCTACATTTATATTGATTGTTATTTATATATATCATATATATAATTATTCTTTATTTATATTGATTGGTATTCATATATATATATATAATTATTCTTCATTTATATTCACACTTACCTCCCAATAATGTCCTTGCAGCAAACAGTATTTATTTTCAGCAGATATCTCATATTTTATTTCTTATTTCTTTTCCAGATCACACTCTTCATCCTCCTTGATGATCATTCTCCTTTGAACTGTTTATCCTTTATATCCTCCCCTTGTTTGGGGGTGAAGACATCTTTTTGTCATACCTTTCCCTTGGTAAGGGACACGTCCCTCTAAAGCCTGATTGCTGCCTTAAGACTTTTGTTAAGTATTAATTATAACCTTTTTTAATCACCACTTTGCTTTGACCAGCAATGACTTTGATTGCTGTTTTAATTATAGCTTTCATCAAACCGCTGCATATTATCCCAGATAATCGCTGCTGTAAATAGATCGCTGCATCCCTTAATTAATTCCCATCGGTTCTTTCTTAAGCTCCCTTGGTAAGCGATTGTCTTATGTGCTGAAAGGAGTCAGCCCAAGGTTTTAAGTATTATTTAATTCATTATTTTTTTTATAAATAATTATGTATTGTTGCTGCAATCTGAGTGCTGGGGACAGGACATAATTATTGTATAGATGAGGTTACATTAGAGAAGAAATAGGTCAAGCACATTTGAAAATCCTTTTTGCTCAATTAAGGTGCAATACCATGTTCACATAGCATTTTTAAAGGTATATATCTTCTATGATTTCTCTTCAGATCTAATAGGGGTAATCCTCTAGTGATAATTGTCTAGTTCCATATTGCAACTAATTTCCCAATCACAAAGTCTAAGAAGAGAAGAAACTTCAAATTTATAGGGATAGAGGCAGGTGAAAGTTTAACAAAAAGTAGGAAGAGTCAATACCAGTGGAAGATCAACTTGCTATGCCACAATGCCCATTAAGAAAATTGAAAGCTGGGAGGGGGCATGCATATCTGAGTTATTAGTATTATCAGATTGTGGAAATTAATTTGGGCTTGGATAAAGCTGTGAAAATTATATTGCATTTGTATAATATAAGCACATATACTTGAAACTTAAATCTCAAACCACTGAAGCAAGTCATCCTGTTTAGCTCAAGTGTGCAGCTGCTAGAATGCTAAATTGGAACGATGCATCTATCATTTATCTTTCCGTACTAATCAAAATAGAAACATTTGTCTTGTCTAAACTAACGATTTTATCAAATCTGCAATAGCAATAATATTTTCCTCTTGATTGCATGAACTTGAACCATTGAGGTAATGGTATTAGACAATTTGTTGACCAAAGACAGTAAATTATTTAAAAAATCTTCTACTTGATGTGTTTGTTGAAATAGATTTTTTCCATTTCATGCCATTCGTCAATGGTGAGTAATGCTGCTAATTGTATTCACGGACCATAAATTATGGATAGTTAAATAGGTTAAGATTCATTGTATTATAACAGGACAAATCCTATATTCCATTAAGAAATATCGTGAAGAACTACAACTTTGATATCAAGCTCCAAAGACTACTATAATCATATACCTTTTCTTCAATTTGTTAAGGTAAATGTTGAATTCAATGGGATACAATTTTGCTATGGATCTCCAAACATTGTTATAATTTTGCTTATACTTTTTTCATAGTTCTCTAAACTATTACAATTGTTGGTTTTTATGATCAGATTTAATGCACAGAAATTAATTCAAAAATTCAACACAAGGACACAGCAAATGCCCTGGGAAAACCCTCCTCTTGAGGGAGAAAAACCCAGCAACAAATATATCTCTTATATATTTATGTAATGTTAACAAGTCTCTTTACAATGAGGCCACACATAAGGCCAATATACAGCACCAGCAATGGCTGTGATAACACACAGGTAATCTGCTCTTACTTGACCTTCAGTCTGCACTTAGAACCTTCACAATCTGCACTTAGAATCAATTGCACTTCTCTCTTGAAGAGTTCGCACTTGAATGAAGAAGGAGATCAAACTTGATTGATGCACAAATGGAGTGGAATAATCTTGTATTTATACAACTTGAAGGAGAGAGGTTGCACCTTTTCATGCAAGGTTGGCCATTATAAAAATATAATTTCAATTTAATAAATACAATTTACAAGGAAGGTCGGCCAAGAAGATAATTACAAATTTGCCATATGAAGTGCCTCTTTACATTGAATAATCACATATAAATAAGTATGGGCCGAAGCTGCAATTTCATCAACACTCCCTCTCAGCCAGGGAGAAATACTTCCAGCTGCATAAGACACATCACCTCATCGTGATGTCTACCACAATGGCTACAACCATATGTGGAAGCGGAGATATCTACCTCATGGAGTATCAACCATAATGGCACAATATGTAGCCGGTATGTACAAAATTGTTGCATCACTTGCGTGATGTTGTCACCTCAAGCAGCTTGACTTTCACCATGGCTCTCCCAAAGGGTGAAAACACAAAGTACAAAGAAAATCATCCACTGGTCTCAGTCCTTACACATGACATCCACCGTAGCTCTCTCGAGAGAAGTGGAACAAAGGGAGAAACTCACCTCAAACTTCTCTTGAGAGAAGAATGTTAACAAAGAAAGGAGTTCACCTCGAACTGCCTGCTACGAGAGAGAAAGAACTCATTTAAAGAAGGATCAGCGATATTGAGACTCCTCAATTAGGGATTCATTCTCCACCATACCAAGCTTGTCTTGAAAGTACACAAACTTTATCCTGGAGAGAGGTTGGTGAGAATGTATGTTGTTTGCTCATCGGTGTTGATATACTTCAACTGGATCGCTTTTCTCAATACCATCTACGATATAATGGTGTTGATGAAACACATGATTAACAAAAGCTTCACACAGCTCAGTTCCTGTAGCGAATGATAGTAGGCTCCATTGATTACGTCCGAAGCAATCGCAGGGCTTCACAGTCCTGCCCCTTCTTTCGAGCTACCACACAAACTGCAATATACTTTGCCTCTATTGTACTCAATGCTACATATGACTGCTTCCTGGTACACCATGAAATCATAATAGATCCCAAACTGAAGCAACATCCAAAGGTGCTCTTTTGATCAGTGACACACCTTTCCCAATCAAAATTAGTATACCCATGCAACTCCAAATCCACACCTGAAGAATATCTCAATCCATATCCAACTATGTCATGCAAGTATCTCAGGATATGTTTTGTTGCAACAAGATGTATCTGCCTTGGTTCACACATGAACTAACTAAGTGCACTCACTACATAGCAAATATCAGGTCTAGTATTGACTAGATACATCAATTATCAAATCAATTTCCTGTACATTGTGGGATCTACCAAATCTGAACTAGTTACGGCTTCTTGGCTTCTAAAAATTGGTTTCCATAAACCAACATAAAGAACCAAGATCAACTAGATTACCATCTTCTTCAGGTTCAGTAGGCTCCCCCTGAATCTTCAAGCACTTGCATCAATCTTCTGACCTCTTCGTCCAAGATTGTCTGCAACAATTGCCTTAGATAAATGTTTTCTAGAGTACACCTTGATATTGTAGAGAGTTCAGGATTGTCCTCCTCGACCTCATCTCATATCACTCTATTCTGAATAGGTTTGCGGAGCTACCAATGACAAATCCAGATAGATTACCTTGTGCAATTCTATTCTTAGCAACGAAAGAGGTGTCTTCCAAGGACTTTATCATCGGCCTTGCAATGCTGCAACCTTCACTTCTTCTGAGTGAGTCACAAAACTCCCTCGCTTGATCCTTGCCTTAAGTGCAAAGAAGACTTTTGGAGTAAAGCTCCCTCTAGCCACCAACTCAGTCCCATGGCTGCAAGTTGTGACTTCACGCTTGATCATTTCTTTGGAGGGCATGACCTCCTCACAAGATGCCTCGAGCTTTTCATCACTAAGCAATCTCTCATCACCTTCTTGCTCCTAGAACTATCCTGAAAGCATTTTGGAGAGAGATTACTAACAGTTTATAACTATCCAAAGAAATATCACGGCTAGAATCATACAAGGTTTACTATTCCAAGTTATAGCATAAAAACATAATAATTTATGAACAATATTAGAACATAAATAAATGAGTCAACCTATAAAAGAAATATATCAAAAGATCAGAATGAAGGGATAAAGAAACTTATCTTTATTGAATTCTGATAAAACTCTTTCTTCCATCTTTTACTCCTCTCGAGAGTGCTAAACTCAGCACAACATAAGATAATCTACACAACTATAGATTTCTTGAATGCATTATGCAGTTAGCATGTAGAACCAACTCTCTCCAAGAGTTCAAGGCTCTATCATAGTTCATGCATTAGAGAATGATATCGATGTGACCAACTAATCACCATCGAAATTGCAATTCTCTTTTCATTTCAAAGTCACACTCAGAAATCTTCACAACCAGCATGAAATAACTTGCAATAAATGAAATCTACAAAGCATCTTATGCTAGTGAACACAATTCAAGAGAAACCACTATCTCTCTTTACTAATTACAAGATCCAACTAAATGATATAACTTAGCAAACAAAGAATACTTATCTCTTTAAATATTCTGGTGGATGCAAATACTTGGACACAGTAAGATACGTTGCTCTTGCGCTCAGATCAGCACACAACCTTCATGGCTTGAACACAGGCCCATGACTTAGAATAAAAATTCCACCTAGAATCATACGAGGGGAATCTCATCCCACATCATAAATGAAGCATGCTGATTAGGCGGTTGGGGAAATCCACTTTACATAGTGACCAAACTTGTCACAACGAAAACATTGGACTTTAAAGGAGGTCCATTTCTTCTTGAATCTAAATGCAACTCCTTTGCATATCTCTATTCCTCTTGAAGTATCATTTCTTTCCTCTTTTTCCTTTCTTCTTCGATGATTGAGCGGAAAGAACATGAATGTCTTCATTTGTAGAGCTTCAACCAATACCTCTCGCAGCCAATCTAGACTCTTCTTGTCTGATCCGCCCTCAAGCGATAAACTTGAAGTTTTGATCTTCTTATTTTGATTCATGAATGTAAGACTCCCAAGATGAAGGAAGACCATTAGGGCAAGCATGGTCAAATCCTTGACATCAACAAAATGATCAATAATGAAAGAGCTGATCTCTCAATTCAGAAATCTTCATGAAGTAGCGATGGCCGAATTCTCCTTCCGCCATCTTCACATGATGAAGTTGTTGCTTCAATGCTAGTACACGGCTTGTGTTGTTGATCTCATACATCTCCTCCAAAGTCTTAAACATCTCCCTTGCCGTCTTCATCTTAGAGATGATGGGAACAATATGATCCTTCACAGTCAACTAACATCTTCTTTGCTTTAGTATCTTTCTTCTTAACATCTTCTTTGCTTTAGTATCTTTCTTCTTCCATTGAATCTTCTCTTCCTCATCAGCAGGCCCAAAAACTTTGCTCTCTATGAACTCAGCCAATTCACTTTCTTCCAAGGTGAGCATAATTTTGAATCTCCAAGATGTGAAATTAGATGCTCTCTCAAGTCTATCCTCAAGCTTAAGACCGATCACCATCTTGACAAAGAGATAGAAGTAAACAAGTAAAGAGTATCGCTGTAATAACAATTTGATCAAGATCTTCTTCAAACCCGCTCTGATACCATGTTAATTTTATGATCAAATTTAATGCACAGAAATTAATTCAAAAATTCAACACAAGGACACAGCAAATACCCTGGGAAAACCCTCCTCTTGAGGGAGAAAAACCCAACAACAAATATATCTCTTATATATTTATGCAATGGCAACAAATCTCTTTACAATGAGGCCACACATAAGGCCAATATACAGCACCAGCAATGGCTGTGATAACACACAGGTAATCTGCTCTTACTTGACCTTCAATCTGCACTTAGAATAAATCACACTTCTCTCTTGAAGAGTTCACACTTGAATGAAGAAGGAGATCAAACTTGATTGATGCACAAATGGAGTGGAATGATCTTGTATTTATACAACTTGAAGGAGAGAGGTCGCACCTTTTCATGCAAGGTCGGCCATCATAAAAATATAATTTCAATTTAATAAATACAATTTACAAGGAAGGTCGGCCAAGAAGATAATTACAAAGTTGCCATATGAAGCGCCTCTTTACATTGAATAATCACATATAAATAAGTATGAAGCCTGAAGCTGCAATTACATCAACAACAATCATAGACCTCTTATTCAGCTGATAGCACAAATTGTATATGCAATTAAGAACTCTTGGCAATTTTTGCAATGTAACAAACCACTCTATTTTTTTTGAAAATTTTGCAATGTTGAAATGCCTATGCAATGTCTTCAACATTGATTGCCAAGATTCTGGAGTGGGCAAGTTGAGAGCATATGGTGCTTCCAACCGCACAACTATTCTAAATGATTGCAATTACAAAATGATATGGTAGCAAGCCGACCAAAATATGTAGGCACTAGAGCCAGCCTAATCAACACCTCTTTGGCGGATTGCTTAAAATGTAATGCAAGCCACTGACATAATGTTTAAGATTGACTTAGACCAAAATGGTTGATAATGCCAGCTTGTTCAATGCAAAAATGGGTTGAATGATATGTTATAATAACTGGCGGTAAACCATCCAGTTTTACAATATGAAATGCATACAAATGATAACTCTTCGGCGGTTTAACCATTCAAAGTTTACAAAATAGATATGAATGCATACATATTGAATCCTCTGGTGGTACTACCATCTGGGGTTTACAAGATTATCATGAAATACATTTCAAAACAATATGACATAAGATATACTGCTGTTATTAATCTGATATAAAGTTATGATTATAAAATCAGACTGTTGCAATATTGAAATGAGGCCCAATAACATTGATAAATCAATATAATTACGTACTCAACTGAAGAATACCTCATAAGGATGATGTAAGGTGTTGATGCAAGATTGATATCATTCTGATTACTGCCAATACACTGTCACATTAGATTGATCCATTGCCGATAACTCAATTAAATACCACCCACACAGCTGCAAACAGTACTTGGATGCACACCAACACAATCAAACTGATCTTATTGATCTTTGTGACTACTTCAACACTAAAAATCACCCGTATACATGTCAGAACAACAAGGTAATCACTCAGAAATTCACAACTAGCATGTGTAGTATGCCGCCCAACACATATGAGTGGTAAACCACATCAAAGTCACTCCAAAACATCCACTAAACACACTATAAGAATATTAATATCAGACTGATAAATAAAATCAGACATGAACAGGTTTGAAACAGAGATATAATGCTGTTGGTACAGCAAGTACAAATTCTATAAAAAACTCACCAAAATCACCAATATTCACCGTTTAATGGATTGGCCCTTCAAACCTCAAATATCCTCTTGGAATATGTTAAAATCTTCAACAAATTGCATCAGTAACATTTAACAATCAAAACTTCTTCAAAATACATCAAACATCTCCATTATCAACAACAAATTGAAAAAAGACTTAGCATTCAGCACAATGGCGATTTTTAGATGAAATCACTCAACCAACTAGGAGGGTTTTCGTCTCTGAAACTAGATTCACCAAAGGGTTGTCATCCTGTAAAATAGGGAGAACTCACGTTCTTTCACTAAGATAAATGAAATGAAATAGTAACCCTTCTTCTCAAGACCTAACCTCCTTTTATAACCTTTTAGAGCTACTTTTTGAAAAAACAATTTTTTATTTTTGTTGTTTTTCAAAAACACATTTTTACTTTTTCAAAAATATTTTTGCATTTTCAAAAACATTTTTTGCTTTTTCATTGATTTTTCCCAAAAAAATTTTTTTGCTTTTTCCCAAAAAGAAATTCTCTTAATAAAATAAAGTGACTTTTTCAAGAACTTTTAATTAAATATTACTTTTATTTCTCCCTTCCAATGTCATTTTTAAATAACCTTTTAAGTCACTTGTACCCCATGACCAATGCTAACACTTTTAGGCCCTCTTTTAGAAACACTTTATAACGTAGGCCACCCTTCTTTAAAATAAATAAACTTAAGTTGCCTTTATAATATGAAGTTATCTTAAGACAACTTAAATTATTTATTTAATTACTTTAATCTATACATCCCAAAGTCTTAGGAAAGTTGGAGCCTTCAAGGATGTTGAAAATCTCCAAGAACTATGGAATGCTCCCAAAATGTTGAAGTTGCAGTCAGAAAGAATCATTGGACTCCTCTTGGTCTCTTGAACCCACCGACGTTGTCAAAATTCCTTTTTGAATAAGTTGGTGTTCTCCAAGAATGTTGGAATCAAAATAGGAACATTATAGGCAAACATGATATTTTGCTTTCATGAATCTAAATGTCAAATGTAAAGGAATATGCTATCTTCATTGATCTCTAGAATTGTACACATAAATTAAAATGCTTATAAGTTTTTCTGTTTCATTATTATCTAGAGTCATCCATAATCAAATGACTTCAATTCTTCAACTGCATATAATTTTCAAAATGTGCTTTATTTGATTGTAAGGCATCTCTCTGAATCACAAAATCTTTTTCCATGCCATTTGGTTCTGCATTACTAGATTATGTGTGATGGATATATCTTAAAGTTTTCTAGGTTTTTTAATTTAAATAATATTATTTAAATTATTATTTATTTCTTTGTTGCAGGCGATAGCTTACTGGATTCTTATAAAATAAATTGACAGCACAACATTTCTGTAATATGGAGCATAGAAATGTTGGGAATAAAAAATGGCAGGGAGCACCAAGTTCAGTAGCTTTAGCTTGCAGAGAATGCAAGGGTCTGATTACACCATGCATTATTTGTGCCCTCCCAATCACGTTTGTTGATGATGCAATCTGGTAGTTATGCAAACTTGGTTACTTGTAAAGAACTAATAGTTCAATTCCATGATTTTTTTGTAGATTAAGAGGATATAGATTGCAAACAAGCAAAACTTGAGAGCTTGCTGAACTATTAGAGTAGGAAACAAATGGGACAAGATATAATTATTTCTGTGAATAAACAAACCTGAAGCAAGTTATAAAACATTGAACACATCCAGTTACTATCCCTCTCCATGATATGCAAGATTGAAAGATTACAAGATTGTGGAATCCCGTTTAAAAATCTTATCATACTGTTTCTTTAGCTTATTTAAAACGTCATTAAAAGAGGCAATTTATGATGGCAAATATGAGGAACTTCAATAAGTGGCTATGAGTTTTTGCTTCTGTGTTTTGAATACACTTTTCATTCTACAACAGAGAGAAATCAAAGATTAAGTTATTCATCAATAAGCATGCAGGGTGGAATGTGGTCACTGTGGGGCTGTCAATCCAATGCTTGAGCATGAACGCCGTTTGTTGAGTCTTCCCCCTCCATTGGCATTAACGCCATCAATGGTGGTTCTACTTTGTCTAAAAACTGTTTGATTAATTTCTAGTACAGCATTACTTGAATTGGTTTCATTAACATTGTTAGCTATATGCTTATTTCAAGCATTCCTTCCATGATGTAGATAAGAAGAGTGATGGTGGCACACATTGGCCGGCGCCAGTACACAGTAGCTTTGCTCTCACAATTCCATCAGTTTCAGATGGTAAGGATAATTCAGTTTCTAGCTTTTTTAAGCTAAGGTGCGTGCTTCCTTTAATCAGTACTTGATTATTATCATCAGTACCCAAGAATGGTCTGCATATACCATTCATGAATTTCAAACATTGCATTTTGTTACAATTTGTGATGTCTCATATAATTAAACAGTAACATGCTTTCGGGGGTAGCCTGAACAAATTCAATTAATGTGAATGGCATTGAGCATATTAAAATAAATACCAAACAATGCTTGATCTGTAAACTTTTTAAATTAGAATCTAAGAACCAACCAAAACTTTAACTACTTGCTATTTGCTCTTGCAAGTGAAGTTGAACTTTAGAGATGAGAATATTGTGTTAAAAAACAGAATTAAAACCATAGAATTGAACTCACACAATACAGGTTTGTGGAGAAAAACCAATGTTGTGGTAGTGGCAATGGTTGACCTTGCTTTATTATTTGGGAAGAAAGAATAACAAGAAGTGGGACCAAATTTCTTGTCCTTTGCTTCTGCTATCATCTCTCCAGTATGAACAGCTGAATTCTACAATATTCCTCCTATTCTCCAACTCCAAGACATTTCTTGCAAAAAACTTTATATTTATAGATTTCCCGTGACAATAGAGTTTTCCTGGCCCAAGCAGAAGTTCTACAGACACAAAAACAGAATGATGCCTGTTTGGTTCGAATTCCAAGTTTGACACATGTACTGTTGGTGGACAGTACCACAAATATCGTAGAGTCTGGATTCCCGTGCAATCACAGTTCCGTCCAGGTGCTTTCTGTGCGGTCTTTCCTATTTTGACTCTGCTCCTGCATATGATTTCTCCTTACTGTTCAAGTTCCTTGCTCTGAAACATTTTCCAGATTCACTTTGGATCAGTGCTAGTGTGTCGGAATTATTGATAATCTTATTTCATTAAGGCCCCATTCATCTCTAAAATCACAGTAGAATTTATACAAGGTACTCTGGCTGATTCATGCGACAAATATCTGTTGTGGTGTGATTGCAGGACCAGGAGATAATAACATGCTCTGATCAAAATAAGGACGTGTTTGCCCAAGAAAAGTTGGATGACACTGACACACTTATGAAAGTAATACCGAATACAAATTTAAATGACTTGCCCTTTGTTGAATATGATGGGATAATAGCTCTCTCCATTGATAGCAACAAATTAAACCAGGCTGAAGCTAAGGATACCTCAGAAGGTGAACCATCACTAAAACGCATGCGAGTCACTTCAGAAATGGAAGACCAGGCTGAAGCTAAGGACACCTCAGAAGGTGAACCATCACTAAAATGCATGTGTGTCACTTCAGAAATGGAAGACCAGGCTGAAGCTAAGGACACCTCAGAAGGTGAACCATCACTAAAACGCATGCGAGTCACTTCAGAAACGGAAGGTCTTGTTACATGTAATATCATAAGACATTCTGGGTCAGAGGGAAGCTGCATGCAGATACCTGATCAATTGGATGCAATAAGTAAAAGTATGCACAGAGCTGATTGCACTTCAAATAAGGTTGATATCAATAAGAGTTCAGATAAATATGGAATTTGTGTGGAAGATAAAATAAAAGGGAAAAAATTAGGAAGGGAAAGTAATAAAGTTAAAATTGTTTCAGAAAATATTCATTGTTCCAAATGTGGAAGCTCTTTCGTTGAAACTGATAAATATCCATGTACATCTGAAGGAAGCTTCATGCGTATGGAAACTCAATTGCTTGCTGTACTCTCTGCAGAGTCACTTTTATCTGATTTGCATTCCTCTACATCTACATATCCAATATGTAGTTCAGTACATGTAAGTGCAATTAAAGTAGCACATGAAAAGGACTGTGCTAACCAACATAATAGCATCTGTGGTTCCCGTCAGCAGTTCAGTCACTTCTCTATCAATGTATTACGTTTGGCGCATTCAGTTTTGGCTTCTGATTGGAAAAAATGGTCGATGGACTGCAAGCTGAATATTAAAGAACAGCTCATTGATGATGTTCTAACATGCATTGAACTATTCTTACAAAGACGTCATGTTATTTTTCATTCTCTGGTATACAAAGATTCTCTTAAGAAATTCAGCAGCTAGGTTAATATAAGAAATTAACAGTTATTCTACAGGTTTCTCTAGAAGAGCAGTATGATTTATGTATTATCTGTCAATGTTCAACTTGTGTTAACAGGCAATGATGTGGAAGGCTATGGCCGCACAAGCACAGTCTAATTTGGATTCAAGAGCTTTTCTGGAACATCAATTGTATATATCAGCGGTGTGATGATACTTAACTTGTTATAGGACTTTTACTGATAGATTTATATCTTGCAGTTTTAATAATTCTGGTCAAGGTTAAAAATTCCGAGACCCTGTATCTCACTATTAAATTTTTTCATGGAGTCAGGGCTCCTTGCTGAAAGATATCTTCATGGAAAGGCTCCAGGAAAGATGTAATACTTTCAAGAAGCTGTTAGAACCTTTCACAGAGCTTTTGGGCCAAATAAATGTGCTTCTGAAGTTTTGTTTTGAACAGCTGGTAAGTCATTTTAAGGATCCATATCTGTTCCCTTTGCAACTTGAATCTGGGAGTAAATTTGATGGAGTGAACTGTGAAACGGAAACTGCACTTCAAGCTGTACAAACAGCCGTGCCCTTGTGGTTGCTAATCTATCACGATGTGGCACATGCCACTGTTTTATGGCAAGTCAAGTCAACTGCTTTTAAGCAACAGGTTTGAACAGTAGATATGTGTTAATGTTACAATTTGAATTCATACTCTTCTTTTTGTAATTATAATTTCAACGGATGCTGATAGTTGTATTTTGATTAATTTTTCTGATGTCACTGATTCAAGGTTTAGAAATGGAAAACATTTTTTGAAGACATCTACAAGAGGACCGGGGAGGAAAGTTAAACACCACTATTTTAATAATTTTTCAAGGTTGGGAAGAACTTGCCGAAACTGGAATTATTGTCAGGTAATGGTAAAGATTTTGCTATGCAGTACAATGGAATGGACTTATTGAACGGATTAAAAATTAGTTTGGTCAAAACTTTGCATGCAGGTCCCATGATTGGGTCATTTGAGACCACTTATTGATGGTTGTTCTTGATTCATTTGCAAAGAGCTCTAGCAAAGCAAGCGAGTATTCTTTGTTGATTTACATGTTTTATTGAGGTGTCCAGCATTTATGGTTGGTTCATGTGAATCTTGTACAAATAGGAAGAACCTAAAATATGTATATTTTCCATTCATCTTCTTGATAGGTGTCCATGTCTTGAACTATGGGAGAATTGAATAATCTTAATCAGCAGCATCTTATTGAGAGATTTTTTGTCTCCATCCCAAATCTAATTCTTATTTCTTTGATTTAATCCAAGCAAATTTAATACTGTATTGTTATGGATCAGATTTTGACTGACTTTCTTCTAAACAGATCGCTTTTTTTGCTGATGTCATATTGTATTTAATTGCTGCATTAGGCTTCTAATTTGTTCCTGCTATTTTTTTGTATGAGATAGTTTTAAGGACTTTAATCCATGAAGTAGATTATGAATCATAGATATAAAAGCAAGAGCTACATAGACAAGCTGTATAAGTTTATAGCTTGAAGCAGAATTCATAATCAAATCTAATGACGTATAATATTTTCCAACTAAGTGTAGCATCTAAAATTCCTCCAACCAGGCAGTGAGCCGTGAAGATGAATGCCTTCTATAGTGAAAAAGGTGACAGTAAACTTATTCGCAAGACACTTTTCCTGCAATCCATAGAATGATACGAAACGAGTTGGAAGCATTATTGATCATAAAAGTGCTTTTTAATCCATCTTTCAAGCATACATTTTGGCTGCAGAAATGATGCTTTTTTGGTTGCATTGATCAGTACAAAAGTATGTGACGGTATGTTCCGTGCCTATTCTGGTACAGGGACAGACAAGGACAGCAGGAAACAGCATGCCACGTTTTGGGATAGCAGTGGTGAGAGGTCATTTCTTGGGGATGGCAGTACTTTAAATTTTTAAAATACTAACGGAAAAGTTTACACAATATAATTGCAAGAACCCCAGAAAGAGCTACAAATATGAGCTGTATAAGTTTACAGCTTGAAGCAGAATTCATAATCAAATCTTATGATATATCATATTTTCCAATTAAGAGTAGCACTCAAAGTTCCTACAACTAGACAGTGAAGCATGAAGATGAATGCCTCTTTTAATGGGAATAGTTACACCTTACTTGCAAGACACTTGAAACAACCGAGTTCCAAACAAGTTGGAAACATTATTGATCATAAAAGTGCTTTCTCATTTATTTTTCAAGCATACGTTTTGGCTGCAGAAATGATGTTTTATTTCATGGCAGGGTCCAGCACAAAAGCATGTGATCATATGTTCCATGGCTATTCTGGGACAGGGGCAGACAAAGACAGCAGGAAATGGCAGAACATGTTTTGGGATAGCAGTGCCAAGTGGCCATTTTTTGGGATGACAGTATATTAATTTTTTAAATACTAATAGAGAAAATTTTCCATAATACAATTCAAGAACCTCAGTACTACCTTCAACACTTGCAGGTTTCTTCTTTTGCACTATTGATATGCATTAAAAAATTACAATGAGTTACATAGATTATTATTTGGTCTCCCTTGAACTTTAGATTCCACCCTATGATGCATGAACAATAGTTTAGATATTCTTTCGAAATGAACTTCTGAAGTACCTGGTTCTAAAAGCTACCTCCACGGAAGACCGAAAACATCAAACTCAGGTTCAAACGGACTATGATAACTCATAGGGCCCATAGAAGCTATCATGAGGTACCAACAGATTTGCAAATTCTGAAATCGTTGAATCAAAAGTGCAATTCAAAGCAAAATTTATAATTGGAAAGAAAGAATAACCAAACCAAAGTCAACCGAAATCAATAAGAACTAAGGGAAATAACCATATCTCTGATCAAAAGAGCAGTGGGAATAATGATAACCTGTTTTTTTATTTAAATTGTTTTTCAAGTGTGGCCATTCTGAGGATATCAGGTGGGATGAGATATTTTCCTTTATATGCATTGATGTTTAGGTGATTATTTCACTGGGGAGAATCTTACTAAGATATTTTGTGTCAGGTTTATATTCAACTATTTTGCACTTCGAGGATTTTTTTAATCATAGAGTCAATTCCAAGAATCCAACTACAAAGAAGACAATGATCTAATGTTCCATGAGGACAAGACATATTATGTCCATCATTTCACTTGTATAGATAACCTATTCATCCTAATCATATATTTTCTATTTTATATTCTTTCTTACTCCAATGCATAAATTATAAATATCCTCCAATGAACTACAATATGTAACCTTGAAATATAGTTAACATTGGCACCATATTAAAATTCATCTATTATCTATTAATACAAGGAATTATTTAGACCATTATATCAATTTTAGATAAATATACTTATAACTAACGTTATGAAAACCTAATTCACAAGATGATTGGGTAGGAACCTTCACACCAAATATATTGCATTTTGTATTTAGCTCCTTGATATTATCCCTTGACAATCATTGAAAGATTAAAATGGAAAAAAAGAAATTATTATATTGATCTTCATAATGTTATTTATTGAAAATTTAGAAGTTAAAAGTGTAAAATTTCATATCATGTATTATAAATCCAACATATAAGTAATAAAAAATAAAATTCAATTTCCAAACATAAAGTTATCTTTTAATAGACTAAATACTTAATAAAATAATTAAATTTAACAATTAAGAAAAAACAGCTTGCCACATGACTCATATTATTGTTTATACTAGTGATCTAACCTAAACTTCAATACACATTAAAATTGTCTTAAGATTAATATGACAATCAATTTTGTGTTATACTTTATTTGATAGAAACCACTAAAAATCACTTCAACTAATCCATGTCAAAGATCTCCACCCTTGTTTTGCATTTTCAAAATCAACGTTCCAATCCTTGGTAGGTCCCTACAAATAGATTGTAATCCTTGTGTGCTTAGAAAAAAAAAAGAAATCCAACTAGCATCTTGAATATAATGTGTATTAGTTGCTTTTAGTTGCAATAAAACTAGTAATCTAATCAAGGGATTGAATACCAAGTAGTTTGAATTTTAAGGGTTTTGATGTCGTACATCCTTCTCCACCACTAAGGGGTTCTATAGTGTCAAATTTAGATTTTCCTCAAATAAGTTTGGTTTATTCAAAAGTGAAGTGCAATATGTTCAACTTAAAAAAATATTTCCAAAGCTTGGTAGCCTATATGTTCAAATGTGTAGTGCAATAGCAATGAAAAAACTTGTTTTTGTCTCATGATAAATGGGAATCAACCTCATGAACCTATCAGTTAAATAAATTGCTCCCAAATCTTTGTGGCCTTTTCAACATATAACTTCATGGTAGCACTAAAAGAAACTTTGTTCTACCTTATAATTATTGAGAACCACCCTCCTAGACCTATCCATCTACCAATTTGAGTTGGAACACATGTTTCCATGTGCAAGTGTGTTCATATGGTCCCATCTGTATTGAATCATAGGTCTAATCCTTTCATTATAGAGTTGTGCTAATAGTAAATCTAAATTAGTCAAATATATTATCAAATGTCAAAGTTAACTATTTCTAAATAGAAGCATCTATATTTGCATAATCAATCACATGGTTTATGAGGACAACATTGTATATCTATCATCATTCAATAATCCTCCACCCTAGCCCCTCCTTGCCCCATTTAGCATGCACTCTCCCTAATTTGATCATTCATTACTTAGAACTATGTCAAGCAAAGGTAACTACAACTCAGTAATTGTCTCATATTGTTTTTATATTTGCAGTTTTTTAACCTAGAAAGCCCCTCACTTGTGGGAATACATGGAAAAGCTCCTTATTTACTACCCATGAGGATACTTTGCAAGTGCATTGAATTTGGACTTTTGGTATGGCTAGATGTATGGAAGATATTGACACTATTTTTTTATAGATACAATTATCATAGATCCCTTGTGAGATGGGATTTCATATGTGCTAAGAAGTATCCTAAAGAAATGAGATGCCGATTCCACCACAAGTGCAACACATCTTGCAAATATCAAATTCATGTTAAGATAGATATGCCTTCTTTATTAATTGAATGGAGACTATTTAATATATTTATCACAAACATAGATTTCAAGGTTTGAGGTTCAATGTTTAGGACTTTAAAGTTCAACAATATGGTTCAAGGTTTCAAGTTTTAGGAGCCAAGGTTCTCATTTTAAGATTCTTGGAGTTTAGATACTCAAAACCCAAGGTTCCAAGTTTTTGGGTTTAGGCTTCAAGGACTTACATGAGAAAGTACTTAGAAAAATGTACACATAAGAGTTGTAAATAAAATAGTTGAAAATATCCTTGTTGAGTTAGACATTGAAAGTATTGACACCCCAACAATTCTAAACTTTATATCATTATACTCCTTCACAATATTTATAAATTCATTGATGACGAACCTTTGATCTATTTTGTCACAATATTTCTCTCTAAAAACTCTTTGAAATTTAGTCCAAGATTAATTACTTCTTGTGAAAAGTATTATACCAATCTCTATCAATGTCATATAAAGATTGAACAAATAGTTTCATTAAGACATCCTTATCTTTGCTTGCATAGCCATCCATTAGACTATTGAATGAATTTAAGTGATTCTCTCATGAAAGGAATATTTTCTCTAACTTCACTTGGGACAACATTTGGATATCTAACTATACCTATGAAATTCAATTGCCTATACCTATCCAAATTTAAAGGTGGCCTTTCAAGAACATACTTTCCATTAATTATTACATCCCTAAGAGGTCTTTTTATATCAATATGAATATCTACTCTTCCTCTATTTTTTTGATTAATTTTAAAAAAATCAAATCCTAACTTTAATATCTTCCAAAGATTTCTCAACTTTTCTGCTCTCGATATAGCCATTCTTTGACCAAAATCTACACCTTGATTTCTATGATTTGGTCTTACTTTAGACTGTTCCTCTTCACACTCTTCATCTTCTTCATATTCCCATCTTCATTTTCTTAACAATTGAATTATCTCATACCAATAGGGATTATCATTTTTATTAGCTGGTGGAGTTTTCATTCCATCATAAAGTGCATTTCATCTTGTATCAATTATTTCCATAAATGCCTCATTTAGACATGATTTTTCTTCCCTTTATCTTGTGGCATTTATGATTTCAATCAATGTAGGACTATATTTAGTTGGATTATAATAGATAGTAACATCATTTACTATCAAAACGTAAGTATATTGTAGGTGTGTTCGAGAGTGAAAGAAATCTTCCCATAGTGTCATGCTACACCAGGTGCATGGCAAGTAGAGTGTGTTTGTAGAGTTCTCCACTTGCCAACAAAGAATGTTGGGTAAAAGGTGTAAAGGAAGAAGAAACATCCTCCACTATATAAATAGTGTGTAAAGGGTGTTTAGAATGTTTTGTGTTTAGATTATTCTCCATCTTGTGAAGGTGGGTGGAGAACAAAGAGTTGAAAGAGTTGTTTGATATACAAGAGTTGTACCAATTTTCTTGAGAATGAGTGTGTATCAAGATGCCTCCTAGAAAAGTAGTAAGAGGTGGAATATAGGATACCAATGTGCTAAAAACATTGGATGAAGTTATAAACTTGTTAAAAGTTGTGTAAGTGAAGTTTAATGTTATTTATGGGCCAAAACATGGTGTGGGTAAAATAAAAGATTAAAAGTTAGGAGTAGAAGATGTGGAACCAAATGCAACAATTTGATTTAGAAAAAGACAAGTATTGGAAGCATGCTTGATTGTGAACAAGAAAGAAGATGAAACCAAGTCGCTTTGGAAAAGCAATGCAAAGGCGTAACCGAAATGGTGGAAGGTGAGGAAGACCTTGAATGTCCAAGTGTAACAACAATGTATGACCAAGAAGCATTAGATGCCCATGTCCTTATAGATGAAATGAAATGACAACAACTTTGATTTACTAGGAAAAGAGGTCATGAGCAGCCCATAGAAGAAAAAATTTACATAAAGGATAGAGAGATGCTAGTTGTTATGATTGAAAAAGAAGGTTGAAATATCTTCTTTAGAGGGTATGAAAGTGGAGGTAAATGAAGTGCAAGTTAATGCACATGATGAGGACCCAAAACAAGTATTGGGTGAAAAAAGGAAGGTGCTATAATAGAGGAATCATTACATTGGAATGAAGAAAACTAGAGAGAACATGGATGTGCGAATAGAGCCAAGAAAAGTGTCAAGAAAATATAATAATCACCCCAAGGCACAAGAGAAGAATTAAGTCAACACTTAAAAAGAAAGCAAAATAGAATTTGGAGGTCGATTGACATAAATGGGAAGAAACCCACAAGAAAATGGAGAGAAAAAAATAGGACCTAGCTAGAGGATGACAATTTATGGTTCAATAGTTGGCTGGAGAAAGAGTAAAACAAAGTGACAAATTTCTAAGATACCTCACATGACATTGTGGCCTACTTAGTAGGTCAAAATGATGGTTCTACCATATAGCTCAAATTTGTGAGCATTATATTCAAAACCCATCCTAGGGTAGTGTACTCTTTTATCATCCCAAAAAATTAGGTGTTTTATAGGCACGAGTAAATGGAATAAAGTGAGTACTCAAAGGTCATGTTGAATATAAATCAAGGTGAAGAGTCATCATATGAAAGAGGAGTCAACCCAAATGGGAAGACAAGAATACAAAGAGTCAACTCAGATGTGCAGTCAACATGAATGTGAAGACAAGAATACAGAGTTCCCTCAAATGTGACGAGCCAAGAATGTAGAGAATCAATTCAATTGTGAAAACTATTGGAAAACCAATCTTCAAATTGAATTTTCAATAATGGATGCCTCATGGAGAGGATAAATATGATTTTTAAAAAAGGTAGAGCAACTCAGAAAGAGAGAAAGCATAATTCAGATTTTATAAAGAGAGCTCAAGTGAATGAATACATTTTTTATGGCTTGCCATAGTTTTTTTCAATTTGTGTTGTTGCTTATTTTTAAGGCTTGCCATAGTCTTCAACTTGCATCAAGGATGTGTATTAAATTTGAGTTTTGACATAAATGCAAGGCTGCCTTTAATTTAGCTCCCTATCCTCAACTGCATCAATTGTAGTTTCTTGGTTCAGAAAAAGAAAATCTACAATTTCCTTGTCCAACATAGAAGTGGTATATACAACTTGTGGTTGCCTCAAACATGAGGCATTTGATTAATTAGGATTCTTGAAGATCTTAGCTCATGAAGGATGGTTCTTTTTCCTTGCTTCGTGACAATCAAAGCATGATTATAAGGTCAAACCTTCATTACCTCATGCATAGATGAAGTCCATAAAGATACTCTTTCTCACTTCATTCAAGTTAAGTGCAGGTAACAAGGTGTCAATTAACCATCAGACAAAGAAATTGAGATCTTAGCCTTATACTTGATGTCTTACCCTCTTGCTTCGTGACAATCAAAGCATGATCAAAGTGGTTTAAAACAAAATCTTTCATGCACTAACAATGCATACAATAGTACACTGTCACTACATTCAAAGCAAGTAGATAGCATACAATTGAGTTGATGAATAATCCAACAAATAAACAAGTAGTAAATATATTTAACTTTTCTTGAGACAAGTTCTACAAATTCAAAATTAGGTTTGAAGTATTATACAACCTCAGTTGACCACAAGTTGACAACCTAACATCCAATTGAGATGAAATTAAGTTGACAACATAACATCAAATTGAGATGAAATTTATCGTTTACGGAGGACATTATTAACAAGATTTGCGTACATCAATTTGAGGTGTGGTAGATAAGTTAAGACACAGCAAATAAATTTGGGGATGCGTTTTCAAAGCGATGCAATATTGAAGTGTGTAACTGCTGCTATAGGCGGAAATGATTTTTTAAGTTTGCATTTTTATTGGAAAGGAAATGAATAGAAACGTCCTTAATGAGCTAAGATAGGAAGAGAATCATCTATCCCGACTTCTCAAATGTTTTATTTACAAATGATCAACCTTTATCATTGTGAATGAAATTTGGCAGAAAAAACTGGGTAAAAACTGTCCAGTTCAATTTCCTTCAAAATTCCAGAGGCAACTGAGAGATAAGAAGAGTGTCCATCTACTACTTCTGTTACATCAACCTGTAACAAGGTAAGCTTTTGTATTAGATTCATCGGGTATTTTGTCCACACTTCAAATACATGAGAAGGAAATGCCATATTCACTACAAAGACAGAAAGCTCGAGTATTAGTATTCATTCAACTTAAAAAAAAAGCAGATGAGATTTGTAACAAACATTTTCAATGCCAGGAATGTCCACTGGTTGAATTCCAGCCAATCCTTGAGTAAGAAGGCTGCACAAATGCCAGAAGAAATAATGAAACTCATTTCATTAAATCTGGAGATCAAAAACTACCTAGGTTTAAAAAATTTAAGAATCTCATCAATGAAAACATGCCTTGCACGGAATGTAATGCCAAGTATCCAATCACTTGTTGAGTAGCAATTTATAAACCGTCCTGCTACCATCTGAAAAAGGAAATGACAACAAACTTTGCTTAAGAATCAGTACTCTTGTTTAAAAATCAAAATCATAGTACTGCAAGTTAACAGGTTAGCTTCCACCTATACCAATTAGTGACGCCTTTGTTTATTGCTCTATGTGATAAATTAAATACATGAATTAACAATAGAGATGACAATGCATACCAGATACATTAGTAAAATATATCTTAATTCGCACATGAAATTATTACAAAAGAAGACCAGAGATGGTCAGCCAAGGATCAAAGTCAATTTGAGATGATCATACTACTTTCCCCGATTTTACCCAATCAATTTAAAGGACCCATTGGTTGCCAAGAACTCAACCATCAACCAACCGACGCTAATAACTACTCGAAGCCAACAACAACTAATACAACAATTAATACATATTTGGATAACCAATATTATTAAAACAGAATAATGGACATTGTACATTGACTACATCATGCCCCCCTCAAAAGAAAAAGTTGTCTTCCAAATGACAAGTAAACATCAAGTAACATTAGGGAAGACTTACCAAACTAATGATGATATTGTCAACAAGGACCTATAGACAAACTTGGAAGTGTACTTTGCAAACTCGGACTTGGAGTGTACTTGGCAATTCAAATGAGTGCAATGGGGGTTTGGGGGCAATGCTACAAATGGGGTCAAAGGGCAACGCCCCTCGTGAGGGTTTGGGGGTAGTGCTCCCAATGAGATTGAGGGCAACGCTCCTCGCGGGGTCAGGGGCAGCCCAATTTAAGACCTTCAAAACCACACAAAACTTCATGGCGTACATCATTTGCATGCTTTTTTAAGAGGCAAAAAACAATGTTGATGGAGACAAAAATTAGAGATTTTGGAGTGTTTAACCAACGTATGCCAATATGTGAATAATGATTCGAACCAACCAAGGGTCCTCATCTGATTGCACACTAAATGGAGTTTGCAAATGGTTGAGCCGTACTAGAAGGCCATACAATGGAATTATCTTGATGTACCATGTTCTTTGGTCTCATCGTATATTCAAGAATTGATTTTTTGTGTCGTACTATAAAAGAATGTTTAGACCATGCGATGAAGGAATGCCTAGACCATATGATGAAGGAAATCCTAGGTCGTACAATGGAAGAGTGTCCAGACTGTGTAATCGAGGATTGTCTAGGTCATATGTTGAGATGGAAATGACTTCACTGCACATTGAAAAAATGATCAAGTCGTACAGTGAGAAAATGACTAGGCCGTATGGTGAGTGAGTGTTTAGATTGTACGATGAAGAGGGACATTCATACGAAATGGTTGACGAGACTGTACGATGTAACCAGTGAATCCTTTGAGTTGTCGTACAATGGTGGCAATAATTAGCTTTGGTTGTACGATGTGTTGTGGACCTCATATGATAGAAATTGCGTGCCACTTGATTTTATGTCGTGGTTTTGGGAGTCGTACGACTTGAATTATTCGTTGCCATACTTTGTCTTACGATGTCAATCTTCACTCCCTAATGGCATCGTATGATGAAAAGAGCTGCCCAAGATCATACAATGTAAGAAGGATGTCGTATGATAGGATTTGGCCAAACAATGAATAATTGTTGTACTATGTGAACATGCCATACGGTGTGCTTGAGTGTCATGTTGAGTGATATCGTACCAATTGAGGTTGTCATATGATGTGAAGAGGTTGAGGTTGACGTACAATGTACAAATTATTCTCTTCTCTTTGCCATACAATGTGCAAAACTTGTTGTCTATCTCCTTGTCGTACAATATGCAAAACTTGTCTTTTTGCTTGTTGTACAATATGCAAAACTTGTCGCCTCTCTCCTTGTCATACAATACAACAAGATGTTGGTCATACTATATAGTCAAACCTTTTAACATAGTTGAGCTTTTATTATTTTCTTCTTCAGTTGTCGAATAATATTTTTGCCTCTTCCTTTCCACTATTTCTTTATTTTCTAATTTTCTTTATTTGTAAATTTTCTATGAATTTGATTTGACTTGACAAGCATCTATGTGTTCTAAGTTAAACATTTTTCTCTTAGTACTCTGAGATATACCATTCGTAATTTTGCATTCTTTAATCGGTTGTTGGCTTTGAGAAAATTATAAGTTGACAGAAATAACTCAATCCTCCATTTGCCAATGAAATAGGTCATGGAGAGAATTTGTTTCATCCTTTAAGCATGACTATAATTCTAGGATCCCTTTGTCATTTGGCTCTATCGAACCCATATCATGCTTTTCTATACATTCTTCTTTGTAGTGCAACTTTGACAAATCGGAGAAAGTTGCTTCTTCACTTACTGAAATAAGCCCCTTAATTTTTTATTTATTTTTAGTATCAATTACAATGCAACATGCACCCGTTAAGGTTAGCTCCAAAACCAAAATGATGTAGAATAGTAACTCTAACCATGAATGCACCCTAAAACCACTGAAGGAAGAGGGGCGGGCATATGGTCAGAGGATCCCTAGGATCTAAATAACTCAATAACTGAAACTGAATACAACTGAAGTAAATGATAAGACTCAACGCCAAGAATGTGCACACAAGATCCCTTTGAAAGCGAGGTGCTAACATATGGCAGAGTACTTATTACAAACTGAAATGAACTTAGGCGGATAACTAGCCATGAGAGTTTCCACACTACCACTTGAACAGTGGGGGGAAAAACATTACAATGCAAAACTAATTCATCCGCTGCGGCGGGCATCCACTCTTGAGTGGGGATTCACCACTTTTCAATGGGTACAAATGAGAGAATAATAAGTTCCTTTTCCACACTGGTAGTAAACCATCCAGGGGTTACAAATGTGAGAAATTAAACACAAATTAATGCAGCAAGAAATGACTAGAACAGTACTACTGTTTATAGTCTTACAATATGAATAACAACTGCAAATTACAATTGATTTTACAATAGGAACAAGCACAGATTGATAGAAGATGTTCACCACAAATAATTATCTCTCAAATGCCAAATCATGAACCAAAAATCTGATCTTCTAGAAGTCTGATAATAATAACCAGCAAACTGAAAATGAATAACCAACAATTGTAAACTAATAAAATGATCACAACTCCTTCAAAATACCTCTAATTGATATGAAATAAATTGCAAATGTAGCTATCGAGGATGGCGCCCAAGATCAAGCATTGAAACAACATCAAAACTCCATCTAACTTCAAGCACGAATTCCAACACCTTCCAGCAAGGGTACGACCTAGGAGGGTCAACTTGCTCTTAAAAATTGGAATTAGCAAATTAAAATCTGAAAACTTGCCAAAAGGGTTGCCTTCAACCTTGCAATAGATATCTTCAATGCCCTAAATGAATTAAATTTATCTAAAGAGATGTGAATGAAAACAACTTTCAGCCATAACATAACCAGCAACATGAAAACTGAAAATATCTCACCAAAACTCACAATAATGCTCAATATGTACTTCTGGATGAAGCACACTCCCAATAGACCATCTAAGGAACCATAGTTTCAGGCCCAAAGAATGGAGTAAACTTGCTAAGCTTCCCCTTAGCCAGGTTCTGGATTCAATAAAATAGCATATCTTTGTTTTCCAAAACATAACATGATCAACTCTTCACAAAACAGCAATATATAAGTTTCAATTGGAAAATGAAACACTTCAAATTCCAAGAAATCGAATCACTTCAACTTCCAAAAGGGAAGCCACTTTTTTTGAAATAATAAAACATTACTCATCCTCCTTTTGATTGCAATAATAAAGCATTTATTAAATAATTAAATGCTCACGTGACCCCTTAATTGTCCCCTCTTTAAAACAACATGAAGTTATCACTCCTAGGTGTGGGGTACAACTGAAAAACATGAAATTGACTAAGTATAAAACTCAGTCCAAGGAGATAACCAAAACCAACGCCAATATTGAAACTGATGGATTGCCAAAAATAGCATGATGACCTGAGCTGAATTGCTGATGATGCCACTGCCAAAATTAGACTTACTAAAAATAGCCAATGCTAAAAATAGTAAGTTCACCTCAAAACCAACAGAAAGCTGAACTGAGCTGGAAGCAAGACTTACTGAAAGTGGAAACCCTAAATTTGCACATTTGAGTAGCCTACAAATTTTCGGAAATAGGCTAAATCCAAATGAAGAGTGTAGGGCGAAATTGGGGACATTACACTTACGACAGTCCGAACATGATTTTTGAATAGGAAGAGGGTGCTACTACCTTCATTTTCTTCTTAATGGCGCAAGTAGACCTTCGATGAACCATCTTTTCTTGAGACCGTCAACTGGTTACATCTCTAACTTTACAAGCAATTCTTTAAGTCTATGATTATAAGCTCATACATTTTTGTGCTTAACTTGTTTTGTATTGTAAATTTCTAATAATATTTCATTATCATCAATAAGCAATTTAAACTCTTCTTCGAAGGCCTTCTTTAATCTCTCCCATGTGCTTCGAGAGGCTTGGTTCATTTATGCATACAAATCAATCGCTAAGCCTTATAAGGTGGCTGGAAAAATCATAGCCAAATTGCTTTATCATCTTGCCCATTTGTTGTCCAAATTGTTTCACAAGTCTTACAGTGCTGTACAGGATCCTTTGATCCATTACCTATAAACTTGGGCAACTTTTGCTTTTCTCCAATAGGGCTTGCCATGATTTTATTTTGATGCAAACCTAGTTCTTGGAATCTACTTTCTAGGGAGTTTTGATTTGTATGTTCTTGTAGTGTACACCCCTTTTCTAAAATTTCCCACTCCAAATTATTTTTGGCAAAAAAAATTTTGCACTTCTTCCCAATGAATATCAAATGAGCATTTTGCCACATAGTTTGAATGCAATGGTTTTTCTTCATTGTCTTTTGGAAACCACTTAGTTAATTTGGTTCAGGTTTAACCAAAGCTTATAATCTCAAATTTATGTCAATTGGAACACTAAGGCAATAATACGAACAATTGGAAATATATCCATTCATGGCAATTAAGTCATCAAACATTATTGTTGCAACTGTTTCATTACATAGAAATTTAAATGCATAAACTGACCTAACACGGTTCAAATGTAATTATCAAAACTGCTACAGTGGTTCGCCCAACTGGAGCACTGGAGACTTCACACCCTACATGCCTTATGAGCAATAACTTCAAATTATGAAAGATGCTTTAAGACTTCACCTATGTAAATGAAATACAACATCCCATATGAACTCCAAAAAATTCCCACAACATCCTTGGATAGACCACACCAAGCTACGGATAAGGGACAACAATATATTATGGGAGGTCAACGGTCATAGGAAACACTCAATCTACACTCTGCATATCACACCACTTGCCTAGACGAGCATTCGACCCTTAAAAGAGTCCACTTAGGTTGCTTACAACTGCAACTGTGAAACACTAGCAATCTAGAATTAAAATAATCTTAATTGACCAGCTTATAGACTTCACACCTATGATAAATGCCAAAAATATTCCCCTGAAGGCTCTGAATTCATTCCCTCGGCAACTCAATTCCTCAATGATTGCCATGATCCCCAATTATGAATTCATGACAATTATAAAGGTTAGTACAATGACATTAGAAGTTGGGTGACAGAGCTTGGAGCCATTATTTCTTCTCGAATTAGACGCCAACCCTCCTTTGATTATTCTTGTGACCTTGACCATGCATTAAACATTTTGGGTACCTTATTATGGTGTGACAATTCTCCCAAGAGATAGTTAAATACTTCCAACCTAGCAATGGCTCTTCTATTCAACACATTATACAAGTATTCCAATCATTAATCCTTGCGTATGATTTCTTGGAGATCACACGCTAGTATAAGGGAGCGCTTAAATATATTACTACATCGACTACTTTCCTCTCACCCAACTCTTCTATGTACGACTTTTATATATTGGTTTCTAGAAATTAGTGTAATGTCCCTTCCTTAGGCAGCTCAGACTAGCCAAGGTTTGGCATACTATTAGGGTTCCCCCGTAGGTTAGCAGTATGGTTATGGGACCCAACTGAGGGATGAAGAACCTAGCCTAGAGCTTTACAAGCCTTTCAGTTTGGAGTTTAGTTGTTGAATCTAGGAATAAATTGAAAATATTAAAGTTTGCTTTAATGGAAGAGTAAAAGTGAATGGTAACAGAGAATTATAAAGTGAATAGTGAAAAGTGCCCCCACCCTAGTTAAACAAAGTTCTTTTTAAAAAGTGGCCCTTTCTTTTGATGAGGAAAAAACCCTTGAGGAGGAATATTTTATTATCTTTTATAAAAAAGCTTATGGGAGGTTATAAAGTGAATTTTGGGCTTCTATTTTGGCATTCTATTCTCATTTTTACAAAAACAATTGCAGGTTTGAGCTCTTGGAAGAGGGTTTCAGCAGCATACAGGTCTTTTGACGACAAAATCCCTTGGAGGATAGTGGATTGGACGAAAACACAGTTCACAAAACAAGAAAATCTACTCTGGGTTTCCATTTGGGCATCCTTGGACTTCATTACAGGTTAATTTGCACTTAGAATTGATTGCAGCAAGGAGTTATCAGAAAATAATGGCAGATTTTGATAGTTTATGGCAGCTAAGGCACATGGGTATTTGATTTTATTGCATAGTCTTCCACAACAACAATTTATCTTCGATTTGGTACATTATTCGTGGAGTTTTGATCAATAATTATTTTTCATACACTCCATTGGCAGCCCACTACTTCAACTAATGAATTTATCTTTGTCCCTAAGCATGATTTGGAGAACCAATTTAAGGTTGGTGAATATAAGATTGCTGCAGCGCTGTCCCATTTTGATCATTCCCATAAGTTGGTGGGAAATTACCTATGGAAGGTCCAACTTGAGGGGAGACATATTGGCGTTGAAGAGGCTTCATCTATTTCTGATTTGCAAGTGTTTAAGACAGCCACGGAGTGTATGAAAAATAATTATTTAGCCATTCTTTCCGACAGAGATTACTTACTTGATTTGGGTGTCATATATTCAAAAGCATTGAGGAGGAAAGAGGAAGAGGTTATCAACTCACTACAGAGCTAGTGAAGACTAGAAAATCTTTGGAAGACTCTCAAGTGACTCCCCTTATGGTGGAAAATCAGATTGAGGAGTTGAGTTTGGCTCATGCTTCACCAAAGAAATAAAAAAATCAGTCTTCTATTGCAACCTCTTTGGATGGGCAAGAATCTTGTGTTGTGCATGAAATTGAGGGACAAGGAAATGAGGAAAAAGAAGAGCTACATGATGAGGTTCAAGAAGGCAATGATGCATGCTCACATTGTGATGTTGATGGAAGCCATGTTCATGATTTAAAATCAGTTTTAGTAAATGAACATGTGGCTGATTTGGAATCAGATTTAGATAAGAGTTACTCCTCATTATGGGTCTCGAACTTCATGTTGTAGAGGCAAAAAATCCACACAATGATGCCACTTGCAGCCATGTAGTCCGAGCTTTGGTAGAGAATATGCATGAATTGCAGCAGGCTACACCTCTTGGCTTATTCCTTGAGGATAAGTATTCAATAGTGGAGGAGGTGGCATGAGTCTTAGGCCGATATGATAAGGAGATGGATCGAGTACCTCATTGGGATAACTCAATCTAATGGGTCACTAGATGGGCACAAGTATGAAATCTCAGCATCCAACTTACACTGGTTAGACGTGCGCTTGACAGGACGAGATTTGATGTCATGTAGTTGCTTATAGATAGAGGTTATACTTTCATGCTTGCTAGGCAGTTGTATGGTGCACTTGTGAGGGAAGAGGCGCAAATATCCACTTTAGTTGATGCTGAGAGGGATGGGGTATCTAGTAGTAGTGGATCTACTACCATGGAGGATACCTATGACATGGCTACAAGAGTAGAGCAGGGTGAGATAGTTTTAGTTAGTCATAGGGAGCAGTCAGTCTATGTTGAAGCAGTTTTTACACCCTATGCTACGAGTTATGAGGCTCCTATTTTGGATAGTGTTGATTCCGGACTTCCCTTGAAATCCCTTGGTGCATTTCATAATGATTTCATTGTGAGATTCACACATTCCTTTGTATTCAGCCCACTTCTGGATGAGTTGATGCTTCGTGTGACACATAGGAGTGGGGTGAATATGTGGTATGAGGTGCTCCCTTCTGCAAGGGATGGAGAGATATCTGACAAAATCCTTTTACCGCTTCTCCAGGATGGATGTATTATTGGCACATGAGATAGAGAGGCAGGGTTTGATTAGATGGGATTCAGTGATGAGAGGGATCAGCCCTCCACAATTGCATTGATTAGTGCAACTGGCTTTATGAGTTGGTGTCAGGAGCACTCTTCTTCTAGCCTTGGCAGTTGGAGTATTGTGGGGACACCAATATTTGCAGATGAGTTAGGAGATACTCATCTTTTCTGGCAGTTGTTTGGGTCCATAACCCACAGGCCCAGTGATCAGACGCATCGATGGTGGCAATTGCAACATAGAGTGACAAGGTCTGTCAAGGATGGAGGATACCGTTGTTTCCAATTAGTGCAGAAAATTGATCTTAGTGCATTCCACCAAAACATTTGGGATCCTAGCAGCTCATCAAATTGTGACTTGGTTATTGTCTCTGATGGAGGCAATAGTATTACTCCATCATGGGGCAGTGATTCAAGTAGATGGAGTTGTAGCCTATCAAGGTTCATTTGGGTCCCTGACATTGATTTGAATGCACTACTCCATCAAGACCATAGTGCGTTGCTTCACTTTTTCCGACATGATATTGATTGTATTAGAATGGGGCAATTAGAGATTTGGTGCAGGAGGCCTATCATGCATCACATAGTGATGGAGAGTGATGTAACTAGTATTGCCTGGTTACAATTCTTGTATTGATAACCCATTGTTTGAGATGGGTGGCGATAAGACTTATGACAATCCACTTTTTGGGCTGGGCAGTGACTTTTGATTTGATGTTGGTGAGACTGCACTCATTGGACACTTGGAGAGTCCTTGGTGTATGAGTGTTGTTGGACATGGAGGCTACAGGCCACAAAGATTTGGAAGTCAATTGACATCTTCTTTTGAGGGGGATACTCCCATTGCCAGGCATGATGCTATTCCTTTGGCAGAGTGTGCAGGGGACTTTGTTGGTCTGTCAGCGAGTAGTATTATGCCTTTTGGGGCAGCAAGTAGCTGGGCAAGGATCACTTCTTAGCATGATCCATTATGGGTGCATGGTGTTTGCATGGATTCCATGAGGTTGCTTCACAAATTCTCATGCTTCACAAATTATGGTACACGGATGTCACTATTAGAGTGGAATGGCAGTGTGTTCAGTGTTGGTTTGAGGGTTACCTACGTAACTACATTCCAAGACAGCAAAAGGCTTGGATGCGATGGTTGTGTCTAGGCGAGTATTGTTGTAATACTATGCATCACATGTTGATTGGTATGACTCCCTTCCGAGTGTTGTACGGTTATGATACTTTATCTTTTGTGGATTTTGCGTTAGGTGATGCAGAGTTATCAAGGAGTATTTGGTACAATGGAAGGACTTGCCGTTGGAGGATGCCACATGGGAAGGAAAGATGATACTTCAACATCTAGCTTTGCAATTGCTTGGAGGAAAGCAATCTCGAGAAGGGAGGATTGTAATGTCCCTTCGTTAGGCAATTTAGACTAGCCAAGGTTGGCCTACTATTAGGGTTCCCGTAGGTCAGCAGTATGATTAGGGGACCCAACCAAGGGACGCAGAGCCTAGTCAGGAGCTTTACGAGCCTTTTAGTTTGGAGTTCAATTGTTGAATCCAGGAATAAATTGAAAATATTAAAGTTTGCTTTAATGGAATAGTAAAAGTGAATAGTAACAGAGAAATATAAGGTGAATAGTGAAAAGTGCCCCCATCCTAGTGAAACAAAGTAATGACCCTTTCATTTTATGAGGAAAAGACCCTTGAAGAGATTATAAAGTGAATTTTGGGCTTCTATTTTGGCATTGATTTTGTCATTTTTCATATTAGCACTTGCAGATTCGAGCTCTGGAGAAGGATTTCAGCTTGGTTTCAGTCTTCTAGGAACGAAAACTCCCAAGGTCTATCGTGAATTGGACGAGAACCCAGTTCACCTTTGAGGAGGACCTACCTTGGGTCTTCGTTTGGGCTTCACTGGAGGAGTTTCGGGTGTTTAATTTTCAGGCCTGTGTTTGCAGCAATGTTATATCAGCATATTTCTTCAGATCAGGTGCAACCATTGATAGATCGAGTCTCAACCAAGCCAATACTATCACATGTTTGCATTCTACTTGTTGGTTGTACAATTTTTGGCCAAGTGCACCTAGGGTTTGTGGCACAATCATCATTGCAGATTTATTTCAACTGTTTGACAAGTTTACATTGAGGATTTGACATCTTCCATACCAGCCGTACCATTTCTAGTTCATGCACCATCATTTGGAAGGGGTTTTGTGGGAATTTGAAGTTGATTTTGGCAACCAATTTGAAGTATAAGTACTTCCATAACAACGATCAGAATTCAGAATGACATTTCATGGTCTTATTTAGTCTTCTGGGCCATCGTTATTACGCCTATCAACCTTTAATTCTTATTTCAACAAAAGTGTATTAAATTTATTAGCTTTCCAACACTTTAGTCACTTTTGCTCAAATTTACAGTAATCAATTTAAGTTGTCTTTTTAATTTATGCTTTTTTGACAACTTAATATTAATTATTTAATTAAATATTTACCAGACAACTAACCTAAAACAAGTATAACATATCTGTGCTATACTCTAGAGCCTCTAAAACATCAATATCCTTCCCAGCATGACGCCCACGATCATCACAGCCATAAAGCTGTTCTAATGATGACATGACCAAAAACGGGGACATTACAGTTTCAGTGCTTCTTTGGCACTCTCGGCCACATAGGAATCCTCAACTCTTCCCTCGGCTTCATCCTTCCGCACACTTGTTTTTCCTTTACATTTCTTTTATACACCCTTGGCTCGACTTCTTCTCCTTCGATTGAAAACCTCTCAATGCCATGAAGGATACTCTTGTACAATTTTGTGAAGGACGGTGACTTTGTCTCCCAACTTCCCTCATTTAGGGAAGGTTGTCTTGACTTTTCAACTTGGCCGCCTTTTTGGAAAGGGCTCCAACTTAGGAATTGTACGATTGTATTTTTCTCAAATGTTTCTTGTAATCTTCTCCTTCATTCCCTTTGCTCGATGATCCTTAAAGATTCCCTGATCTCTTGATCTTGACCACATTGTGGTCTCTTCTCACCTTTATTGGGGTCTAAGGGCATGAATCTCTCAAATCTAACCCGATTTCTTTAAGGCAACGATGCCAAATGTTTATTGCTCTATTTGATAAATTAAATACATGGATTAACAATAGAGATGAAAATGCATACCAAATACATAAGTAAAATATATCTTTATTCGCACATGAAATTATTACAAAAGAGCAGAGATGGTCAAGCAAGGATCAAAGTTGATCCGACTAGATCATACTACTTTCCCTGATGATACCCAATCTATTTAAAGGACCCAATGATTGCTAAGAAGTACACAACCATTAACCAATCAACACTTATAACTACTCAAAGCCGACAATAACTAATACAACAATTAATGCATATTTAGATAACCAATATTATTGAAACACAATAATGGACATTGTACATTGACTACAGCCTTTTATTTTGCAAGGGTGTTTTGGAATTTCCTAGTTGTTTCATTTACCATCGATAGTATGAGCTCAAATCTAGGCTTTCCATGTCTTTTCTAGTTTTTGGTGCGTGCTTTTGGTGACTTTATGGCCTTTGGCATGCTTTTTTGGTGTTTTTCCTGGTGACTGGCAACATTTTCAAATCAATTTCCGCATTTGGCAATTTTTCGTCACTTTTTGCGATCTCTAGGGATTGACAATTTTTTCTGGCGATTGGAAAAACGTTCCTGCAACCTTTGTTTTTCGGTGACTTTTTAGCTTTTCTAGCAATTGAGAAACTTTCCACAGCATCGAAGAATTTTTTATTAATGAAAGAAATATTCTAGCCAAGCAACAAAATATTTCGTTTTCTTCTAAGTTATTGGTCCATCCCTTGGGGCCCCCGAGTCCCAGTCCAGTCCAAACTGGGTCAAGGGTCCAAGTTCGATCCCCTGTGGGTTCAGACAAGGTTTGTGTTGAATAAATTATCAAATTACTTTATTGATTGACAGAGCAATAAATATATAGATTACAATGATAGGTGACCAACAATCACAGAGACATGATTGGTGCCAAAACGGAAAACTAACGGAAGAAGTAACACAAGTTACAAAGCTAAATTAAAAGAACGTTAAGATGCCCATTAATATTACATTCAATATTTAATACCCTCCCTTAATGGTCATCGTACAAACAAAAAAACTAAGTCTACCCATATTGTGCTGGTCATCAAAATGCAAAGTGTGCAGACTCCTTCTGCCCCTTCTGCTCAGTCTACTCCGCTACGTGAGCACTTTGCCGAGATGCTTCCTAGTTGGACTTCTCATCAGCCAACCACTTTCTGCAATACCTCTGTATATGACCAATCTTCCCACAGTAATGGCAAGTAAAAAACTTCTTGGAGCCCTCCTCCGAATCGCCTTGTCCTTTCTGCTGAGTGGACTTGCCTTTGCCAACATCCTTGGCAGTAAATGCTTGTTCAACAGTAGGAGACTCACTGCTGCTCCCAAACTGCTTCTTCCACCGATCCTGCTGCAAAAGCTTGTTGCACATCTCATCAAACTTCAAGTCAACATTGGTGGATGTAATGTTGAGCGTTTCAATGAAGTGCTCGTAGGAACGTGACAAAATTTTCAAAGTGATCACCACCATATCCTCGTCTTCTACCTTATGATCAATGGCCTTCAATTGATTGCGAATATTTTTTACTTCCATCAAGTGCTCCTGCAAAGACACTTGGTCATCCATCATAATAGAAAAGAAAATATTCTTCAGAAAGAAAGCCCTTCCCTTGTCTGAGGTCTCATGAAGATCTTTCAGATGCTTCCAGATCTTCACAATAGATTTACCATAAGGTATTTATGGTAACATGTCATCGACGATAGATAATTTAAGAAGCATTATTGCCTCCCTATTAATTCCATCATACTTGTCCTAATCCTTCCCAACAGTAGTGAGACGAACTTCTGTAACTAGAACAAGCCCATCCAAACACCAATACTCAAAGATGGTAAGCATCCTTTGCTTCCACGTGTTGTAATTATTTCTATTGAACCTCTGTGAACTTTCCAACATAATATTGGACCAAGATGCCATCCCTCCCGTTGTCAAAAGCACAAAAAACGAGGTAACTTTGTGTAAATTTTTTAAGAGAAATTTCCGAAAACTCTTTGCAAATTTTTATTTTCCTAGAAAATTGTCAAAACTGGCTCCAAATTTTTTTTTCAAGCTGCCATCACATAAAAAAACTTGGCACAAATTTCAAGGTAAAATTTTCGGAAGACCTAGAAAATTTCGACAAAGACCCAAAAATCTTTGCAAAAAACCCACAGAGAATGAATTTTAATCTAACCAAAAAAATCAAAGGATTTTGGAGAAACCCTAGTCGGCTGAAGAAAAACTTCTGAAAATCGCGCCCAGACAGAGCTGGAAATTGCGACCCTAGACAGCACAAAATCGTGACTCTTGATAGCACAAAACCACCGCTCTTGAAGTGTCCAGAATAAACACCTAGGTTGTGTAGAATGAAGAGGCAATTTTTGCAGACAAAAAAAGAAGAGGGTCGTGTTCAGGAAAAAACATAGAAACGTGACCTGAAAATGATAAAAAAAATCTGCCAGAAAGAATAAAAAATCGCACCTAAAATGCACAACAACCAAAAGTTGCTTAGAAAACCCAAATCGCGTGCCAAAAAATGTTGAGAAATCTCCAAAAAAAACACAAAATCGTGGCTCAAAACCACTAGAAAACACGTCACCCAGAAAGGGTAAATCGCGGTTGGAGGAGTTACAAAAAAACTGCGATTTTAAAATCACCCATAAACGCCAAAGGCGTGTGGCCAGAGGATCTAAAAAATCCGCCTAGAAAGACGGAAATCTCGAGTAGAGAATGCAGGGTCACATGGCTATGAATCACAGAAAATAAAAACAAAGATGTATCTAGAAAATGATGCCAACCGTTGACAAAAACGCTCATGCGTTTTTAAAGACACGATTTCTTCAAACAAGCTCCAGGAAAAAAATGATGATTTTTGCAAACACAACCGCTGAAAGAGGGAAGCCATGACTCAGAAAAATCACACACATAATCTCACGAAAAATCACAAATATCTTAGGTCGAGCCTAAGCTCTTATACCATGTTGTATAAATTATCATATTATTTTATTGATTAACAAAGCAATGAATATATAGATTACAATGATAGGTGACCAACAATCACGGAGACGTGATTGGTGCCAAAACGGAAAACTAACGGAAGCAGTAACACAAGTTACAAAGCTAAATTAAAAGAATGTTAAGATGACCATTAATATTACATTTAATATTTAATAGTTTGGCCCACAGACTGTAGGTCTAGCCCTACCAAACCTAGGCAAACCCGCAGCGAATTTATGCCCCTCATGCACTTAGGCGGCATATTTGCAATTTTTTATAACCTTTTTAAATTTATTTTAACTTTTCTTTGACATAAAAAAACTAAATAAAGCCCCCTAACCCTAATCTATGAGTGATAAAACACATAATAGGCAAAAAAAAAAACTAATTTATCACATTGTGAAAGAGAAAAAAAAAATTTCCCTCCATTGTTGAACTTATTTTCTTGCTTGCCATTGCACAGATAGAGTTGAAGATTGATCATTGAACGCTCAAAGTTGGTTGTTGTGCTCTTCCTATCCATTTGCCACTGTTCGTTTGTTGCCAAGAAGATCATATAGGAAGATTTCTTCAAAAGATGTAGGTTTTTTGAAGTTTTTGGTTTTTTTTCCCTACATTTTTTTTACAAATAAACTCTCTTGTTTTGTTTTCATTCTTCTAGGTATCTAAAACACATGTTTAATTTTTTAAAATGAATTAACTAATAAGCTGCATTTATATATGTAGTGTAGAAAAATGTATCCCTTTACATTTTCACACTTTGTTTGGGCCCTCCTAATTAAATTGGACTTAATTATGCCTTAATAAGCCCTTTTATTCATTTACAAGCCTAATAAATTACATTTTCCGAAAGGAAAACCCGACAAAATTAATGCCAACTTACAACACTTTACCTTGAGCAATTTGTGTTCCAGAAAAGACCTGGACCCACTCACCCATGGGCGAATGGGTCCTCCCTAGGCCTTTGAACCTAAATTTAAAATATGTTTTTGTTTATTAACATCTCTAAATTCAAATTTTGATGTCGGCTTGCAATATTTGAATTTCGGGAAATTAAGGATACATACCTATAAATACAAGTTTATTTTCTAAGCAATCTAGCATTTACGAGCAAAGTTACGATCGCATATCAAGAGATAATGCTATCAATGATTTATTGCAGCAATCAAGATCCAATCATCATGTTTGCATCATGTGTTTTTGGAGCTAACATTGTGATGTAGGTTTCAAAGATCAAGCAAACATTCAAAGTATCAATTCAAGCATCAAGATCCACATCCATTGAAAGCTATTGCAAGTTGCAGATCTCCATTCAAAGGTTTATTCAAGGGTTTGGTGAGGAAGCATAGCATTGTTCATTCATCATTCCTTCTTTCATGCTTTATTTCAATTCAAGGTTTAATTACCCAAACGGGGTTTGACCAAGGCAAACCCCCATTCACCAAAAAAAAAAATTTTTCCCTCTTGTGTTTATATTGCAGATTTTAGGTTGAAGAAGGATTGAAGACCTCTTGAAGAGCAAGATTGAAAAAGTTGTCAAAGTTGCAAAAGTTGTCAAATCACAGAATCTCACCTACAGATCTTATTTCCAACTTTCTAACACTAAACCCAGATCAAATGGAAGCTATAGAGTGACATTGGAGGCTTCCTGAAAGATTGTTGAAAACCTTGACAAAAGATCCATTCGCCCATGGGCGCAATGAGTCTCAACAACCTTCAAAAAGTGTCTTTAGGTGATTGGTAAGCATCATTCTGCCCTTTCCGATCTATAGAAAGTTTGTTATTTATGTCCGCATATGCTTTATATTGCTGTTGCAAGTTTGAATTGGCATAATTAGGTTGATTTGCTATTTTTAGTTTTTTCTCCCAAAAGTGTTGTTCAACCTTGTACCCCCATCCTCAAGCATAAGGAAACCAATAGATTCTCACATTGAGTTGATTCACCTAAGGATTGTTAGTCAATTCTTTGTGAGGATCTCATTTCCTAATGAAAATGGGAAGATAGAATTCATCATCCGCCCCCACCTTTGTTATCATTTCATATTGGGAAAAACCCTATTTTTCTTTGTTTCAATATATTATTTTTTTGTTTTCAAATTTCATTAGTTTCAATTCATTGAATGTGTTGTTTATTCAACTTGTTGCCTTAGGTATTATTACAATGGCAACTGTTTCTAGCTCCACAAGCCAATCTCGCTTCAAAGCAGACCCAAACTCTCCTCATTGGAAATATGTTGAAATGGTACAACTTCCAGGTGGTGGAGGTTATGTTTGGATTTGTGGTCATTGTAAAGTTAGATATTCGAGTTCATAGAGTTGAGTGAGGCCATTTGAGCAAGATTCTTGGACTAGGCATCAAATTTTGTCTAGTTGAAGATAATAAAGGCATTCCAAAAATGCAAGTATTGGCATATGTTGAAGAGCAAGAAAAAGAAAACCAAGCAATAGGTCATAGATCAAATCATCATTTGTTAAAGAAAGGATCTTGAGGGATGGACCCCCCTACACCGCCTTCTCATTTTCAACCTACAGCAAGCCATCCATTTATGTCCATACCTAAATAGAAACCTTTGGCCTCTACACATAAGAGATTAAAGGGACAGTTGGAAATTTCATTTCAGAATGAGGATAGAGAGATTACTGATCAAGACATAGCGAGATTTATCTATGCAAATGGATTGGCATTCAATGTTGTTCGCTCACCATATTGGCAAAAAATGATGAAATCTATTAATGAGGCTCCAAAAGGGTATAAGGGCCCAAGTTTTGAGGAGTGTAGCACCTTATTAGATAAAGAGGTGAAATTTGTAGAGGACTTCTTGAAGGCCATAAGGGATTCGTGAATCGAAACAAGGGTGACCATTGTTTCTAATGGATGGAAAGATGCAAAAAATCGCCCCTTGATCAATGTTATTCCAATGTTCCCTAAAGGGGCAATGTTTTTGAGAGCAGTGGATTGTGAAGGAGAGGTGAAGAATGGTGCATTTATTGCTAACACTCATTGTCAAGCTATTGATGAAGTGGGCCCTCAAAATGTTGAGCAAGTTATAACAAACAATGCAAAAAATTGTAGGGTTGTTGGGTTATTGGTTGAGGAGCAGTATTCACACATTTTTTGGACACCTTGTGCTATACACTCCCTCAACCTAATGCTACAAAAAATTGGCAACAAAATTAATTGGATCAAATAGGTGTATGCTAAGGCTGAAGACATCCAAATGTTCATCACCAACCACCATATGTCACAAGACATATTTAGAACATTCTCAAAATTGGAGGTGTTGAAGGTAAGTTAAATGATAAACATGTTTCACTTTAGTAATATCTTAAATTTTATTTTATTTTGATTTTCAAAACAGATTGTTGAGACCTATTTTGCCTCCAACACAATTGTGTTGAGACGACTTGTGAAGGTTCTTGAGGCACTCTCTAACATGGTCATCAACCCTAATTGGTCCATATGGAGGCAATCTAGCACTGCAAGGGCAAAAAAGGTTAAACAAATGATCCTAGATTACATTTGGTGGGATCATGTTGAGTATCTCCTTAGTTTCATTGAGCCCATATTAAGCATGATCCGTTATACTGACAAGGATAGACCTTGTTTGGGTGAAGTATATGATGGCATCGACTCAATGATTGAGAAGATGAAAGCCATCATTAATGCAAAAAAACAAGATCCTAAAGAAAAGTTCTTCAAAGGACTACAAAAAATCATTGTAGACAGATGGAACAAAATGACCATTCCGCTGCATCTTACTTTTGCATTAAGTCCCAAATACTATAGTGCTCAGCTCTTTTTCGTGATGACAAGAGTTTCCCCATATAGAGATGCTGAAGTGGCTCAAGGGTACAAGGCAACACTTTGCAGACTCTCTTCATTGATCATGACCGAGGTGATGCAGTGAGGGCTAAGTTCATGGGTTTTGCATGCTCCAGTGATTGTGGTCTTGATGCTCTTCGAGACAAGTACATGGTCAATGCTCATAGTTGGTGGTACTTCCATGGCCAAGCATACACATACCTACAACCTCTTGTAGTCAAAATTTTATCCCAAGTTTTATAGTCAAAATATTCTATTTTTTAAAGTTCTATAAATTTATTTATATTTTGATTTTTAAATTTAATTAGTTAAATTTTGTAACTCTTAACTACCTAATTTGGTCTTAATAGGTTGCTAGTTCATATTCATCTGATGAGAGGAATTGGAGCACATACTCCATCCACTCAATAAAGTGCAATAGACTACATTCAAAAAAAAGTGAAAGGACTTGGTGTATGTGCATTCAAACTTGTAGCTCCTTACACATAAAGAAGGGGACACAAGGAAGTGGGATATTGAGCCAAAACATCTTGACTTGGATGCTTCCACTAACCACTTTGTTGCACTTGATGTTGACGATGACTATGAGCCAGCTAGTGAACATGAGAGTGCTAGTGGTAGTGGTAGTGCCAATGCCAGTGCCAGTGGCACTATTTGTGCTTCTAATTTACCACTACATACATCATCTAATATGGATGGTGATGATATTTTTGATGACCCATATGATATTTGATCAATGATCAATGATGGTTGATTGTCAACACTTGACATTATTATTTTTTAACTTTAATCTATATCATGGCATTCGAGTTTCACTAATATTTGAATATGAAATTGGTGGTGTATTTTGCTATGTTATTTGACTATTAATATGGTGGTGTATTTTGAACTTAATTACTGCTGCAAATATGTATATATTTCTGATTTTTATATGTTTTTGTATCAACGAACCCAATCCCCAAAAACAATTTGCCCGAACCCTTGAACCTGAACCTGAACCTGAACCGATAACTTAGGTTTTCTTACATCAGCATGACATGCTGATGTCAGCAATACAGATGGCCACTCCTACCTCCTAGTAGCCCTCTTTTGCCCTAATTTTTTCTTTTTGGCATAGCATAGGCATACAATATCAAATTTTGGCAAATGAGATATCGTTGGAAAGTTGGTTTTTAGCACTTTTCGATGGTGCAAGTGGTTTTCTCAAATTTTGCTTATGGTACATTTTATTGCCTATCGAAGTCAAATGTGTTGTTTTCACTCTCAAGCTCACAACTTTTGGTCAATTCCTTCATTTTTCAGGATTCTTGTAGCATTTGAAATTCTTTCAAAGCTCTCTTCCAAGCTATTCATGCACTTTCTCCAGATTATACTCCAAGTACATTTTATTCATTTTTTTGTGTTTTCACATTCTGATTGATTACTTAGACATTTCGGCTCCTAGAAACCTTTTGTTTGTTACTCAACCAGAATGTGAAAACACAAAAAATTGAATGTGTCCTCATTAGGCCTTCATTGCCAAGACCCATCCTTTGTTTTTTAATTTTTTATGGATTCACATAAAGGCTTTAGCTACTCCCTAAGTTGCACTTAAGAGGGGGTGTTAGAGTAATCTAGTACTCTAGTGCTTAAGCTTACTTAGGTCATGTTCCTTTTTTGGTGTCTCAAGTCATACGATGAGGACACATGTCATGGTCTTGTCTTATGCTCACCTAGGGTTTCCTTAGGGTTGGTTTTTTAGATTTTTGATTTTCCTTTATAAGGATTCATTGTATCATTATTATTCATATACTCAATGAGGTTTTGATTGCAAGTGATCCTTAGAAGCTCTAGGGTTGAGGGATCAACTCCAACAAACCTTTGCCTTTGGCTTAAGAAAAATCAAAGGGGAAAAAAATTGCAATTCTAATTCTAATTAATGAGTTTGCTGCAATTTCCAAATTTGTAATCAATTTGAATTTGTTGCATAAAACATTTACTTATTTTGTATATGTCACAAACTTATGCATTCAATTTGATTATATGATGGGACGTCAAGGACAATGAGTTGATTGACCTTGACAAGATTGATCTAGATTTGGAATGGACCGAAAATGATGATGAGCTACTATTTGATGATAAGGACCTAGCTAACTTGAACAAGTCATATGATGAATATAGTATTTTGAGCGTTGACCCTAGAGCTTCACCATCACGATCTACAACCCCTTAGCATTTTGTAGTGGCTAGCCTCATACGTTCCTTCCCTATTTTGTTACTTTGTAGGTTGACTTTTTTATTTTGTAACTATAATTGCTTTCTATGTTTGAACATTGAACTTAGAGACAAAGAATGACTGTGTACTTAAATGTACTATGAATTGTAATAAATATTGAAATTGAGAAACAAAGAGCACAAGGCTCAAACACACAATTTAGTCAGTCATCTTAACACATTAAATAAATGATTACATTGTAATGGCTTTATAAAGCCTTCTGACTTACTACTCCAACCACCACATAACTAATACCTTTATTTATTATTTCCTATGTTACACACTAATTTCTAAAAATCAAGAACCTCAAATTTAATGAACACAATCTATATTTATTGTCTTAACTCTTATTTTGTTTCACTTTGTCTCTATGCAATTTGTTTGGCATGGTTTTTTCTTTTAAATTCCTCTATTTTTATGATTTTTTCAACATTTTTTAATTTCCCAAGTTCTTCCCAATTAAATTTCAATTAATTGAAAAACTCCTTATATTTTTAATTTGCCAAGTCAATCCACAAAATATTTTTGCTACTATGATCTTATTACTATAAGTATCATCATTATATATTCTTCACAAGTTGTTAAAGAGTACCTCCCCCATGAATGGATGGACTGGGATCCTGTTGACTGCTTCTGACTGATTTGCCTTGTCAAATATTTGGAGACAACAATTTCTGGCATCCATCATGGGATATAAAGCAAAGGTTTTCTTGGAACCCCACATGCACATGAGGCCAAGCATATGACCCTAATAGGATATCCATAATGATTAGGTGCGAATAATTTATTGGGTTCTTTTGATGTTCGTTATCATATCCCAGGGCTTGACCCTTGGTAGGTAGTGAAACTACCAAGATGGAGTACAGTAGGGGCACATGCATTTTCTAATTCAATGATGAAATGTGATAAGATTGGAAAGAACATTGACGCCATTGTCTTTTGTATGTGTATGATTACTTGGACAAACTTATTTATGGGTCTTTTGGTGAATATTGAGAGTGGATCATATAACACAAACTAAAACATAATTCACTAAGGCACCAATGAAGCTTAGTGTAGGCACTGAAGTTTGTACAATTAAATAGCTATTTTTTCAATCTGCAACCAACCTGATGCACTCAAAGGAGGCTCTGGCAGTGGTAGTGTTTACTATAATTTGATATTTTGCAATACTGTTCCTTAACTTTTATTGATAATATGGAGTATATACTATCGCAGTGCTTTATGGGCCTTATGACTTATGAGATTTAAAATATTCACATTTCGAATATTTGTCCCCTGAACTTGTAAGAAATTGTTTTGCCATGTTTGTTAGGCTTTATCTATGCATTGTCCAACATCAATTCTTGTAAAGTACAGGTTGACATTGTGGTTTACAAAAATCAATGAAAATGTGCTCTTATGGTTCTGGCATGTTGAAAATGTATTTTTCTATTATAATTGTTATCTACGCCTTCTTAGATTACTAAGGTATTTAAAATGATTTTCTTTTATTTCCAATATTCTGAAGAAAACCAATTATACAATGCATCAAAGGCACCTGCCTCAATTAATGGGATTCATCAATAAGTATTGAAGTTTTGACTTATAGAAATGAATGGTGTTTGCTGTTGTTTTTAAAAATCAAGACATTAAATATAAAGGTGTTCTGCTGTATACTTCTATATTGTTCCTATAATGAACTAAAATTCTTACATAAATTGAAGAGTTAAAATCCCATTTGTGAGAATGGGATCTGAATCTCATATTTCAATGTCACTGCATATGGCATTACAAACTGATGTGAAAGTCAGGCAAAAAAAAGCAGAGAATTTTTCCAAGAGAGAGAGAGAGAGAGAGACCTTCCGGGCAGTTTGCCAGCATTCCTTATCGAGGGGAATAGGTGCTCCGAGGAAAACAACCCTTTCTACTATACTAGCTGCTGAAATTAATAACTAATTAGGTTACTTTAATATTGTATGCATTGCAGCAAACTACAACAGTGAATTGCATGAATTGACCTGACAAAGCATACAACCTACCGCTTTCCTCTTTTTTGGCCAACTCTTGCAGACATTTGAATATCATCCGTGCTCCCAGTGAGAATCCAATTAGTGTCACAGGCCTATGTCATTTCAACCAGATAAACGATTATATAATGTGGAATGTAATTCAGTAACTAGGTAATATAAGTGGCCATTAATCTATAAATTTGTAAAAGACCTGTTACCCTGCAACCCCTTGAGCAGAACTTGAGCAAGAAGAACTCCAGCTTTGTCTGATCTGAAAAACAGATACAACAGTTTTTCAATCTCTTATATAAGATCTTAAAATTGATCGATAACAATTGATCCAAATGTTGACTCTTTGAAATGATGTTTAGAACAGAGTTAAAAAATATATATTTAATATTGTTTCTCTGAATCAACTGGTTATAAGTTTGAGTCCCACTGACTTAGTCTGGTCATTTGTTTTACTCTCTTTCTTGTTTCTTAACTCCCCAATAAGAGATTCTAAATGCTTTCTATATATCTTATTCATATTAAGGCAAGGAATGTGCAAACCTGTCCACAGCTATTGACCAATTTCCATCTATTAGATTTGTGGCAGAAAGCAATGCAGCAGGCCAAGCCAAGGCAGCTACAAGTGTGCTCAACACTGTAAGCATTGCCCCTTGTTTCATTAATTCGGTTGTGATATCTGCAATTGATAAACACACTTCTTTTATTAACAGACTGGCATTTGTATTGATACAAACATTATAGCATGTTTCTATGTTTGATATTTGTAAAAGGTAAATACTGAATTTACTTGATGTTAACCAGTCCTGTATCGCGGTGCTAAGGATAATCAAATTCTTTGATTCCCAACGAACAGCATATCTGTATGAAAGATAACTATGTAAGAAATTACAACATAGAAACATGTACTTTCTAAATGTGAAGATATTTAGGACCCCCCATCCTCAGAAAAGAAAAGAATCATGGATTCTGACAAACAAAAGAATGCAAAGAGAAATAATAATTGCAGGATTGATTTTGATGAATTTCTATTGCAAGAAAAATATGATTTAGTATTTCTGCAGCAAAAAGCACAAGATATTTATTTTTAATTCAATTCCTTACACTTAAATAAAAAAAATTAGAACATGTATTGGGTGGGCATGCATGATGACTGCAGGGAGTATTCCTTCACTTTGTGACGAGCTTTAGTGCCTCACCATGTCTTTATACTATAAGATTTTGCTATGGAATAATCAATCACCTAAGATCAAGGAGTTTCAATGAAAGCACAAAAAAGAACCAAGATAAGAGAATTATATTCTATCAAAGGATACAAATATACAATGATGAGATATTAGATTGAACTGAGATTGCTTGTATAAGAGGTACAAGTGGGTATTAATAGGATACACCATCAAGAGATATGAGGGTACAACCAATATGGGATAAAGGAGATGGAATCCTATGTGTGCACAAAATCTCCACCAAACTAGGAAAGTACAAGTCACATGATGCAAATGCAACCTACCTAAGTAGATACCTACCTAAGCAACCTTATCATAATATGCAATAAAGTAATTAACTAAATTCAAAAAATAAAATAATGTACCAACAATCCCCATAAGCATAGCTTAGGTGGGTAGAAAAGATGGATAGATTGGTCCTAGAAAATGTGTAGCCATGTTATGTACCTATGTACAAAGTGATCCCCTTGAAAACAAGATAAAAAGAAAACCTAGAGGGCAAAACTCCTCCCCAAGAGAAGATGAAGAGAGCAGGGCTATGTATCCCACTCTAAATGAAACCCCATGTGAGAAAAAACTCCCCTTCAAAATAGAGAAAACAAGAAAGACCATGTAGCCCACTTCAATGTGTAGTCTCTTATGCCAACTGTAGATGCTCAACATAGAATGTTGAAGATCATCCATGAATGTCGAATAACATTCCTCCCTTGGTAAGAAACAAACACAATAGTGTATGCAAGATATCTTCTCATTCCAAAAAGAATAAGCGAAAAAAAAATAAAGAGTGTACAATGTCTCTAGAAGCTACTCAAGTGTTGCTTTGTCAATGACGAAAGGTGCCACAACCAAATTAGAAGTCCTTGGCCTAATTGAAGAGAGTGACAATCTAGAACCTTTAGAAGCAGATGTAGAGCAAGATCCAAAGAATTAAGTAGCAACTACTACAATAGGACTGTCATCAAAGAGGACATGAATGTCCTCAAGGTTGTCCTCCAAACCTACAAGAAAGGACTCACAAAACAAACCTAATAGATTTTTCAAATACTCATCCCAAGCAACTATCTCTGGAAGACAATGAATATGATCCTACTGCGAAGAATCATTAGAAGCCATGGATGTAGCAAATGTTGAACTCGAATGAAGCAGCAAGTGTGATGGTTGAATCTTGGTGCTTGTCATTTGACAACATTGCTTATCTCACAATGTAGTAGTGTCCACACCTGATGCCTTGGTATGAACAATAAATGAATTTGTCAATGTTAGAATACAAGATTCTTCAACCTCAAGATGTTGACCTATAGATAAAGAAGATGAATCCTCTAAATTTATGATAAGAGTGGTAGAATCCAAAGTATCCATGGAAGTCTCTATAGGAAGAGAAGCATCAAGAGAAGTCTCTACATCATCACAATGTTCAAGCTCTTCCCATCTAGCACATTGCTTAACTATATCACAATCATATTGTTGGAAATATTGTCATTGATGTCAAAGGTGTATGGACAAGATTGTTAAAATTAATATCATTGATGTCAAAAGAAGACTTCCATGATGAAAAGTTCATTGATTAAAGACGAGGAATAATAAGAGTTTGACTTAATTTAGTTATGGCCGACCTCCATCTACTTATGGCAGTGCTAGATTTAAAAGGCTAAAATTAAAATAGAATATTAATTAAAGGAGCCAACCCCTTAAGGAAGTGTTATCTCCCATGGATGGCTAACCTCACATTAAATTAATATCTATCAAAGAAAGCTGACCTACTTTGAAAGGTGAATTTAAATATTTAAAATAAATTTTATGTCAAAACTTGGCCGACCTACTTTTGGTAAAGTGCATGATTTGGATATAAATATAAGTTATTTTGGAGGTTAGAAAGCAAGTTCTTCAATGCAAAATCATTCCTTTTAGGAGCAGAAATTAGGAGAAGAAGAGCAGATTTAAGAAGAAAAGGAGCAGACTTATAGCAGATATTGTGCCTAATTTGGAGCAGACCTTTAAGGCAGATTTATAGCAGACATTGTGCCTAACTTGGAGGAGACCTTTAAGGCAGATTTATAACAGACATTGTGCCCAATTTGGAGCAAACCTTTAAGGCAGATTTATAGCAGACGCTGTGCCTGATTTGGAGCAGACCTTTATGGAAGATTTATAGCTGACATTGTGCCTGATTTGGAATAGAATTTAGATCAAAGTTGCATCATTTTGGAGCAGAGATATAAGGTGAACTTGAGGAGAGATATAAGGCAGATTTAGAGCAAAGATTAAGGCAGAATTGGAGTAGAAATAAGTGAAGTTCTGGAGCCAACTTTGGAGAGGTTGGTGCCTCTCATTAGAAGGGATTGGTGTCTCTTGCTGAGTTGGTACTCAATGGTGGGGATTGGAGTCTCCAATAGGTTGGCGCGTATGAATTTTGTAAGAAAATTTATACAAGTGATATTTTGCCATGGATTTCTCCTGCAAGGGTTTCCACATAAAATCGTGTGCCTCTTATGTTTGTTCTTAATTGCTAGATCTTGTATATTTGGTATTGTTGTGGATAATTAAGGTTTGAAGTAATATTGCTATGTTTGTTTAAGTTCAAAAGAAGTAAAGTTTTGATCTATACTGATTCAGCCTCCCTCCCATATAAGTGTGGATTTCATCACATATGGTAAAAATTCATTAAGGTGTAAAAGGCAATCCATAACAAGACCCTTTGGAAATGGAGGTTCATTCAAATCTCCATGCATCTCATAAATTTTGGCCCAAAGATCGCAAGAGGAATCAATGTGTATGGTCTTCATATTGACAAAAAACTATTTAATCCTATAATAAGATCATTCTTGTCATCCCATACATCCTTCCACCAATAAGAACTTGGTTCAAAAACAAGTGCACAAAGATGGAGCAAGAGATGAAGCCACCTAAAACACTTCAAGATTCCATCTCACTAGGACTTATATTTCCCTCGACTCAACTTAATAATAGAAGAAAAAATTATGGAAATACAAATGATTAACTCCTCAAATGAATTTAACAAAGATCAAACCAACAAAGGCAAATAAATCGCATGTCACAACCCACCCCCCAAAATCACACAATCATGAAAACCCCCAAGAAAAATATGATGACCACTTAATAATTAATTTGGTTACAATTGCCACTTGCCAAATAAGTGAAGTGGTCTTGATCTTGGTACATTACAAATGTCAAAATAGGTAGCAATGTTGAAAGTATAATTTTCTAACAAAATGGGAGAAATCAAACTAAGCCAATGAAAATTACATGAAAAATTATGCACTTTCAAAAAATTGCTCACTAAAATGTTATCGTATGAGCTCAAATGTAGCCTTGGAAGTTTCCAAAACAAGAACTACTTAACATCACCTACGAGGATCTACAAATTCTAAAACAATCCAAACCCCAAAAAACTATTTACACCATTATTAAACTCTCAAAAAATTAGCCTAGATCAAAAAAATTGCTTTAAAAAAAGAGCCAATATGATCCAAAACGGAGACTCTTAAGGTACAAATATCAAACTATCAATGAAAAGGGTATGTAGGGGAGGAAAGTTTGATGATGCCATGTTGGCATTAGCAACCAAAATATTCTCCAAATGCCAAAACATTCCCAAATTCCCTAGAATATGTCAATATCATCATTTGATTTCACAAAACCACCTATTTGCATGCAAAAATATTGGTCAGAAGTAAAAAACTAACCTGTTGGTAGGTGCGAAACCAAAACTCGAGAGTGGGGATGGCCTACGATGATGAAGGTGGTTTTTGGGTGGTTTAGAGGCCAATGTGGTGGGATTGTTGCCAACTGGGGTTCTGTTGACTACCACCAAAAGTGACAGGGCTGCCAATGGTAGTTATTGTCGATTGTCAATGGTTAAGCAGCTAGTGGAGATACCCCCACCAATGAGCTACTGCATGGCACCTTTAGGGGCGTCCATACCTATTGTGAAAATTCTATACAAGGTACGACTTATAATCTATTGCAAAAAAAAAGAATATATATATTTTTTTAATTCTAAAAAATTATTTTTTTAAAAAAAGAGTATAGTTTACGTCCTTACCAACCTATACAATGCATGTTCCAACATGCAACTAATTTTGTAGAAAGATATCGCCAAAGATTCCAATAATGGTACTATCCATACAATGTAATGAGGATAGATTATCCCTAACGGCTTTGGGCCAAGTTGTCCAATTTGGACAATTTGATAGCTAATCTATTGGTTTTTGGGCCTTTTAAGTGTAATGGTAAACTCGATTTTGCCCTTAAATGCTTCAAATAATGAGTGATCTGCAAATGTTCAATAAAAAATCCTTCCTTCAAACTCGTAGATCTGACCTCTTATATCTTATTTAGACATAGTAAAAGGTAAAACTGACTTTTTTGAATACTGAACTTGTCATAACCCTCTTTTCCTCTTCTTATAATCATACATTATAATAAAATTTTAATTCACTTATCTATATTTTTGATTGAGCACTATAATATACACTCTTATTATCAAAAAAGAAGAAGAATGATTATCACGTCACATTGTTCTTATTTAATTAATAAATATTATTATTAAATCTAAATGGTTATAAACTTAACTACATCGGTTAAGTTGCTCTAACAACAGCGAATGATTATCATTAAGAAATCATTTATTTCTTGAAAGCCTTGCATCGGCCCTCTCAGCCACGACCTGGAAAAGACACGATTGCTGGGTGGTAAGTCATATCTCTTCTGAAGTGAAAGGACGCAATGCTTAATGCTAACCCCTCTTGCTTCTATATTTATGTTTCCTTGTGTGTAGGTGAAGGCATGGAATATAAGAGTTGGTATTGAGAGCCAACAACTTAAAGACAAAATCGGATAAGAGAAAGTTTGTGTATTGATCTGCAGAAGATATTGCCATTGCTGCAAATCTGCTATGCACTGTGTATATAAATATTTGTATTTAGAGCATTGCTGATCAAGGTAGTGATTCATTATAGATCGATAGTAATAAGTGTCAGAATTATGGTAGTATGCATCTGCATTCTTAGTTATGTCAGCTTACACCAAATTATCATTCTTTCTCAATCAACATGTTAGGGAGGAAAGTTGGAAGCACACAGAGGAGAGCAGATACTAGGGTCCCTTCAAGGTAGACCACCCTCCTTGGATGACTGTGGTCTGCCATTGAGGGCCGAGGGGGTTGTTTAGCCGCTCTCGGGCTGAGGGGGGAGTGCTCTAAGGGCTTCCTTGTGTGTGTGGGCCTCTTTGCCTCACCTACGATGTTGATGATCAAGGAATGGTAACTTGGAGTATATTAATATCTAGTTAGTTGTTGAAAATCTAATGATTGAATGCATTGTTATATATGTTTTATAAGTAGCAATAGTTTAATCAAAGAGGCTTTCAAGATTTCATTGTGTTTGAATCAATCTTTTACAAGTTAGTATTCTTATTGCATGAAGTATATTTGTGTTTTAGGAATAAATTTCAAGTGAACCCGAAAAGGGATCATTACAGAACTCAACAGTGACCTTAGATTTGCTCCATCAAACTCCAAAATGCACCTACAATACAATGCCACAAAGAGGAACCCCAAAGAATTTGGTATTTATCTCAAGTTTTTCTAATTCTTAAGATCATTATTCAATGAAAAACAAGAGCATACTCAACTTTTCAAAAAATTACAAGATTTGCAACCTAATCTCAAAAAAGACTAACAAGAAACAATCCAACAAGCTCTAATACCATATAAAAGCTGATACAAAATGCTCTAATACTATGTAAGATTTGGCTAGGGAATTAGCCACCCAAGAACAAAGAGCTTCAATGAGAAAATAATTCTATTATGTCAACGGATGCAAATATTAAATGATGAGAGATTAGATTGTTTTGAGATTTGCTCATAGGAGAGTGGAGAGTTACAAGTGAGTATTCATACAATACACCACAAACAGATGTAAATGTACAACAATACAACCAATGTGGGATAAAATAGATGGAATCACATGTGTGTACATCTCCACCAAACTAGGAAAGGACAAGTCACATAATGCAAATGCAACCTATAAGCAAGCTTATCCTATACGTGCATAGCATGCAATATAATAATTAACTAAATGCAAAATTAAAATAATGCACCAACGCTATCAGCTTAATTAAAAGTAGTTTCATTCTTTAGTTCTCAAAAACAAGAATTTCATGCACATTACTTATTCTTTCATACTGGAATACAGTCATTAAATAAGATTTTCTGTGAAACTCTCAAGGATAGTGACATTTAGCATGTCTTACATGTTTGTGTAGTTCATCTGTTTCTCAATACTTTTCATATGCCCTTTTACAGGAATTTAATTTATTGATGTACTTGAGGCGGCATCAGTATAATCAAGTATAGAAAAAAGCACTATGTGAATATTTCATTGTTTTTCTCCCTATGATTAGCAGCTTCCTTTGCTGCTCTGCTCTAGTAAACGAGTTCTCTACCTTCCTTTTTTACATTCATTAAATCAGTTGTCATGTTATCACTATCCCAGCTTTACTCATATTTGTCTATTATAATTTTCCTAGCCATACTCTCTGTGAATTGATTGTGGTCCCTTTATCCACAAAACTTTCTTTAACTTACACACTTCTCGACTGAATTAAACATATCCCTATCTGGTTTCTACATCCATTTAATCAGCATCATTGAACATATCTCTCAGCAATGGCCCTGTTTAAATCTTTCAGAAATCTTTCAGCATAAGATCAGGTAAACTATCAGTTTTTTTTTTGATGAAATAATTATTAATAGAAAATAGTGTCTTACATAATCATTTGAAATAGTGCATATAACTTTAGAATTATGATTGAACAGCACTCTTAATCGTGAATAAATACACCAACAGAACTATAGTAGGAACTAGTCTTGCCATAAGCATCATGATGTAATGATGATAACTAATCCATGAAATCCGCAATATGACCGTTTGACAGAAAGCATGAATGTTATCAAACATTGCATTTGCATCTATATTGAGTTCAAACATAATGACCAGGACAGAGACAGAAAAGCAAGCATCATACCAAGAATTAATGGAAATATAAAACGATTGGCAGATGTAACAAAAGGAGTGACATGTATATATAACCAGTGACTACAAGAAATGGTACCAAGTCTGTTTGTCTAAAATATACCATAAATTTATCTATGGTGCTAACCCATTTTGAACATGATTCTAAATTTTGAGTTTAGACACCCTCTCACTTTAAAAAAATGTGGCAGAGCTAGTTTTGGATTTATTTTATTTTATTAGTAAACCATAAGCATTATCCTCACTTGTGTCAAGATGAGCTCAAGTGGTAAAATATATGAGCTTTCATAGTGGAGAAAACCCAATGTTCATATTCCCAAAAGACATGTTACATGTAAAATGTTCAAAATGTTGAACGTCAAATTTGGGTAAAAATACTATATCCAATTCTAGGTGTGGCATACCCCTACAGACAAGGCCAAGTGCAAGTCTTAGGTGATTTTGATGGATGAGATACCCCTTGGCTGTGGCCTCTAGAGCTTGTTGGCATTTTAACATGTCTTTTGCAAAACAACACAAAATGGAATACTTTGTGAACTAAAACCTCTCTTTAAATTAGGAGGGCAAGCTCCCTAAGATCTAAACCAACCTAAATATAAGTTAAACTTTCCCTAGACTAAAAGCTAGTGGCAAATTATACAAATAGACATTCTATACAAGATTTATTGACAAGGACTTGCATGAAAAAAATGACTACCTGCCTGTATTTTTGTCTCAGATGCATGCACCAAACTGTTAAGAGTCATGCCTTACAAGGTTTTAAAACATTGAAAGAAAGAAATTGCTAATCTAAACACACACAAATGACACCTTCAAGATTGTTTAACAAAGACTAGCTATTCAGTGCAAACAAGATTTCGAAGGAATACAATACACAATTTCAAAAAAAAAAATAAGTTGTACTCAAAGACAAGTCAAATAAACAAATACCATCAATATAAAACTTGACTCAATACGATATACTTTCAGTTTACTTGATGAAATTATCGACACAATAAACATAGACATCGAATAACCAACTTGAACAACAATTTCTCCAACATAAGCATAATGTCAACAATCCTCTTCTCAATGTATGTACTCAAAACATTTATTTATAGGTTACAAATGCCCAAAACAAATTGGAACTTCAAAATAATCATATTTTAATCTCAAAAAGAAAGCTTTAAAGCAAAATACTTAAAAGCTATTGAAAAGATGGAAAGAGAGGAACTTTAAAGAAAATCTAATCTAACAAAATAATAAAATAAACTAACTACAGTGGCCTAAAAATAGGCCCTCATCCTCATCAAAAAATAGAACACCGAAAATGATAACTCTCAAAGTTAATTGTTGTTAGGAATAATAACCTAGCATATGAGTGGGCTCTACGATTCTGAAGCAACTTTTCACACTAAAATTTGATGATTCCTCTGATAAATACGAAAACCTTAACCATCATGAATTTGCAAACAACTCCATCAATTTAACTTGGTGACTCAAATCCAATCGCACTATTACTTCCCAAAACCTGCCACAAACTTTTACAAACCCTAAATGATTGAAAGACCCCAAAAAAACCATTGCACCAAAAAGACCTTCATACAATCTATGTCATGTTCCCTTCTCTAGTGTAAAATTAATGAAGACCTTTAGCCTATTTTTCTCAAGTTTCCCATAGGCTAATGAGTTGGTGAAAAAGGGAAATAATTATATAATTAAATCTAAGTTGTCGAAAAATAACTTTATGTTATAATTTAAAAAGACAACTTATAGTTAATTATTTAAAAGAATCGTTACAAGTGAATTATAAAGTGTCACTAGGCCCAAGATCTCAAAGTGAGTGTTAAAAAGGACATTTTAATATTTTATAATGTTGAGGGGGTAATAAAATAACAGCATAAAGTAATATATTATTTTCCTCCAAAAAAATTATAAAAGGAGGATTGTTTTTGAGAAAAGGTCTTCTTCATTTTTTTAGGCAAAAGGCGGAGGGCCTGTAGATATATTAATAATAATAAAAATTTACAATAGGTAATAGTTTATATGATCCCAAAAACACCTTTACAACGATAAACTATCTGCCAGCTCCTAGTTTGCTACTGAAAATGGGCTGATTATACAAAATATTCAAAAACCCACAACAAAAACTTGTTCTTCTTACTCATTCTATCAATTTCAATTTCCAAGAATGAACGTGAGTTCTTCTTTCTTCACCTAACGACGAAAACCCTCTAATGTGATGGTTTCAAGAATGAAAATCCTCCTAGGATTTAGTGCAATTATACACAAGGATTGTCATTGTAATCCAACTAATAAAGATTTTTTGTCTTTCAGTTGCATGTTTTTGGTGTGAAATGACATGCTCCCGAAATTGCAACACTAAAATATAAAGTATTGAAATATAGATAAATAAATAAAACGAGTAACAAAATATACATTAAAAATATAACAAAAATAATCGCAATTTAAATATAATTATCCTATGGGGTTGGGGCCCTAGCTTGGTTGGCTAAATCTTTCCTGTAGCAGGAGGTTGGTCACAAGTTCTAGTCTCCCCCACCCCCGTGGTACCGGAGGGCGTGTCGCACCAGCGCCGCCGGTCACGTTAAAAAGTTTACCAGGCGCACCTACAGTTTATAGGGGGTCGTGCTACCCGATCCCTGCAGTCTAATAAAAAAAAAATAAAAAAAAAATAAAAAAATATAATTATCCTAAGATAATATTATAATGATCAAAGATAACATAATAAATATTAAAATATAAATACTAGCAAATTAAATATTATTATGATTACAATCATTATAATATATAAATATAAACACATAATATTTTAATACAAAATATAAGGGGGCATTATATTATGAAGATGTTTATACTTAAGTGAATTTTAAGAAGAGCAATCATCATTCAGCAGTGATTATATATTCCTAAAGAGGCAGCGATTAAATATGAAAAGAAGCAAGGTTATAAATATCCTTAATCGCCCAAGACAATATATAGCGATCATCAATCTTAATATATAGAAACTATAATATGCAGCGATTGAATAATAATTATCAAAAGGTAGTGTTGATGTGTTTTTTGTGACCGCACCAACACAGAATAAAGTCGCCAACGGCTACCCTATTCTCTCTTGATCAAAGTATCCAGCACGCTAAGATTGCGAGAGAGTTCGTGCGTTCAACTCCAAGGTTCCTTCTAGGCGATGGATAGTCTCAGTTGGCTCAATGTGATTTGCTGGTATTTCAAAGGGACTTACAAAATTGTTCAACGGCGGAGAAAGGAATTCAAATGCTCAAAAGGTTTGTCTATAAAGCTCTTGTTTCCTAAACTAACCAGAAAGTACTGAATTGAAAAGGTTGCAGGGATAAGAAGGCTCTAATCTACTCTAAGGCGTGGGACATGGCGATCAATTTTCGTAGACTTCAACCGAGCTTTGCTTTGCCTCGCTTCGGACAACTTCCACAAAACCGGTGCAATCTTCAGAGGAGTAACCAAAGGTATTCAGATCATAATTCAACACGAAGACATTGTCACAACGATGCATACCAACATGTGAATCACAAACGAAGTTAAGTCCGCAATGTTCCAGTTGACCACATAAGGCGAATTCACCATCAGCGAACACACTAGTGGTATGGATAGACGAAGCTTGCTCGAATCAAACACCACATTCCATTACTATCATCTACTTGCATGAAACAAAATCTATTTACTTTACTTTAAAAAAATCCTACTTGAAGTAGAAGGACGAAGAAACCTCGCTAGCTACTCACAACAAAAGACAAAATCATCATCAATGAAAACTCTTCTTATTGAGAGTGTTTACAACAATTTCTTACAAATTTTTCAAAGGAAAAACTTTCCTTCTTCTCCAAACTATGCTATGCTATCCTATCAAACTACGCTAAGCTAAGTTGCCTCTCTAATGCTCTCTATGTCTAATCTAATGAGGTACAAATGCGGGGGGATGCCCCTTTTATAGCTAGCCAAGTCCAATGGACGGCTCAGATTACAATCAGATGGATGGCCCAAATCGAGCCACATAAGCCCTAACCCTAAAAACTGCCACCAAGAAGAGTGGAGTAATAAATGAGCAATTAATGTCCACCATCTTCTAGAAGATTCCTGTTTGGAAACGTGTTCACACTATTCTTGTTCTTCTTCTTGATTGCAAACTCTATGAATCTGGCCAACATAGCTTCAACTTCTTCCTTAGTCTTGAGGGCGTTTTAGTGCTTGATGATGATCCTTAACGCTTGGGTCTCCATTATTTCTCCATCCTGATCCTAAAGGATTTTCCAGTCTTGGACTTGATCATTTCGTTCTTGCCACCTACCTCACCTGAGTTGGGTGTATATCGGGTCTTTGAGGAGAAATTTCAACACTTAGCCATTTCTCCCCATGGAGGATCTTGAAACATGTAACTTTATCTCCCTAGCATTGTCATGGAGTATTTGGTCTATCACCTCGAGCCATCATGCCTTGGTCCCGATGTTCATCTTGCAAAACAAACAAAAGAAGAGCATCAAAACGCTTTATAGTATAAATTCATTCCACTTACCAAATCCCGGCATTTTGATTTCCAAGGTCCAATTGGCTTCATTCATCACTTTCTCCAGCAGACTTTGCCTTCTTTACAACCTTCATCATGGGCGGATTTGATGGGCTTTGCAAATTTCTTCATCTTGATGGTGCAATTGGGATGGTGGTGTTTCATTTCCACCTTAGAAAACTTCTCACCTTGATGTCTCTTCCTTGAATGCATGCACTTTCATTTTCAAACACTTAGAAGAATTTCTTGACATCTCCAGTTGATAGGGCACATCTAGGTGGGTCTTCTTCTAGTTTCATTACTTAGAAAATTTTCAAAGCATCTCTCTTCACTCTAGGCGCATTTGAGGGGTCTAACTTTCATTTTGCTACGCCTTAAAAACTTTTCAATTTCACCTCTTGACTTAGGCACATTTCCACCCTTACACTTTCAATTTTCAACACTTAGAAAAGTTTCCACTAGTTCAGGTTGCTAAGGCGCATTTAAGGACCTCTACTTCCATTTTGTGAAACTTAGAATATTTTCTATCTCCACCTCTTGATTTAGGCGCATCTCCACCCTTGAGCTTTCAATTTTCAACACTAAGGCGTTTTCTTACCTCCCTCTCAAGCTTGGGCGCATTTAGGAGGTTGTACTTCTAGTTTCATTGCCTTAGACAAATTTCTTCTTCACCTTGTCATCTTGGGCGCTTCTAGGGGGTCATACTTTCATTTGTCAACACTTAGAAAATTTCTAGGCATCTCTCCAAGCTAAGGCACATTTGACAAGGCCTACTTCCACTTTCAAAGACTTAGTCAAAACTCCAAGCTCTCCACTCAACTTGGGCGCATCTGGCGGTCTGGGCTTTCAATTTTCCAGACTTAGAAAATTTCCTATAGCCACCTTCTTTCAAGGGCGCATTTAGCCTCCTGTACTTCCATTTTATTGCCTTAGAAATTTTTTTAAACCAACCTCTTGGCACTTGGGCGCATTTCACCCCTTCTAGTTTCATTTTCCATGACTTAGTCAAATCTCCATCAACTCATCTTTCATTCTCTCTCAAGGGAACATTTGGGGATGGAAGCTTCCAACTTCAAACACTTAGAAAATTTCTCTATCTCCCCCTTCAAGCTAGGCGCATTTGAGGTGTTGTGCTTTCCGTTTCAATGCCTTAGAAAATTTTTAAGGTATCTCTCCAGACTAAGGCGCATTTAGCACCTTGAGCTTTCAATTCTCATCACTTAGAAATTTTTCTCATCACTTCAAGTGGCTAAGGCGCATTTCTCTAGGCCAGCTTCTAATTTCAACACTTAAGCGTTTTCTCCTAGCCATCCTCACCTCGGGCGCATTTGCCTAAGCAAGCTTTCAGTTTCTCACACTTAGACAATTTTCAAGTTCCCCCCCCCCCTTGACTTTGGGCACATTTAGGGGTCCCTACTTCCATTTTTGAGGACTTAACCAAATTTTCCACTCATCTCCTCAAGGTTGGGTGCATTTCATAGGGTGAGCTTCCAATTCTCAACACTTAGTCAAATCACAAGCCATTCCTCTCAACTTGGGCGCATTTACCTAGGCAAGCTTCCATTTTTCATACCTTACCAAAATTTTCATCCATCTTCAGCTTCTTAAGGCGCATTTGGCAGGTCAAGCTTCCATTTTGCCAGACTTAGATGAATTTTCAACTCATTCCAGGTTGCTAGGGCGAATTTGCAGGGGTGTTCTCTTGATTGTTCATGATGCCCTTAGCTTGCCCTAGCTTTCTATTTTTAGAAAGTTTCGCGCTCTTCGCATTTCAAGTTGATTTTAAGCTTCTGAAAACTTGATTTTCACCCTTAATGGCTTTCGTGACGTGACTGATTTGCTGGCACCTGTTGTTTGCATGCACCTGCTATTTTTAGTGACTTACCAAAAATAGTTAGTGCTTAGAATGAGCTCAAATTCTGTGAGTAGATTTCCTAAAGGATGTTGATCATGATCGGATACTGCTTCTGGGTGACTCTCGTGTTTCTCCTAATTTTTAGGAAACCCTAATTTCTCTACATGCACATCTGTAAGCCTCCGTTTGATTCCGTTTTCGTTGCATGCAGTTGAGTCTGTAATGAACTGAACCAATTTTTTCAAACTTCGAGATGATCACAACAGCACCAAAGTACCCGTTAGGGTTAGCTCAAATCAAAACCAGCAACTGAAGGAAAGAGCCTTAACGCCAAGAATGTGCTTTCTGACCCAAGCTAGGTAAGAAGCTACCATATGGCGGAGTATCACTAGTAAAGAATGCAGTACTGGACAGTAAACTCAACGCCAAGCATGTGCACTCCTAACCCGAGGTGGGAAAGGTGCTACCATATGGCGGAGATTCTATTAACAATGATGCTATGCAAGTAAAACAATCTCAACGCCAAGCATGTGCATTCCTAACCCGAAGTGGGAAAGGCGCTATCATATGGCGGAGAAACAGAAAGCAAATACAATGTAGACTGAGCAAGGGCTAGTCTCATCCACAACCGTGGGAATGAAAGTGATTAAACTGAAAGTAAACTAGGCGGCATAGCCATCCTCTTCCACTAAAGTGGGGATACAAAATGTAAAGTGCAGAAAGTAAAAGAGTTGATCAGTACTACTGATTCAACGTTACAATATGATGAACAATCTGCAAATACAATAAGATATAGATAACCAATGATCTCCAAAATGTTAGGAAATGAACTCCAAACAAGTACAAGCTATCCAACATGTGAAATATAGCAAAAGGGACTAAAATATCAGGTCTGATATAAAATTGCAGCAATCAAAAAATTCATACCAGCAAGCCCTAGAATCACCAAAATGCTCATAACTTCGTCAAAACACCTCCGAATGATGTGGAACTGAATGCAAATGAGAGCTAGGAGTTGAACAACCAAGACCAAGCCAAGAAACTCCTCCAAATAGCAGTGATTTATTTATGCACGCTTTCCAATGCAACCTCAAAGAAGGTACGACCTCCAGTAATTTTCTACTAGCAAGATAAAATCCAAGACACCTCTAAAAAATCTGAAAACTTGCAAGGAGGGGCGCCCAAGGTAGACTAAAGCAAAGGGCCAATACCCAGAACCACCAAAAAATCGTGCATGGACTTATGAGCAGATTTCTATTTCAACAAAACCCTAATCAGCAATTGCAAAAACTCACAAATCTCTAAAATCTTCAACCTTGATGCTCTGTCTACTAGTCTGGATGAGAAGCAGTCTCTGAAAACTTAGCTAGGTGCTATCTTTCAAGCACGAAACCAAGAGAAGGAACTAGGAGGCATGCATTCCTCGAAGTAAGCTCTGAAAGCATTTCAGTAGCATAACAATATGATAAGCAACATGTTGTACCCAAAACCAAAATTTTTGCTTCACTAAGGCATTTTGCTTAATTGAGTCTTAATCCTGTTAAAGTGATGTCAGAAGGTCGTTTTGGGGTTTTTCAAATATGGAGTTGGTGTCAGTGTCATGTCAGCCTATTACTGAAGAGATTTAAGAAAAATGAAAATCTGAACGGAAATTACCAAAATTTTCTATCTCTGGAGAAGGGAGCACATTCTCAAATGGGCGCCCTATCTTTTAGGGGCCCAGATCATGTTTTTAGGGTTTATCACCTCCAGCAGACATTCGTCCGGCATCACGTCAGCTTCGCAATGAGCTATCAAGCCTGTCAAACGGACCTGTTTCGAGCAAGTTGTGGTGGATACAGCGCAAAACGAGAGGAAAACGAGAATTGGCTAACACTGGTAAAAAGCGCAGCTTTTGGAAATGGCGCCCATCTTTTTGAGGTACCAAATGAAGGTTTTTTGCTAAATGCCACCCAAGATGTTTGTCTCACTTTTGTTCGAGCTTCGCGATGCATCCGTCAGTGGGTAAATCTGAGTTGCTGAAGTGCCTGAACCTGAGGTCGAACGTAGGGTCAAATCTTGGTCAAAATATCAAAGAAATAAGCAAAAGAGCACATTTTCAGAAAGGCGCCTAAGCTTTTCAGGCCTTTAATGCTTTCTTTTTGATGGTCTCAGATATTCAATGTGTCTGTGTTACGCTCAGCTTTTCGTTGCCTGTTTTCACCGGTTCAGAGGATGACTCAGCAGCTTGCAGTCAGAGTTTTTATGATATTTTAGTCGTTTCCAGAAATGGCTAAGTCTGGAATGAAAAGAGCAGTTTCTCAAAAAGGCGCCCTTGATTTTCACCCCTCAGATGATGTTTTCTGGGGAAATGTGCCTTTGCAGCTATTATGCAGAATGAGGTCAGCTCCGCAGTGAACCTGAGATCCAATCATGAAAGTTGGTAAAACAGAAATTATGAAGGATTTATCTTTCCCTTCGTACGAGATAAAGAAGTTGAAATTTGACTAAGTCTGAGAAAAAGCGCAGCTTTTGAAAAGGGCGCTTGGATTTTTGAGCCTTCAGATGTCAGTTTTATGGTCTGTAGTCTCAAGATATCTTTTGATCAGTTTTTACTTAATCCTGCAATGCACCTGTCAGCCAGCCAATCGGAGAAGTCAGTCAACCAGTGTCAGAGGATGAATAGAGGTCCCGGCAGAGGTTTAAGCCTAAATTTTCATGAAATTTGGCTAAGTCTGGAATTCGCCTTAAGAGCTCAAAGTTGGATTTTCGAAAGTGAGTTGAATGGACACCTTAACTGGAGTTCTGACTGTAGTTAGACTAAACGTTTTCTGGGTTGTCATCTTCAGTTCGTATATTGGCATGTTGAGTAATCTTTCAGTTCGCATGTCGAGTTAACTAGTTTGCATGTTCAGTTAACTATCTTGCATGTTGAGTTAACTTGATTGCATGTCCACTTAACTGAAGATTATCAATAAATGTCAACTGAAGTTCACATGCATGGCGAATTTGGTTGCAATTGTGAAGTTTTTAGTGAAGATGGCGCTTCATTGAGTGTCAACTGAAGTTCTCGAAGGGACGGCATGAATGGTGAAGCATTAATTTGTGAAGTATGGCGCATGAAGTTGTTAACTTCAGTTCTCAAAAGGGTCGCCATGTTTAGATATTTTTGATGAAGCATTAATTAGTGAAGCTACGCCCTTTACAATGTTTCAAGAAGTGCGCCAACAAGGAAGGCCAACTGAAGATTGAAAAGGGTCGCTATTTTTAGAATGTTTATTGCATGAATATGGCGAGTTTCTTATGGCTAACTTTAGTTATCAAAAGGGACGCCTTAGTTTAAATTTGTGAATCTAAAGCAAGTGTGAAGGATGGCGAACTTAATATGAAGTGCTAACTGAAGTCAAAGTCACATGAAATTGTTAACTGAAGACTTGAAAGGGAAACCCTAATGCATGGTGATTTATTTAGCATATTCGAGTTTCAGTTAACTGGAATGAGGTCCAATCAGAAGCCAAGCGCACTTTTCATAGATTCCTTGCCTAGTGCGAATTTCAATAATGAAAATCTATATATTTCAGCCATGGCGTCCATTATTTCATCATCTTTAGCTCTGAAGTTCTTATTCTTCTTGAGCGACCAGCAAGCTGAAGGTGTTACAGGTGTCTGAATTCAGCATTCTTCATAGCAACGAGTTCAAATTGTTCAGAGGAAGGCAATTCTAGACTTTATTTTCTCTTTGCATGCAGGTTTCATCAAGTTCCAGGGAAGAAGTTGGCAGATTTTTCAGAAGCAGACAAGCAAAACTTTCTATCTTCTGTCTTATTTCTTCTATTTCTCACCTTAGGTACTTTCTTCGCATGTCAAAGAAATTCAACACATATTCAAAATCTGATCATCTGGGTTCGCATATTTCAGCATCAGCAGCAAAACCCACGTCTTAGATTTTTTCAAGAAAATTGCCCTGTAGCCTTCATTCTGAAGCTCTGTGCTTTTTTCCGAAGATCTCTTTGCATGTGGGCTTGAAACACGTTTTTTCGAGAATTCAGCTATCTGGGTTTGTTCAGAATTCCGTTGTGCACAAAACCCATGTTCCAGAAAAACTTCGAAAATTTCTTTCGTCATAGGCTATTTTTAGCCTTGTCCAGAGGTTTTCAGAAAGTTCTTCAAGTATATTCGACTTTATAGTCAAAAGTCGCCATTTTCAAAATGCAGTTCAATCTCATTGATTACAAGGCCAAATCGGCTCTTACACATAATTTCATCCAAACGTCAGATACGGACCTGAATCATGTTTATCCAGTGGTGAATCTGAGCAGTTTGGAGAATGTTAGCAGCAATTCGTTGAGGAAGCTTGAGCGTTCTGGGTTGCTGGCAGCGGCATCTATTCCTGTTACTATTTTCGATCTTGAGTTCGTACTTGCTTGCATTAAGCATTATGACTCGTCTTCACGACAAATCAGATCAGTTGACGGGAGAGTTGTTTGCAGTCTCAAACCGAAGGACATAGAAAAATGTTTTGCTATTCCTCCTCGTTCAGATAACTTTACTGTGGTTTTGGAGGCTTGTGAGAAGATATGGGATGCTGATCATCAACGTTCGCAGAGGAAGGTAGCTCAGAAATGGCTGACAGTTCAGAAAACTAACATGCCTAAGAAGGTTGGTCGTGGCGAATTCAAAGAGGAAGTTGCTGTTTTGATAACTTTACTCAACCGAGTTACTGGTCAATCAGACGCTAGCACTTTCCGTTCTTGGATGTTTTACCTGATTACCAGAATTCTTGATGACACAGAGCATTTTGACTGGGCTATGTTGATTAGTGATTGCTTACATCAGCAAATTACTAACTTTCTCAAGTATCATGAGTTTCATATGATATCCTACTTGGTTTACTTGGTTGCATTTCAAGGTAGCTTCAGGCATCTAAAAACTAATGGCACTCTCGGTGTTCAACGTGTTCATGAATATTACCCTTAGTTGGAGTTTTCTCAATCCAAGCAAGACTTCCGAGCAGTGAATGATCACTTTTCTATGAGAACCGTTAGAGATCTTGATGACGAGATGCACATTCGTATTTCTGCTGAGGCCAAATCAGCAATGGAGACTTGGGCGGATTGGTTTATCCAGTTCCCTACTTTCACATACATCCGGGTTTATGGATATGTTGGAGAGCCCCTGATGTTACAAAGGTACCCTTCAGATAATCTCATCTTCATGGAGTTCCTCAGACAGATGCAGCATGTTCATTTCTTTCTTCGTAGTCGTCATAAGACTGCAGCTAATTTTCCATTCACATTGGGAATTTTCACATGCAATGCGGCAACAGATGCCAGGTTTATGTCTACTGAGATAGAAAGGTTCAAACTCAAGACTTATACTGAGAGGTGTTCCTATGATCCTCTCGGTCATTATGCAGATCGGTTAGAGCGAGGGATTGCACATAAGCCGCCACTTGAAGATTTCTGGGCTAATTGTGAAGATGAATTGAGGTTCGTCGTCGTCACTATTGTAGACTCACTATCGGTCAGCTCTCTGATTACCTATCAGAAGATGTTGATGGTCTATCGGATGATGATGGAGAAGTTCTTCTCAATTCATATGTCAAGGATCAAGTTGCTCGGCAGCCACTTCGCTCACCTGATTGGTATGCTAAGGAGAATATTTCTATTGAAGAGGTTTCCAGATCAGTTATCAAGACTAGTAGGTTGTTCTTGGAGAGCAAACGGACGCGAAAGTCAGTTCCTGTAGCAGAGCCGCCAAAGGATTTCTCTTCGTTGCCTTCTACTTCTAGAGCAAGACCCAGAGTCAAAGCCATTATAATACCTCCTGAAGGGGTTAGACTTAGTGGAAACACGGGGAAAAGAGCTACTGGTAAGAGGAAGCAGAAACAGATTGAGAATGTTCCTGAGGTTCCAGTAGAGACAGTTATTCAGGCTGAGCCTCATGTTGAACCTCCTAGTCCGCCTCACATGCAACCTATTGACATAGATTCAGAACCTGAGACACCAATTCAAGCAGGATCGGAGACAACTGAACCACCACGGGTTGATACATCAGGGACAGTCTCCCCTATAATTGAAAATATTGTTCAGTCTTGTTGGCTCGAAAAGTCTTTGGGAAGACAGAGGAGTGAACCTTCGTACAACCTTGATTTATCTGAGTTCGGTGAACCTTATCAAAAAAGGTCGAACAAGAAGATCAAGAAACAGGTGCATATCGAGAAGACTCCAGAATCAGAGATTGTTATTGAAGTTGCCGTTCCTCCAGAGGGTAAAAGCTTAGATGAAGTCGAAGTTGGTGACTTTACATTTACTAAGGCTAATCTTGGCAGGACCACTAGAGAGACAGATGTGACTCTTCTTAAGATTGTCACTAATAATCTTGAAGAGCGAATCACGAAGGATGGAGAGGATAAAGCCTTACTCAAGGCTGAAAATAGTCAACTTCGCCAGTATATTTCTGATCTTGTTCATGGAAATCCGAGTAGAGCATCTATTCTTCCTCAGAGTACACCTGCAGAACAACGAAGACTGGATCAGTTAGTCAGTCATGGCAGACTTTTGGACAACTTGATTGATAGTTTAGTTGCTGCTAGTCGGCGTCTTCTTGCAGATTTGTATCAGTTAAGGAGTGATGCACATAAACTCCGTCAAGGTGTTCAGTCACTTGAGATTGCGGTTGCAGAGAATTTGGCGAAAGATCGTGTTCTAGTATCTCAGTTGTCAGTTGCATACGATGCCTTGGAGATTGATGAGGATCAGGAGAAAGTCTTTACTTGGAGAGAGCAGCACCTTCTCAGAATGGAAATATGTGAGAAGGTCTCTACTAAGTTGTTTTCACTCAAGGATGATGTGGTTGGAGTACTTGCACTTGTCAGCGGTTTCGTGGTTCAGATTCCGTGTCATTATCTTCTGGAAGATGGCACGTATGTTGAGTTGGACAAAGTTCAAGCAGAGTTCGAGAAGCTGATTCGTGACAGCCTTGAAGGTGAACCTATGGCGCCCAAATTAGAAAATATTTCAGTGATTGCAGCCAGTTTCAGAAGGGCGACTGAAGAATGTAAAGATGGCATGCATACAATTACGGAAAGTGGTAGAGAACTAAAGAGACAGACTGTTGTTTTGAGCAGCGTTAAAGTGCCAGATGACAGAGAGATCGATGAGTTCTTGGTCGAAGTGTTAGACCGAGTTGACATGGAGTGATCTGCCAGTTGGAACCTGCAGTTAATTTCAAGGGTTGAGTCCTAAACAGCAGTTAACTCGACTTTCAGTCTTGAGTTTACTTGCTGACTTAACACATGCTTATCTCGTCCTTGGAATTATCAACACAGGAGTTAGGGTTAGGGTTTCTAGTTAACTGAAGGTAGTGTCCAGTTAACTTTGCTTTAAATAAGGACGTGCATGCTTGCACATGGTCCATTTAGGTTATTTGTACCAGGTTAACTGATGGTAGCTTTCCAGTTAACTGTATAGTTTACTTCATTAGGGTTTAATAATTAATCTTGCATGCATTTGTGAGACTGTAGTTAACACAAGGTGATTTTAGGGTTCCCTACACCTTGATGTATATAGATAAGAGCTTTTGCTCATTTGTAATTAACTTTTGCTTGAGAGAGAAATATATGCTGCGCCTACCTTGCCCTCAATATTGCTCTTTTGGTATTTGTTCATGCGTCTTTGCTATTACAGTTAATTGTTATGCCACATAGGGTTTCATGCGATTGTGATAGTGGATTCTTTCCATAGTTTAGATAAATCTGTTTTGTGCATCTTTATCATTACGATCAATTGTTATGCCACATAGGGTTTCATGCAATTGTGATGATAAATCTGTTTTGTGAACTTTTACCGTTATGATCAAGTGTTATGCCACATAGGGTTTCATAAGATTATGATGATAAATCTGTTTGTGAAGTCTTTACTATTATAATCAAGTGTTATGCCACATAGGGTTTCATAAGATTGTCATAGTAAATTCTTAAATCTGTTTTGTGCCTAATAAACTTGTTCAGATTGAGATAATAGCTGCGCCACCTTGCCTTCAAGTAGAGAATCTGAATCCGTTTATCGTCTGATAGTCATAACCTTGCTCCGTTTCCTCATGCTCTGTTTTCTTTAGGGAATTGGATAGAATTTAAGTTATTAAGTTTAGTTGTAGTTAGTGAATCTGCGAAACCAGAGAAAATTCTCAGCTGCAACGTATATAGTTTTCGAGAAAGCCTTGTACCTCTACAGCTGAAACAAAAAGACAGGAATTAGTTTAGTTTATTTCCCTTTGCAGGTATTTTTGTAAAGCACATCGAGGGAGCTTCCCCTCCTAATTTGAAGAGCACTCATTGCGTAGTGTACATAGGCTATTCGTAGCAACTCTTACTCCAGAGGTGCTAGTTGTTACGCCAACACAACAATAGATAATCCAATTGAAGGTCAAGTCTCTTATTTATAACTTTTCTATCTCCAAATTCAAATCTTCTTTTCCCTCCAATTAGGGTGCCTAAATGAAATTCACTTTTTACCTTTTCTCCAAATTTCATTTGCATTTCATTTCCAACCCATATGTGGAAATATAATTTAATAAAATGCAAATATATCACCAAAAGGCGTCCAAGTTAGACTTAAGTGAAATATTCTATAACTTGCAAATATTTCACTAAAAGATTTAAGTGAAATATTTAATTAAACTCAAATGTCTCCAAGCTAGGCGTCCCCTTTTTCCTTAACACATATTTCTCTTAAATATTAATTCATCAAATAAGGCCTCCAAAATGTTTAATTAATAAACATTATAAAAATCACTTATCTCTCCAAATCGTCCTCCATGCCTTAGCCAAATATTTTTCACTTAAAACATTATTTTTTCATCAAATATCAAACTTGCCAAAATAATCACCTCAAATGCTGGAGACCACTGCTCAAGCTGACCTGCCAGAAATAGCCATTGCACTGAACTGCTGAACTGCTGCTAAAAATAGCACTGCCAGAAATAGTACTTTTAAAAATAGCATATTGCTAAAAATAGTAAGTTGTTCCAAACTCATTTTCTCCACATTTTGAGTAGCCGTCGCAACTTACTAAAAATAGTAAGTCGGGAAAAGTCATCTGATTCAATTGCATGTCACACCATCGCGAAGCTCTCTGAAAACCCAGAAGGAATCCATAAGCCAAACTGGAAAACTCCAACATGCAAGCCTCCAAAAAGCAGCCGAGAACGCAAGTCAATATCTTGTCATGCATGTTACCTCATTGCGAAGCTCTCCAAAAACCCAGAAAGCTTCACCAGACATGCGTTAGAAACTCTCGCATGCAAGACCTCAAAACCTCCTCTGAAAGTGGAAACCCTAATTTTCATTTCAGCTTTAGCCTACGAGTTTCCGGAAATAGACTAAATCCAAACGAAGAGTGTAGGGCTAAATTGGGGACATTACAGAGTCCTGAGAGTTGGAGTGTTGGTGACACTGTACCTGCTAAATATGGACCTGCTAAAAATAGTAAGTGCCTAATTTTCGAACTTCTGCAACTCTGTTTGACTTGAAATTTGACTGATGTGATCCTCATGGGTTGACTGGCCTATTCACACTGGTGTCTGCTGCTAACCTGCTATTTATAGCCCTGTTTCAGAAGTGACTTACTATATAGTAAGTGCTCAGATTGCCTTCAAATTTTACCAGTGGATTGCGTGAAAGACGCTGATCGCAGCGAGATACATCAGTTTTCAGAGATTCTAGCATTTGACCCTTCATTTTGGTTCCCGAAGTTGGAAACCCTAATCTGACTTGCATGTTGCTCAAAAGATCTCCATTTGACCCCGTTTCTGTTGCATGTCGCTCTGTTCGTGATGCTAAAGTGATGGGCAATTGCCGGAGTGATCTTGCTAAAAATAGTAAGTTTCTGAAAAAGTGACCAATCAGCTACCGGATGTATTTACATGTCACACAGCTCGAGAGATCTCACAAAACCCAGCAAACTAGATTGCATGCAGGCACTGGCTAAAAATAGTAAGTTCCTGAAAAGTGATCAACTCTGCTTGCATGTTACCTCATTGCGTAGCTCTTGAAAAACCCATGAAGAATATGCTAACATGCACCGAAAAACTTCGCATGCAAACCCTAAAATTTGCTCTTAAATACAACTCTGCAAAAAGATCCTGATCCCGATTTGCATGTTACATCATTGCGAAGCTCCTGGAAAACACACAAAGAATATCTAGACATGCGCTGAAGACTCCAACATGCAAACCCTAAAAACAACCTCTGAAGGCAGCACTACTAAAAGTTATCACCTCATCTTGCATGTTATATCATCACGAAGGTCTCGAAAAACCCAAAAAGATTCTCCAGACATGTATTGAAAAAACACACATGCAAAACCTAAAAAAGCTTCTGAAGCCCGAACTACTAAAAATAGCAAGTGGTCAGATTCCACTCAAAATTCATAGGCAGATTGCTTGAAGTGTTCTGGACGTAGTGTCAAGCTCAGACTTCAATTTGCTTACTCGAATCAACCTCAACTTGGCATGAAGAAAACAAACCCTAATTTCTCAGACTTAGCCAAAATTTCAATTAAGACAGGCACATCCCCGGAAAGACAGACAAAACAATAGAGAGACAACAGGAAAACCAGCCAAAATCAAGCCAAAAGACCCAAACGAAGCAAAAATTAGGGGGGTCCCCATTTGCAATGGGGGGATGTGTGAAAAGGTCAAAACAGGTAGCAATTACAATTGTTAAAAAAAGGTTGAGTTAATTAATTGAAAACAGCGATCAAGGTATCTAAGAGTGGTGACTCATTTAAAAAGGAGTAATCATGCTTAATAAAAGGTAATGTTTAAGAAGGCCAAAACAATGATTATGAAGCAGCAATACTATGAAGGCAGCAATTAGAGTAGATATATAATTAATCTTAATAGACAATGGTCATGACCCATCGAGTGGTCATACCAGTCCAAAAAGATGTGTCTTTCGAGAAGGAGACATAAACATTTAAAGAGGCAAATAAAAATCAAGAACTAGGGACATTAGAATGGAAGGAATCCTTATGAAGTCAGTGGTTGAAAATAAGGGCAATGACTGGTAAGGCAAAGGCATCAGACTATGAGGGACCAAAGATACTAGGAAGCCTATAATAAAATTCTGAGTGTAGACATAACAAAGGAATAAGATGGGTGCATAGATATATGGAACAGAAATAGGGAGAATATGGCAGTATTTCCTGAGTGTAGCAGCAGGTACATTAATAAGATTTGGAAGAAGAGATATGTGGGAAGAGGGAGTTGGCTCAAGAAGAAATAAATGAAGATAAATGATAATCAATAAGGGAAGTAAGTTGAATATATATGTATATATTCAGGTAAAGTGATTTTTGGATGATTGAAATCAGTTAGGAATGATTATATATATATGATTAAGCAATAATGGTGGTTGCAGAAATTATTGAGCCTTATAAGTAGTTATGATGCTTTAATATAAGTATGAATAATAGATTTCTATCTGTTTGATCTACGCTAATGATGTCTCCGGAGTGTTAAGAACAGAATCGATTTGGGAATTAGAAAGAAGAAGACAAACAGGTCGGCCAGCAAACCATAGAATCTCTGCTTGCATAAGCTATCTTGTGACTGCAGATTTGTAAGTTAATATATTTGTGGTAGGATCTATATGGGAATATAATGCATTGTTTAAATATGATCAATGGTTCATGCATATTGTTACTTGTAACTTATGATATCACCTTCATGATTCATTATGTATTGCTGATATGATTATTTGCAAATATGAAATTGATTAGTTTATTATGCACATATCTTTACCATGATGAGAGAAGGGAGAATTACAAAAGGGGTACGGTGACTGGGCCCTCTTCTAGGTACGCCACCTGGGAGGGGACAGGATGAGCCCGCATGGGCCAAAGAAGTACTGCCTTTTAGTCCAAAGGGTACTGCCTTTGGGCCTAGGAGAGTTGGGCTACCGGGACACCCTTTTGAAACCTCACTCCCCTATCATGGTATAGCAATATAAGGAGATCAATCATGAGGAAATGGGGAAAGATGACAAGATGAGGGGATAACGGATAAATTAGAATCCTCACTAGGTAGGCCACCTCATATGAATGGCATGGGCCACATGAGGCCAAAGGGGTACTACTTTTGGGCCTAGAGAGCCTAAGACACCCCATCGAGCCACTCTCTTCCATGTTCTCCCATGGTTGAGCATCCCTAGGATAAGGAAATAACCAGATTAACAAATTTACTATAAATTTACTAATGTTTAATCATGATACTCTACCTGTTAAGTTATTATTGTAATTTTTCTCTAACTTGTTTGCAGGGATTAAATCAAGCCAAGGTACTCTCTAAATCCATTGTTTCCTTGGGAAATTGGTAATTTAGGTTAAAATTAGTATAATTCCTATTAGGGACATTACATGAAATTTCAAAGATTTTTATAGATGAAGGTTATACAAATTTTATTGTTGATCTATAAGTTATATTTTGGAGAGTTAAATATCCTCTGTAGGTTGTAACTCTCATGGCTCAAGAGGTCGTACCACATTAGATTGGTTATACAACATTAAACAAATGTACAAGTACATGAATCCATCATCCTATGTAGGGCATTAGAGGTTTTGTTGATGTTTTATCAAATTTATTTAATCTCTAACCTAGCCGTACAGATTGAGTCTGCAATGTGCAATCAGTTTGAAAGAATTTGATTATTGATTATTGTTCATACATCTCCATTCCCAGGCCGTACTTTTTGTTGGGCCATACTATTCTAGTTCAAGCCACTAAAATAAAGTTGTTAGTGCAGATTTTGTCAAGTTTCCAAGGTATATCAAGTCGTACCATGCATTGGGAAGGATGTATCTAATTATGTTTGTGAATCACAGACTATAATAGGTTGTTTTGAGAATAATACCTCTATTGTACAATGAACAATATGCTGCAATAGACATAACATCCATACCAATCTAAAAAGAGTTGTACCATTTCAATAGTGCTATCATCTCAGCTTGTGTACAATATATCAGGTTTCTAATTTTGGCTTTCCAAAATATTGTGCCTTAGGTATGGAACCCTTGTTGAAGTAAAAGGGACAGTTGGTCATCCCCCATAAAAAAGTAAATTTTTATTTTAAAAAACCCCAATGCTTTAAAAAATGATAAAATTGTGAAAATGGTGTGTGCCATTAAGGTTTGTTTGGTTTCAAAGGCCTTAATTTGTGCTTGGTGGCGAAGGCTCTACCCTCGAACCCCGCGAGAGGCATTGCCCCTCAACCCCGCTAGGGTGTTGCTCCCAGACCACCACGAGGGGCGCTACCCCTCAAGCCCACTTGGGAGTGGAGACCCCACTTGGTCTCCACTCCCAGCCTCCACTAGTTATTGGGATCTCTTGTCACGTAATAAACCCGATTACAATGAGGGGGTTGAGAATGGAGACCAAAACTGACAGCTTAGACAATGATCTTTATGACTATCATAATATCATTGATCAATGATAAAGTATCATGCTATCAAAGATTCAAATGTCATTATTATTATAAAATATTATATTATATGATATATCAAATGTATTTGCAATTCTATATATTTTTAATAAAAATTACACACACACACACAAATTAAGTTTTGACATTTACTAATTTGTGCAACTCTCATGTGAACTCTTAATTTAACACAAATGTTATGTATTAAGGTTCTATAATAGGTTTTATAATGTATATATGAATGCTTTCTCAATGTTATCGTACAAATATTTAAAATTTCCCTCTATATTTAACATTTTCCCTATTTTTTATATAGCCGTCCCCTGCCATCCCCAAAAATGGCCTGAAAAATCAGGGACCCCAAAACATGTCCCCCATCCCCTACCATCCCTGTCCCAGAAACTTGGGGAACATAGGGAACTTACCAATCAAAAATTAAATATGTTCCAGTTACTGTTTTCTCGACATCACTAGTATGGAGGGCTCATTTGTTTATGTGGGCAATTACTCAAATATTGTTAATATGTCTAAGAATGTGTTAAGCAACATTTAACCAGATTCATTTAATTTAGAAGGAATTCAGTACAGAAATGTAATAATTTGATCTTTGATGAGACAATAAAGAGATATAGAGGTTCCTACTACTTTTGACATGGTTGTATCATTTGCAATTATTCCAGGAATTCAGAATGCACATCAACAAAAACATGGAGTAAGCTAATCAAGATATCAAACAAGACAAAGAAGCTTTACAAGAAGAACCAATTCTACAGTGTAAAAATAAAACACTTCATGGGCTTGAACTCCAGATTAAACTCCTGGATATGCCACAGTCTGACTTTTTGCTCAAAACATAGGCACCAAAATACTTAGTCTTCCTTGATGGATTCACTGAATCAAATCTGTTTTTTTGGCAGGGGCTTTTAGCATTCTAAAGTGTGCTTCTTCATCTCACTGTCCTTAGTTTGCTTATATATTCTTTCACAGCTCCAAGTTGCAGTCACGATCATCTGGAACAGAACTAATTCATCTCAACCTCGAACCATATGTGATCCCGATCAATCTACAAATATTGTCTGTTTGAAAGACTGGACCAAGACACAACACCTTGACCACTCGACTGGAAACAACTGGATTTAGATTTCGATAAATGATTGATGACAAACAGCTGACAAAAAATGGGTATCAAGTCATACCAACCATCAAGTTTCAGAGTGGGTACAACACAAGACAAACGGCAAGAATTTGTATTTTAAAAACAGCGTCTGCCATAGCTGTCAGCAACACTAATAAACAAAAGGGTCTAAAAAATATTAGTTAAGATTAAGAGGTGCAAATATAAGAGGCCTCTCAAATACATGGCATGATTATCTCACATAAGAAAATATTGACGTAATAATACTAAAAGGATTTCTTACATTTACAACTCTGTGAGCTGTTGCCATCACACATAAAAAATTAAATCATACAACATATTGATATAAATAGGACTTGACAGCAACAAATTTGATAATTTTACGCTGCACATCTTTCCAATAAAAGCAATTTAATTTCAAACAATTATTACAAACACATAATAAGTAGAAAACAAAAGACATTTCATATACTAGTCTCAATTATTCTCCTATCATACAATTTTTGTATTTGTAATAATCTTCATTCTTCTCCTGCCATACAATTTTAGTACTAGCACAAATCCATACCTCTCAAGATCACCATCATGTCCTTCCCATGGCCTTGTAAAATCCTCTTGTTCAGAAATAAAGCCAGAAACCAGGATGCAAACTGCTAGACGCTGTAAAAAGGTTCAGATGATTACATGAGGTCCCACAACTTCTCATGAAAACATATATATATAGAGTAGACCATAGCTCAGAGGCTTTCAATTTTGTTGAGAAAGCCTAACAATACAATTTGATATATTTTCAACAAGAAAGATGTGCTTGGAAAGGAAACCATAGTATTAAGGGAAATATCTCACTCCTTGTTGATGATTTTCTCCAATGGGTTCAAATTCAAATTCTTCAACACCACCTGTTCTCCTTGCCATTTTAGTCCCCGAAAGGCCAGCTCCAGCAGCTGCAGATGGTTACTCCAAGATCAAAAAGATTGACAAAGTGTTAAGAATCCGTAGCCATTCACGAAAATGAAGAGAAACTGTAATTATTTGTCCTTTCCAATAACAATTATGATTGCATGAGTTAAATTTTTCAACCTAATTTCCAGTTTATATTTTCCCACTTATAACTGCTTACTATAATGTGCTTTAGATCAGCTGACTGCCTGTTGCCTAGTTAATATTGATATTTTATTAAGACAACCTTAATTGACACATTTGTCTCAAATGCCTCAAAGGTCTACCAAAGCCAACAACAAAAATCTTTCCTACTCACGAACCTCGTTTGGCATGATGTTTGTCCAAGCAGATTCCTCTTGGTGTCAATATTATTTTATCCTGTTTCTTCTACACATTTATTAACAAAACCTCTTGATAAGCTTATATTTTATATTTTTCTTTTGTTCCAAATAAATGCATTCCCTTGTCCTGACTTTACTCTCAAAACCAATAATCTTATAAGGAACACACCTCCTGTAAGCCTGAAATACACATTTTTCCATCACCTGGTATGATTTATTAAGCATAGGATCCATGGGGATAACTTTAGTCTAATTAAATCTTCTGTGATAACTTTAACATAAATTTCTGTGAATAGCCTTTGGATAGAAAGGTTGGGAGGGTGCTGGGTCTGGTCTATAGGAGTTTCACATAATAGGATTCAACCAGGTTATCTTGGCTTAAACGAGTTATATTTATGAAATAATTGAGCAGCAAAAGTGGAGAAAGAGACAAATGTTAGTGACAATCGACAATATGGAATATGCAGCTTACCTGAAACTCTCATATACTTGCAGACGCAATTTAGGATATACATAGGTAGAATTACCAAGTACTCTGCAACTCCATAAAGTGGCAGTTAAGCCACATGTCCAGAAACAGTCCATAATGCCCAGAAACACTTTGATTTTCCCTTCTTTCCAAATTCTGGTGGCTTATGAGATTCCTAACAGGCCTGTGCATGCTTATTTAGTCTATTGTAAACACCCAAGAGGCAGGGGAAAGGGGAATTACAGTGAATTCCAAGACATCCAAGCTGACTGTCAAAGAAAACCAAAAAGATTGAAACATAAACTAAGTTTCAGAAACTGACTGTCCAAGAAAAACAAAAAAATTGAAACAAAAACTAAGTTTCAGAAACTGACTGTCAAACAAAAACAAAAAAGTCGAGACATAAACTGAGTTTCAGAAACTGGCTGTCAAAGTAAAACAAAGGAAGATGAACTAGAGGACCTGGATACTCAGAGTGACTGGACATAACAAAGAAAAGAGGTAGTGGTAATGGTTTTGACTGGCGTCAAACATGTCTTACTAGTTCAACTGCAGTAGAACTTGTCCCCCTCAAAACTGGGCATGCAGAACGGGTCCACTGTCTGATGACAGCTGAATATGCTGCAGAAGATGAGAGAGGCAGGACTTGCAAAGTCTTGAGGAATTTCAAAAATATCAAAAGGATTCATTTTTTGGTTACAAGAACACTTGACCGCGATATTAAACTCTTCTTATAACACATTCTGGTTCACTCCAAAGGAGGTCATTTAACTGAGTCATTCCTTGAGTTGTTGGAGAAATAATTGTTAAGGCTTACGTTACTTCAACTTATGAGTCTTAATGAGTTGTAATGGAAATCTTTGAAGTGTGAGAACATTGTGAGAGCTTGTATTGTGTAGGAAAAATTCTGTTTATTGCAAAAAGAGTCCTTGAAGGCTTATTGGCTATTTGCAGGCAAGAAACCATTGTAACAACTCATAAGATAGTAACTTGAGAAGGAACAGCACCTCACTCTTCTAGAGTTTTCCCCATTTTGGGGTTTCTTTGGGGTAAATATTAGTGTTATCTTTCATTCTTATTGCTGTTTTGTGTTCTTTTCTCATCGAACATGCTTCATTACACTGTTCTTCTCTTGTCAACTCTAGAATATATCTTTTGGAATGCTATTTTCCATATTTTGACATGTGGAACAGCAACTTTTGCAATCAATTCACATTAATATCTGTTTTGATGAATTATGAATAATCCTAGTTTTCTAGGTTCAATGATTACAATCATTGGAGTTATGAAACTTTACCATGATTCACTAGGAAAAAGACAACAGCTTCCCAAACACAACAAAGCAGTCTCCCAATTTCCTGAGATCAGGCCATTCCCTAAAAGCATACAAAAGAGAGAATGGCAATCTATACTCCTAGGAGAGAGATAATATTTACAAGAATAGTAATCCTAAGATAAAACTTCAACAGAATGAAAACCATAGTTCCATGACATCTCAAAACGGGGGGACAAGGGAACAGGTTTTGGGGACATAGGAATAAAGGGCCTAGGTTTGGTGACAGCAGAGCAATAACTTCAAAATTTAGTTAGAAAAAATGTATAAGGAACAACAATTGAAATTTGAAACTTTGAAATACTAGTAACTAAACACATTGCATTGAACAATGAAAATAGCAATGCCGAATATCTATATCAAATATGTTATATTCAAAATGTCAAAATACAATTGGCCAATGGCCTATTGCCTCTAATCATGCCCCAAGTTTGTACCAAACTCCTCATCACTCAAATTGCTAGACTCCTCAAGATCAAGCTACTCCAAACCAATACCAACCAACCATGTCTGATCATCATCAACCTTTGTTGGCTACTCTAGCTCTACATTACATTGGATTGCTAGACTCTCTTTGTATGTAAGCATATTGTGGTCAATGAGAAGTAAAGTGCCATGTACAACTACAAGCTTCCATACCCTCTTTGAGGGAAGCTTGTTCCTCTTCACAAAGAGGATGAAGCTATTAGTAGACTACTTCCTCTAGGCAACAAAAGAACTAAAAACTTGGGACAATAGATGAATAGCTAGTGTGATTGTCAAAGAAGGATGCCCTAGGCTTATCTTGAAGTCTTGATGAATATGTTGAATGGTTGATCAGGGAAGGTTTGTTCTTACTCTTGCAACCTTGCTCTCACTCATAGTTCATTCTTGCTCAATGCAATGAAAACTTTGATAGTGATTTGGATTGAGAATGTGATGTCTTTTTAAGGAAGTTTTGAGTGTTTAGAGTGTGGATGGGACCAATGGAACTTTAAGGTTTAGGGCTAGTCGCTCACTTTCAAATTTTCAAAGGATGGGGGCGAGTTTCGTCAAGTTCTCAAGGACATCCTGATGTCTCCTCAACATCCTCATCAAGAGAGCACCCCAAAAATGTCCCTTCTCTAAGGGAAATGTCCTGACTTCTCCTCCCTGTTGTTGGTGGTGGAGTGGCAGCAAGGGAACATTTCCCAAAGTCTCCAAGTCTTGGGGTGTCCCCATTTCGCAATTTTTAGCGAGGGATGTAACCCAAAGGAACACTAAGGAACACGTGAACATTTTGTGAATATATGCATATTGACATCATCTCAACTCATGATGCATGTGATGACCAGGAAGCATAAAGTCACCCTATCCAATCAAGACATGTGAACAAGATAAAGTATCTATGCCTAGCAATCACTCACCAAAACAGTGACACTGCAGCAAAAAAGGATAAAAGAAACACTTCCTAAAGGCCAAATGAAGATATAACCTACAAATTAGCTTCCATCAATGTGTACTGATGTATCCTAACTAATACTAGTGCCTTCTTTTGTAGGAACCCTGATGGTTCTCAACCCAAACCCTTGACTGAATATGGCGATTTTTGATAGTTTTGTATTTTTTTGTGTTTTGAGGTTTTTTGCATAAAACAAGAGAAGCTGCAATTTCTTCTAAAAATGCTAATAAATTCAAAATAAATTCTAAATTCATGAAATAAGCTCAAAATTGTTCAGAGAACAGAGGCGCATCAATTTATTATCTTTCCAGAGCTTTTACAATGCTAAAAGATAGAACCAATAAATATAAGATGTGATTTTATTCAAAAAAACCTGATTTTCCTTGCCAGGCGCCAAAAGTAACAGAGAAGAATGTACGGCTGAAAGGATAGATGAATCTCCAGCCTCAGAAACGTTGCAGAAGCTTTCAATAACCTAGCCGCCCAAGATCCCTCTGCCAGAGACTGGAAAAGAAAGGCGTATCTCTCTGAAAAGAATAGTACGGCCCTGCTGGTACAACAGTACGGCCTGTACAGAAGCAACACAAGAATATAGTACGGCCTCAAATAAAGTGTCAGATCTCTGAAATAGAACCTCTGATGAAGTCGCCTCAATCAACTAGTGAAGTTCTCTGAATATCTTTCCTGAAATCAACTCGATGTGCCCAACTGCAACTCCTAAATGAAGTCACCAAGATGCAAGCTTCAACTGGTATTTCACAGTCTCAGTCTGCCAATTCCTGAAGAGGTATCGTTCTCCAGAAACGCTTCGTCTGCCAGAAACCCTAGGGTTTGCAAACTCCAATGCTCAGAGCAAAATAAGACAAATTAGAATATCATAACCTAATGGTTCGATTTGTCCTTTTTGAGAATATATACTTCCTTTGAGAAATTCGACCCAACAGCTCTTTTTAATAATCATTTAATAAAATGATCAAATTCGCCTTTTAGACTTAGGAGAATTAATAATAATGAAATGACGTCTCATTAATGAATAATAATTATTCATTTTGTCAAAATATAACACTTTATTATAAAGTATTAAAAAATACTTTATAATATATCATTTAATCATTAATATTTTAAATATATTAATAAAGTGACTTTAATATAAAGTAAAAATATTAAATATTCAATAATCATCAAAACACTCCTTATTTCTCCATCTGATCATCAAATCGAAGAACTGGGTCGACTCTGAGCTAAATAGCTGAACCAGGTGCCCTGCCCAAAATAGCAGCTTCCGCCTGACCTAACTTTCTAAAAATAGAAAGTTTCTAAAAATCCACACTGGAAGATTCTGCGAAGGCCCAACCTGAAACAACTGCAATACTAAAGCTACCAAACACTGAGTAACTCCCTCAGATGATCCTCTGCACACATCTGTTAGCCTACGAGGATCGAAATAATAGGCTAACCTCGTCACCAGCTGTGCTGACTAGGATGGGGACATCACATCTTTCCATACCTTCCAAATGTTTCAGATGTGAATTTGCAATCTTAGCCAAAAGAGGATAATGGGAAAATTTTGGCTGTCTTTTTTAATAGAGGAAATAAAAGTGATCACAGTCTTTAGATCAGCTAGCAGCCATACACGGCTAGTTTTCACCGTTTCATGCCAATGTGCACAGCAAGTGACTACCACAGATATATAGTGAAAAGGCAAAAGCATGCTTCTATGCTTATGAAGATGATAAACAAAGACTGTGTAACGGATGAAAATATTCAAAAGACTTGTTGGTCCAACACAAACATTGCGAAAAGCACCAGTGGAAACAAGTAGAAAAGGAGATAATTACAATAAAAAATGTTCAAAATCATCACATCCAAGCACAATTGAATCTTTACATTTGTTGGCAGCAGTACAAAGCAAATCTTTGTAGTTCTATGCTAATATTACATAGCAGGTGGCTACCACAAAGAAGAGTGAAAATTTTCAAAAATATTTTGATCATTTAATAACAAACACTAGGATGAACATGTGCGGAAGAAAATAAAGTACGGGATGAAACATCCCCTATGGATGTTTGCCCCAATTCTCCAAATTTCCCACAGAAAATTTAAAAAACAATTTGCATGCAAACAGATTTCAATTTATCCAATAACTTGCAAACAGTTTTCAATGTAAATCATATAATATTAGTTTTGGAAATAAGATCCAAAATTACAAATGATTATTGCCTTCAAATCTTCAAAAGGATAACAACAAAAAAATCCAATCGTAGCCACAGAACTTATAGTCGGATTGGATAACCAGAAGTATAAATCTAAAGCACAAAGTGAGACATCTGAATAATATCTCCAACAAACAATGGGTTTTCGTCCACTGCCTCCAAGCTCGAGGGTTTCCGTCCTCAAACCTGTTGAAAGCCAAAGCTTCCCAAAATTCTCCAAGAGAAAATAATAACCAAGCATAGCTGAAAGTGAGCCTTGCAACACTTTTATAAGCTTCTCATAAGAGCTCATCCACACTTTTTACCAATGTGGGATAAAAGATGCACTTTATTACTTTTTTCCCCCTTATGTCTCCTTTCACTTTTTTTAAAATAATAAAGTGACCTTTATTTGATAATTTGATATTGACTTAAAAAGTCACTTTAAACTGCTTTTAATAAATAATTAAATTAAGTTGTCTTCAAAGTTATTATAATTTGACAACTTAAAACTTAATTATTTAAGTGATTTCTAATGTCCCAAAAAGGGGACATTACAGTCCTCCCTCCTTAGAGATTGCTTGTCCTCAAGCAATACCAGGATCCCAAACATCAACTCTTCCCGATTCTGCTAAACTGCTAAGCACTCCACTGAAAAACCAACCAATCTGCATATGTATTCCGTAATCCCAAGGCCCAGTCAGAAAACCACTGCTCTCATTATCTGAAGATATCAGCTCATTCTCTATTTCACCTCTTTGTAACCTGGTATAATAACCATCTGAACAATGTAAACTGAAAATCCTACAAGCTGCCAATCCTCCTTCCAAAGGAGAGGACATCTCATACCATGATGAAGTACAACTCGATTTATTCAGTCTCTTCATATTTGTCATCAAAAGCATGTTCAACTCATCAATTTGCGGGCTGAAAGAGAAATGATATACACTCCTCACAATGCAATCAAGTTGACAAGTACTCTCTTCTTTTAGCAAAAACCCATGCTCACATCCATTGAACTCATATCCATCATGCTTCTACTGCTCTACTCTGTCAAAATTACAATCTGGAAGCTTGTTATTACATAAAATCAAGTTTGCAAACCTGCGGCAACAAATGGTATCAACATTATTAAAACTGAGAATTTAATTTATGTCCCCTTCAAGAATGCATTTTCTGTCATCTAATGGTAAGAACTTGCTATCATTCACTTCCCAAATTTGAAAGTGACTAGATTGAGCCTTCACCAACATGCCACCATCTTCTAACCTTACTGAAAAAACTAATGAGGGAATTGCATTCATGCTTACAGTTTCATGCATAGCAATGAATTGTTGACAAGAGAGGTGCTTCTTACCAGAATTACTGGCATAGAGCAGATCCATCACCTTATGTTTGTCAAACCCACTCAGCATATTATTGTGTGAACTCATAAAATCCTTATCTTCTTTGTCCTGCTTGATAATTTCCTCATGCCGAACTTCTTCCAACATTGGAAGACCATTATATACTGCTGCCCCATGACTGAAATTATTCTGAAATCTGCCTGTCAAGCCTATTATAACAGCCATTTCATTGCTGCAAGCTGATTTATCATCATCAAAATTCATGAGTACGTTTCCTTGCTGGTATTTCTGCTCTTCATTGACATCATTTGAATAACAAACGGTGGGCACATTGTGCATTGATTCTTGCCTACCAAAATTATTGATCCCTTCAATAATTTGCATTATCCCTATGCTCTTGGAATTTACTTCTTCCTTGAGTGTGGCTGAAATAGAAGTCTCATTTTCTGCTTGATATAATTTATTACGGGTTAGGTTCAGCTGTAAATAAAGCTCATCCACCTCTCTCACCTTGTCTTCGGCGATTTGAATTGCAAGATCCCTATCATTGAGTAATTGCAAGTAGTTTGATTTCATCTTCTCTAATGCTCCTTTGATTTTGCATAAGAGGGTGCTATTGAATCCACTTGCCTCCCTTCTTTTCCTTACTCTTACTTTCCCAAGGTAGACCTTCAATGTTCCTATGAATATTGTCATGATGAACCAAGGCTGCCACAATCATGTCTTCACTAACTTTCAGCTGATTCCTGAAACCATATGGTTCAAAAGCCTCATCTTGAAAGATATTTCCTGTTTTTCCTTCCAATTCAGTCCCTAGAGTGTCATCTTCTTGGCATGTTTCATAGCCACTCATGTTTTCCATTCCTGAGTACATCAAATAAGCAACTTTATCTTCATTCTCTTCCTCAACAAACCCACTATGCTAAGCTTCAAAAACACAATCTTGTATGAGTAAACTACTACTACATGATTCATCAAATCTTTCAGTAGTGTTATAAATGTCTTCATAGGCCTCATACTCATTGTTGGACTGATCTAAATGTGTGGTCATTGATGCTGCTATGTCACCATTTTTAGAGGATTCTTTGTCATAAGAAGATGCATGTTCTTCATTAGAAATACGTTGGAACTCTAACTTATTCTCGTCTTGTATTAGATCATTTTTATTAGGAACAATATCAACAATTTCACAACAAGTTTCAAAGCTTTCTTCATGAAGAAATGGAGAGTTTAAGTCAAGAGGAGTTATCTCTTTACAAAGTTTATCTACATTGATCTCGAAACCACCAACAAAAAACTTAGAGTGCCTCTCACCCGAAGCAACTTGTTCTCCATCCTCTTTCCTGCTTGTTCCATCTTCTTTTTCTGTAACCACAGCTGATTCCATCTCCTCACAAACTTTCGTGTCATTTTGTTGGGACAAATCTATGGAATTCCTATCTTCTTCACCACTGGTCCAAACTTCTTTGGCTGACTTATCTTCCTCACTAATCCCACAATTAGGATCAGGTGTCCAAGTCTCCTGACATGTGAAACAAATCAGCTCTCTCCTCATTTGGTTTTTGCTCTTCTTTGGAGATTCTAAAGCCTATAAACCTAATGAAGTTAGCTCCCCTTTAGTCAATAGTTCCTTGAACTTCTCAACTTTACGCTCAACCAATCTTTTGGAGAACTCGCAAGCAATAGGTGATATAGCCTGCTCCTTCCTCCAAATGGCCAACAAGTCTAATTGCAACCACTTGCAGATATCATCATCCTCATCTAAGATTAAAGAGAATAGTTTGCATACAAGACCTCACAATGTTTGGATAATGTTTTCTAATTTCAGTTAGGAAGCATTGAAACATTTGTAGAATTAATTTATCACATTTGAGGTCCAACATAATGATAAATGGTCTGGTCTTGGCCATAATTTCTAAAATATTAGCCCCCTTACCAAAAGAAGGGGCTTTAACTTTGTGTAGCCCCTGCAGGCTCTCTACAATCAGCTATAGAACCTTCTTCAATATGTCATCATTATAAGGTGCTATAGGAGTTGTTATTCTTATGATTTCACTGTGACAAGAAGCAACTGCAAGTCTCACCTCTTCACAAGGATGTTCCAATAACCTATGCTGGACCAAAGCGAGCATTGAGGGCTGCAAAGCCCAATTCAAAAGTCTCCAATCTGCCTGATCTACCTTGGACAAATACAAGTCTATTTCCTCCAACTTAGAGAGAACATCATTGGTAAATTTCATGGACTTCAATTCTAATCCAATCACATAGAGCCAATTCCCTACATCCTTTTCTTTCTGCAAGTCCCTTAGCCGTTTACCATTGAATGTATCATTGAATTCTTTTGAGAAAAGGTCACTTTTCAGATTTGCCATTGTCTTCATTTTATTTACTGCAAAGTCCCTTGCAGCTCTGAATTTTTAGTCTGCTTACCCAGGATACTGATGAGTGCTGGTCACTCCAAAATGCAGTCTATCAATTGGGATAAATGCTAAAGATATCACTGTGAGAAGCCTTGGCAAAATTTGCAATAAAATATCTAATTTCTAGTGACTGGAATTTTGTCAAACAGTTGTCTGATTATTGCTGATAATGGATTTTCTTGTTTGTTCTCCTTATCTTGAAAGATGAAATGTAGCATAAATGATTTTTCTATCAATGCCAAGGATAACCAATGCAACTAGGAATGCAAACAGATGCTTTTTGAGATTTCCCAGTGCAGATATATGATTGAGAATGCAAAAAACCTCATCTATAGCAAAGAACATTTTTTTACAAACACTTTGTAAACGAACTACCAACCTCATTAATTTATTGGAAAGCAATCTTAGCTCAGCTTCTTACAATTACACAAATGGATATCAAACTATTGAGAAGCCAAGACTATCTTGAGACTTCTACTTCATATTTATTAGGAATTACACACAGCGGAAGGTAAAGATAGTTCAAGAAGCACCTTTCAGACTGTGTTATACCTCAATAATGTTTAACTTCTAGCAGTTGATAGGATTGACCAATACATTACATCTTATAGCTACCTTGACTACAAAGATATTATATCTAGCAAATATGAGACTGTAATTAGATTATAAAAACCTAGGAATTTGACTTGCTATAGGAGTGATATCAATACAACTCAATGGTTTCTCCCAAGTGTGGTCTCCCTTATACTATGTTGGCTGCGTCCATATCATTTCCAGCATCTGTAAAATGGGAATATAAGCTCCAGAAAACTGACGGCAGAATATATCCATAGTGGATGTGATATGTCACAATGAAGCTACTTCCGAATAAGCAATCTCCTCAAGCGTCTTCGCCAATGAGACTCCCGTGTTGGTGAATGATGCCTAAATTAAATCGTGACTTGCTTGACTATCTCCCGAATGATATCGAATGGCGACTCTCTAAGAATGTTCGATCTGGTGCTGAAGCTCGATTTTCCCCTTCTTATCTTCTAGCGGCACTAAGCTCTGTTCATTCGAGACTTCTTTGACTTCAAGATGCCCAGATAATTTCGATTGTCCTCCAATATTACGGCAATCTCATACAATGAGCAACTCTCGTCATTAAATAATACTTGTGGGCTTATTCACCTGCTACGTCACACCCCAGGCCCAATATACTTGTCTTTTTCAATAAATCGAAGGCTGCAAGCAGCTCCCGGCAGGAGGAGACTAGCGCTTCAAACAAATGCGATATCTTTTAAATATTCGAAAAAAACTCTAGATTTGTCCTCTTGTGTCTATAAAGACTTGGTTTTGTCTTCTTCCAAATCAGAGTATAATTTGTCTTGTTCACGCTGGACTAGTCAGAGCTTGTCTTATTCGACTTCTTCTAAAGTTGATAATGCCTTTCTGACCGACGCTTCTACCTTATATAAACCCAAATTTATACCGACCTTATATATGTCTTTTTGTCTGATACCACGCCAATTTCCAACAATGGCAATAATATTCAGACATTAATTCATTCTGTAGATACCATAATATAATCCCAAATTTATAATACTCTGAAAGTTGCAAAGTATATTATTTCTGAAAATAAAGCCTTTCATGCAATACCTCCTGTTTTGAATATTAAATTCTGAAATTGATTATCTCTACAAAAGATTTACTCTTCAAACCCTAAGCACCCAGAAAATTTCTTTTTTTGAGAACCCACACAGGATGGCAGGATTCAGGCTCTGATACTACTGAAACATCCCCTATGGATGTTTGCCCCAATTTTCCAAATTTCCCATAGAAAATTTAACAAACAATTTGCATGCAAACAGATTTCAATTTATCCAATAACTTGCAAACAATTTTCAATGTAAATCATATAATATTAGTTTTAGAAATAAGATCCGAAATTACAAATGATTATTGCCTTCAAATCTTCAAAAGGATAACAACAGAAAAATCCAATCGTAGCCACAGAACTTATAGTCAGATTGGATAACTAGAAGTATAAATCTGAAACACAAAGTGAGACATCTGAATAATATCTCCAACAGACAATGGGTTTTCGTCCACTGCCTCCAAACTCAAGGGTTTTCGTCCTCAAACCTGCTGAAAGCCAAAGCTTCCCAAAATTCTCCAAAAGAAAATAATAACCAAGCATAATCCAAGCATAGCTGAAAGTGAGCCTTGCAACACTTTTATAAGCTTCTCATAAGAGCTCATTCACACTTTTTACCAATGTGGGATAAAAGATGCACTTTATTACTTTTTTCCCCCTTATGTCTCCCTTCATTTTTTTAAAAATAATAAAGTGACCTTTATTTTATAATTTGATATTGACTTAAAAAGTCACTTTAAACTGCTTTTAATAAATAATTATATTAAGTTGTCTTCAAAGTTATTATAATTTGACAACTTAAAACTTAATTATTTAAGTGATTTCTAATGTCCCAAAAAAGGGGACATTACATAGGACAATTGCAATAATTTTTTTATAAAATCATCGCATCCAAGCAGTTTAAGTAATTAGATCAACTGCCATCCATACAGAGACAGCTTTTGCAGTTCTTTACTAGCACTGCATAGCAGGTGGCTGCCACAGATATAGTAAAATGGCAAAAGCATGCTTCAATTCTTACGTATAGAATGAATGAAGCTTAAGTTTTTAATTGGACAAAGCAGGATTAACATTTTAAGAAGACTTGTTTCCCAAATAACAGAAACTGAAAACAAAATGTGTTGAAAGAAATACAAAGGATGAATGCAATAAAAAATGTTATAAATAAGCACATCCAAGTATTTGTGTATCCCAGATCCAGTATATATCAGCTAGGTTGTACAGCAATGTGAATAAGAAATTCCTAAATCACATTGTTGATCTTGTAGATGAAGTATGCATTTAAAACCCAACGAGCGCTTGTGAGTAATTTTGCCAGCCAAATTACACAGCAACTGACTCGCAGAAATTTCCAGCGAGTCTTGGTGCAGACTTGAGACACGTGCTCACAAGTAATCGGCATCATACACAGCAGACCTGTAGTTCCTAATAATTAACTTATTATGTTTTGTTAAGTCTGATTGTGCTCAACTATGTGTTAATCATTTGTCAGCTTGTGGATCCTTGTGATGTTCCCTTACCGGATTGGCTCTAAAGTTGCTGGCTGTTAGGGATTTGAAACTCTACTCTCAATGTTGTAACAATACCTGCACCACCATGTATAAACATTTCCACAATCTTGTACGTTAGCCCTAATATCTAGCATCCAAAACTCAAGCATAACAATAACTGCAAATTGAAAAACACAAGAGAAGTTATTCAGCCCATCAGGAGAGGGGAACCCTTAAGGGGCCTACGGTCTACCACCTCCCAATGCCCAACCCTTATCTTGGGCCTGTGGGGCAGAAAGCCTAGGTGGAACCCTCACCCCTCCATGACCCAACCCTTTCAATGGACCTGTGGGGAAAAACCTGGGTGAGGTTTTTAGACAAACCACTTAACATATGGTTCACCTCTCCTGGCAGGGTTACAATGTAAGAACCCTGGTGGTTCTCAACCCGAATCCCAAACTGAAATGTTTTGTTTTTGCAAGTTTTTGATTTTTTTGGGTTTTGATGGATTTTTGCAAATGAACTAAAAGCTGCGATTTTCTTCTAAAATGCTAATAAATTCAAATAAATTCTAAACTTCATGAAACAAGCTCAAATATGCTCAGAGAACATGGGCGCACCATTTTATTATTTTTTTAGAGCTTTTACAATAATGGAAATTGACAAATGAATAAGAAATGAATTATTTTCTAAAGAACCTGATGGCGGCTGCAGCAAGATGCCAGACTGAAGAAATGGTACGGCTAGATTGAATGGATGAATCTCCAGGCTCGAAACCCAATGCAAAGTCTCCAGTAAACCAAGGCGCCTAGATTTCAGTGCAAGAATCTGAAGACAGGAGGCAAAACTCTCAAGAAATGGTGGTACGGCCTGCAAGTACAGAAATGTACGGCCTGATTGCAGCAGCTAATAAAGTAGTACGGCCTCAAAGAATAAATGCCAGATCTCTGAATAAAGACCCCTGGTAAAGTCGCCTCTACTACCAGATGAATAACTCTGTAAATCTCTGTCTGAATAGATGAATAAGCCCAATCTGTGACCTCTCTGTGAAATCACCAAGTGCAAGCTTCAGCTGGTATTGCACAGCCTCAGTCTGCCAAATCTCTGAAGAGTTTTCGTTCTCCAGAAACGTTTGTCTGCCTGAAACCCTAGGGTTTGCAAACTCCAATGCTCAGAGCAAAAGACAAAAGTTGAATAGCATAATCATCATAATGGTTCGATTTTGTCTTGAGTGAAAATATATTGCCCTTTGAGAAATTCGACCCAATCTCCTTTTAATAATCATTTAAATAAAATGATTTAAATTTTCCTTTGATAGTTCGGTCCCACAAAGCCTGAACAACTCCTGCCAAAAGTTGCTCATGAACCGACTGTCTCTATCGCTGACTATCGTCCGAGGCAACCCATGCAGCCGGAATACCTCTCTGAAAAACAACTCTGCAGTCTGCGATGCTGTGAGAGTAGTAGTAATCGGGAAAAAGTGTGCATATTTCGTCAACCGATCCACCACTACGTAGATGCAATCTTTACCCTAGGCTTTCGGCAAACCCGTGATAAAGTCCATCGATAAACACTCCCACTTCTGTCGAGGGTATAGATGCGTTGGAGCAATCGGCCCGGGGATAAGTGTGCTCACAGCACATTGGCAGCAAACAGAACATTCACGGACATACTGTAATACATCAGTTTTCAGCCCTTTCCAAGTAAACCGTTCCCGAACCATTTTATATGTCTTATAGTACCCGGGATGGCCCACCATAGGAAGGTCGTGAAAGGCTCTCAAAACTGTAATCCGCACCTCAGAGTCAGGAACCAAAAGAATCTGCCCCTTGTAAATGATCAAGTCATCTACAATAGTATACCTGTCATCCTGCTCTGTCCTGTCAACAATGCTAGAAGCCCATGGGTTCTTAGCATACTCAGCAATAATCCGATGCCTCCAATCCTCTGTGATTTGTGCTAAGGCATTCAACTGGGGTCTGCGAGACAAGGCGTCAGCTACGACATTCTGCTTTCCCTTAATGAAAGTGATATCAAGTCATACGACTGCAGTTTACTAACCCATTTTTGCTGCCTCTCATTCAGGTCTCGCTGTCCAAGGAAGTGTTTCAGGCTGTTATGATCTGTGCGAACACTGAATTTGCTGCCTACCAGGTACTGCCTGAACTTAGCCAATGCATGCATAATGGCTAACATCTCCTTGTCATAAATACTATAGAATCTCTCAGGATCCCTGAGCTTCCTGCTCTCGAATGCAATAGGATGTCGCTCCTGCATCAAAACGGCACCAATGCCCTCTCCTGAAGCATCAAAGAATAAATCGAACGACTTCGTAAAGTCAGGCAATGCTAGCACCGGACATGAAGTCATGATCACCTTGAACCGGTCAAAGCACTCCTGCGCCTGTGGTGACCAAGTAAATGAAATATACCGAGCCAATTTTTTCGTTTTTTCAATTAACAGATTACAACATTCAAGCAAGTGCACCCGTTAAGGTTAGATGGATAAACCGAAACGTGCAAGAAAGTAAACTCAAGATACAGAAGGGAACTCAACGTCAAGTATGTGCTACCCAATCCAAGGCGGAGTGAGGGGCGACCATATGACGGAGTGATTACAGAAAGCAAAGCTTGAAAAGAAGTACTGAATAATGAAACTACTCAACACCCAGAATGTGCTTGCTCACCCAGAATGGGAAGTAGCTACCATAGGGCGGAGTTATACTATTTCTAACTAATACTGAAAGCAAACTTGAAGGAAATGCTGAATACTGAAACTACTCAACACCCAGAATGTGCTTGCTGACCCAAGACGGGAAAGTAGCTACCATAGGGCGGAGCTATAACTATTACAACTAATGCTGATAGTAAAAAGACTATTACACTGATAAGCAAGAACTTAACGGCTGTCAGTACTACTGCCAGCTTACAATCTTAAAATGAAATCTTGCTTATAATACGAATCATCATAAGGAAGGAATTATACAATATTCATGACTTGCATTGCTGAATGTAAAGATCAATTGAAAATGACAATGAATAGACCCAACCTCGTTCGCCAGACTCGGCAATCTTCACTGAAGTCTTCTTCAATGCTCTTAGAGAACTTATCACCTCGATCAATAGAGGAGTTGCAGATTTTCTTCAAACTGCTGTCACAGACCTGCACTTTCAATTTATAACCAGCATCATAGAATCCAATAAAATGCTCGGAACTTCCTCGTTTCTCCTTCAAAAAGCTTGATATCAAATGCAAATGACTAATAGGAAGGGGGCGCTCAAATCAAGACCCAAAAGCTGGCTTAGAATGCAACAGATTTTTAATGCACAAATCCCAAGAAACAGAAAAGTACGGCTACAGCTGGAAAGGGCGATTTGCTATATTAAATCAGATTCTCCAATGAAAAATCTACAACTTGTCACACAATGGCGCCTAGACCAAAGGAAGAGAATTATCCAATACCCACAATGATATGTTTTGTATTTTTTGATTTATGAATGAAAACACAAATCTGCTAAAGCTAAAATACTGAAAACAGAAATCTCTAATATGCCAAATCTGATCCTAAACAGATGAATGCTGATTACAATGCACGAAATCCAAAGTACTCACAACTAGACTAACAATCATCACTAGTCGTTGTCTTACAAACGAGAAGAGATGCCCAATACTAGGAGGTCTTCATTCCTCGAAGTGATCCAGAGTCAATCCGGCAGCATAACGGTGTATTTTTCCAAGATAATCAAATGATGCTCAACTCCCTCCATTTATAATTTTTCCATTTGACTTCTCGTAACCCTAAAGTCACTTTCAAGTCAAAACCCTAATCTCTTCAAGAGGCGTACTTTCTCCTTCAATGTTTAATACATGATATTTTAATTAAATGCCAAGCTTTGAAAAGTGCGCCCAACATAAGCTTGCTTGACTTTTGACAATAATTAAAATAATCTTTTAATGAGGCGCCACCCTCAAAAACCCCCTTTTTAAAACATCTTTAAGTCATTAATCTAGGCCCATGGTCAACGTTAAATTATAACATTTAAACATGACCTTTTAATTAAATGACTTATCTTATCCCTCAGAAGATGCCCTGAAGCCAATACTGAACCAGACATCTGACCAACTGAAGCAGTAAGTCAACCGAGCTGAACTCATCTGGAAAACTGCCAAAAATAGAATTTACTAAAAATAGTAAATTCCAAAAGGTGCTCTGAATGCCGAGATGATCACACCACTGCGAAGCCCTCTGAAAACCCAGAAGGAATCTACCATTTAATCCACCATCTCTGAGCAATGACCTCCTCAAAATTAGGAAACCCTAATTTTAACTTCCGACTAGCCTTCGGGTTCCCAACGAAAGGCTAACGGTCATAGGAAATGTCAGGCTCGGAAAGGGGACATTATAAAAGCCCCTTCTTTGTCAAATCAGTAAAGGGGTGCGTGGACGTGAGAACCCACTAACAAATCTCCTGTAAAATGCACACAACCCAATGAAACCTCTGAGCTGCGTAAGGTTCTCAGGTACCGGCCACTCAACTATCGCTCGGACCTTTTCGGGGTCCATACTCACTCCCTTGGCACTGATGATGTGCCCCAGATATAACAACTCCTCCATCCCAAGCTCACACTTGGATTCCTTAGCATAGAAAGACTCATCTGCTAAGATACCCAAGACTGCATCTAAGTGAGCCAGATGCTCCTCCCATGACCTGCTATAAACCAAAATGTCGTCGAAGAAGACTAACACAAATCTCTTCAACTGAGCACTGAAAACCCTGTTCATAGTCGCCTAAAAGGTGGCAGGTGCATTGGTTAACCCGAAAGGCATAACCAAGAACTCAAAGTGACCGCAATGACACCTAAAAGCGGTTTTCTCAATATCCTGCTCCCTCATCTGAATCTGGTGGTACCCCGATCTCAAATCAATCTTCATAAAGAAGACAGCTCCGTGCAACTCATCAATCAACTCATCAATGCGTGGAATAGGGTACCTGTTCTTAATTGTCCTTTTGTTGAGCTGCCTGTAATCGATACACATCCAAAGTGATCCATCCTTCTTCTTCACCAATACAACCGATGAAGCAAAAGGTGACTTGCTGGGTCTGATATGCCCCATAGCTAACAACTCATTGATGGTCTTCTCTATCTCATCCTTGAGTCGTTTCGGATGTCTGTAGGGAGTGATCATAACGGGCTTTGCGCCCTCCTCCAACTCAATGATATGCTCTGTGCCTCTGTCTGGAGGTCTACCAGGAGGAATGTCACTAAACACTTTGGAGTGTTTAGTCCTCAAGATCTGAATGTCAGGGTGGTACTCACCCTTCTGCTGCTCCTGCTGGGCTGGCATCATCATGCACTCTGCTGCCCAGTCAACCATATCATGATGAATGAGCCTCTCCATCCGCCTGAATGAAACCATCCTCATATTACTGTCTCGAATCGCCTTGATGACGTGTGGTCTCCCATCAACCTTGAACTTCATCTCCATGTCACGCAAATTGAGTGTGAACTCACCCAAATCGTGCAACCATGCCATCCCTAACACCACATCAGTGTCTCCCATATTAACAACATAGAATTCAGTCTTGAATTCATAGTTGTTCAGTCTCATCGGAAGATCAGTAATCTTTCGGTCACATCTGAGAATATATCCATCAGCCACCTTGACTCGAATACCCTCAAAAGCCTCTGTCCCACCAAACGTGAATCAATGAAATTGTGTGTAGCACCAGTATCCAGTAATGTGATCACCTTCTGACCTGCTAGGAGCCCGCGAAGTCTAAACGAACCATCTCTCTGAAGGCTAGTCAAATGGGCTTCCTGTAGCTTCCTTCCACCTTCGTGTTCACCCTCATTTTCGGACCTGTCATCATCTGAAGGCTCGGAATCAGCTTGCTGGTCTGACAGATTAGATAGCTCTTCGCCCTCATAAAACCATTCCATCTGATTATTTTTGACCTTAGGACAAAGTGGGCATATATGTTTTTCATCGTAGGGTGCCTTGCACCAGAAACACAACTTTTTCTTCCTCAATTCGTTCAATGTTTCTCGGTCAAAGGGTGGTGCATTCTGTCTCTTAGGATCCGGTTGATCCTTCCTTCTGTCAAAGGGTCTATTCCTATCATTATTCCTGTCAAAAGGCCTATTAGGCCTCGTGTAGGGTGTTGACCTAGAATTGAACTTGCTGCGAGGTGCTGCAAGCTCCATGCTTCGCGCCTTTCTCATGGCCTCCTGAAGTGTAGGAGGGTCAAAAGCCTTGACCCAACCTCTCATAGGTTCTGTCAAACCCTCAACGAAGAGTATAATGAGTCTCCGTTCTGAAATCCCTGTCACCATGACTGCCACTCTCTGAAACTCGCCAATATAAGAATCCAAGCTACCCGTCTGTCTGAGCTGAGCTAGCTCCCTGAAATAAAGTTCCGGATCCTTCCTATCAAATCTCTCTATGAGCCTGCTAGTGAACTCCTGATAGGTATTGACTGCATGATGGCCAAGCGTATACATGCCGTGATGCCACCAATCATGCGCGATTCCATCAAGATGCAAAGTAGCAAACTTAATGGCCTCGTCCTCCTGCATCGGTCTCAATGAAAGGTAGTTGTCCAATTTCTGGACCCACGACCTTGCTGATGTCTTATCGGACCCATCAAAATATGGCAAGGTAATCTTGCTAACCGCATACTGCAAATCCCTGTTCACCTGTGGCTGTGGCTGGTGATGCTGAGGGGGTCTACGGTCAAATCTGCCTCCTCCTCTGGGTTTATAAACATCCATAAACTCATGAAACGTAAGTGCCTGCCGGATCTCAGGTGCTAGTGACATGTACTCACCATGAAATCTCGTCACATCTGCCACTGACATGCCATTATGTGGCTGAAACTCCTGATGCTGCCCCTGCTGCTCTGCCCCCGAGTCTGAGGTGGAGTCTCTCTAGGTAAGAAAGTAGGCTGACCTGGCCTACGCTCCTGATAGATCGGTGATTAGCCGGTATAAGCCAATGGCTGATCCACTGGTGTAGTCCCGCTCGTCTGTCCAATCTGTATGTAGTGTGGCTGTGTGGGCGTATACTGTCTAATGGTACCCATCAACTGGGACATCATGTCCATCATATTATCATGCCTGCGTCTAAACTCCTCATCTGTAATATCGCCCTCTGCATGTGCCTTCCCTGTATCCCTAACTGTCTCTGTAGGAATCTCGCGATCTGCCATTAGGGTTGCAACACTGTTTTCACTGCTGTTAGAGCTGGATCTGTGAATGCCTAACACACCTGACACTGTCTCACCTTCTGGAATCGGTGGACCTGTCCAATCCTCGGCTCTGCCTGTCCCTACGCCCTTAATATAATGAATGGTATCTCTGTTCATGAAAAAGCAACCAAAAAGCACACTGTATTCTGAAAAAGCACAGGATGGCAGGAGATCTGTGCTCTGATACCACTGTAAGAACCCGGGTGGTTCTCAACCCGAATCCCAAACTGAAATGTTTTGTTTTTGCAAGTTTTTGATTTTTTTGGGTTTTGATGGATTTTTGCAAATGAACTAAAAGCTGCGATTTCCTTCTAAAATGCTAATAAATTCAAATAAATTCTAAACTTCATGAAACAAGCTCAAATATGCTCAGAGAACATGGGCGCACCATTTTATTATTTTTTTAGAGCTTTTACAATAATGGAAATTGACAAATGAATAAGAAATGAATTATTTTCTAAAGAACCTGATGGCGGCTGCAGCAAGATGCCAGACTGAAGAAATGGTACGGCTAGATTGAATGGATGAATCTCCAGGCTCGAAACCCAATGCAAAGTCTCCAGTAAACCAAGGCGCCTAGATTTCAGTGCAAGAATCTGAAGACAGGAGGCAAAACTCTCAAGAAATGGTGGTACGGCCTGCAAGTACAGAAATGTACGGCCTGATTGCAGCAGCTAATAAAGTAGTACGGCCTCAAAGAATAAATGCCAGATCTCTGAATAAAGACCCCTGGTAAAGTCGCCTCTACTGCCAGATGAATAACTCTGTAAATCTCTGTCTGAATAGATGAATAAGCCCAATCTATGACCTCTCTGTGAAATCACCAAGTGCAAGCTTCAGCTGGTATTGCACAGCCTCAGTCTGCCAAATCTCTGAAGAGTTTTCGTTCTCCAGAAACATTTGTCTGCCAAAAACCCTAGGGTTTGCAAACTCCAATGCTCAGAGCAAAAGACAAAAGTTGAATAGCATAATCATCATAATGGTTCGATTTTGTCTTGAGTGAATATATATTGCCCTTTGAGAAATTCGACCCAATCTCCTTTTAATAATCATTTAAATAAAATGATTTAATTTGCCTTTGATACTTAGGAGAAATTCATTAATAATTGGCGTCTTATTTTAATGAATAATAAATACTCATTATGTCAAAATTTAATACTTTATTATAAAGTATAATAAATACTTTATAATAGGCCAATTAATTAAATATTTAAATATTTCAATAAAGTGACTTTAATATAAAGTCAAAATATTAAATATTTAATAAATCATTAAATACTCTTTATTTCTCCGTCTGATCAACAAACTGCAGAACTGGGTCGACTCTGAGCTGAATAGTTGAACCAGGTGCCCTGCCCAAAATAGCAGCTTCCGCCTGACCTAACTTCCTAAAAATAGAAAGTTCCTGAAAATCCACTCTGGAAGATTCTGCGAAGGCCCACCCTGAAACAACTGCCAAACTGAAGCTACCAAACACTGAGTAACTGCCTCAGATGATCCTCTGCACACATCTGTCAGCCTGCGAGGATCGAAATAATAGGCTAACCTCGTCACCAGCTGCGCTGACTAAGATGGGGACATCACATACAATCAGTGTTCCACGGGCCTGGGGGACGGGGAAACGGGGGGACGCGGAAACGCGTTCGGAGACGGGGGGACAAAGGGCCTAAGTTTGGGGACGGCGGGGAGACGGCGGGGGGACGGCGGCGGCGGGGTGGTGGGGTGGTGATGCTGATATAGTTATAAATATACTTATAGTACTTGAAAAACTAGTTTTGAAAGGATGTATAACAGTATAACAGTATAAGAATTACATTTCAAATGAAACTATAGGAAATTACTCAAATTACTAATTAGTAAAATTATAACATAGCAAAATTTGAAATACTAAATCTAAATACGAAGATATCTTGAATGCTAATTGCTAAATAAAATTTGACAAATGAAATTGTTTTTGTAAAATTGAAGGTAACTAGTGGAGAGTACCTAGAAAATCAAATGAATTCAATGGGAGTTTGTGGGCAATGCCCCTAATGGGTTTGAGGGTTAGCACCCCCTTGGGGTCAAGGGGAGCGCCCCTTTATGGGTCTCAGCTTCCCGCCCAGGAGTCAGAGGCGGCTCTCCGCCCCGAGGGCTAGCGCTGGTCAAGGGGCAACAAAGCCACACAAACCTTCATGGAACACATCTCCCAGTCTCCTAGGAAACTCCTGGGCGTCTCCCAGTCTCCAAGGAAACTCCTGGGCGTCTCCCAAGGAGACTTGGAGACTTGGAGACGTTTCCTAAGGAAACTTGGAGACGTCTCCTCGTCTCCCCGTCTCCTTGGGAGACGCGGAAACGTTTCCCCGTCTCCGGTGGAGCACCGGCGGCGGTGGCGGGACGGCGGGAGACGCCAAGTACCCGTCCCCGAAACGTCCCCGTTTCGGAAACGCGCCATTTTTGGGGGGAAACGCATCCCCGTGGAACACTGCATACAATCAAATTTGCAAACAGTTCTATACAATGCATTCATCATTGATCTACTTGCATTCCCACTAATTATGAAATTATGAAAGGAGCCTAATATGATGACAGAATACAGAACAAGAGCTCAAGTCTAGAGATCCTTCATCATATCCTAATGTTGTACCCCAAATTAAAAATTTTGCTACACTTAGGCATTTTGAAGAAATGAGTAAAAAAGCCTTGTCAAATTTGTCAAAAAAGGTCAAAATTGGGGTTTGCATGTTTTGCATGAGGGTCAAAAACTTGAAATTTTCAAAATTTGAAGATCTGATCTGTCCAAAGCGACCAAATCTACAAAACCCAGATTTTAGTTTTTCGGCCCTACTTTTTAGGAAAATTGCTATTTTTAGAAACTAAAAATAGAAAAAAGTTATGGATTTTTCTGGGTTCTTTTTGAAATGGATGTTGGCAAAATTTTCTAAAAATAGAAAGTTTGTATGTTAGGGTTCAAATTGATTTTGATTGGTTGAAAATACTTCCTCATCAGGCTAGTGCAATCAAAATCACAAAATGATCAATTTTTCCCTAGTGGGTTTATTCTGCTTTTTTAATTTCATAAAGCATTTCAGGAGCTCCAAAGCCATTAATGGAGGTCAGTCAACTGTCAGGTGTCAGATTCAAACATTCAAACACTGGACGTGCACATAGATCGAAGAATGGACAAAGGAAGTTGTCAAAGTTGAAAAATGCAAAATTTTGGCAAACACTGGAGATTCCAGGTGCCCCAGCTCAGTCTAGGCGCCCAAACACTCATGCCTTATAAAAATTTTCATCTTCAGCGAGCAAGGAAAAAGCATGCACGTCAAACAAAGGAAGGAGTTGAAATTTGTAGAATAAAAACTAACTCTGCCAATCATGGGTGCCCCAGAAGGAGATAGGCGCCCAACTTTTCATCAAATGGTGAAATTAGGGTTTGTGCTCCCAGGCAATGTTATTCAGATTCTTCTTAGCTCTGCAGTGTGTCCGATAGCGCAGTCATCAGATTAACCAATCTTCCAGAATTCGAGATCAAACAAGGAGGTTTCAACCAAGTGGCGGAATGCAAACCATGAAAATAATAGAAAATATTCTAAGTTTGGGAACTCTGGGCGCCCTAGGTTGTAAGAATCCAGGTGATTCTCAACCCCGAAACCCTAACTGAAAATGCTGACTTTGATTTTCATTGCCTTATAAAAAATTTCATCTTCAGCGAGCAAGGAAAAGGCATGCACGTCAAACAAAGGAAGGAGTTGAAATTTGTAGAATAAAAACTAACTCTGCCAATCATGGGCGCCCCAGAAGGAGATAGGCGCCCAACTTTTCATCAAATGGTGAAATTAGGGTTTGTGCTCCCAGGCAATGTTATTCAGATTCTTCTTAGCTCTGCAGTGTGTCCGATAGCGCAGTCATCAGATTAACCAATCTTCCAGAATTCGAGATCAAACAAGGAGGTTTCAACCAAGTGGCGGAATGCAAACCATGAAAATAATAGAAAATATTCTAAGTTTGGGAACTCTGGGCGCCCTAGGTTGTAAGAATCCAGGTGATTCTCAACCCCGAAACCCTAACTGAAAATGCTGACTTTGTTTGTTTTGATCGTTTTTTTTGTATTTTTTGGTTTTTGATAGGTTTTTGAGAAATAACAGAAAGCTGCGATTTTGCTTAATAAATGCTAAAAAATTCACTAAAATTCCTATGGCAATGAAAATGCGTGGAAAATGCTCATAACACTAAGGCGCATCAATTTATTATATTTCCAGAGCTTTTACAATAACAAAATTTGAACACTGAATGGAATATGATAATATTTTAAAGGAACCTGATGGCGGCTGCAGCAGCATGAAAAGAAATGAAGAAGATGGTGTATCCAACGTGAATCTTCGAGCACAGGCAAAGAAATCACCAGATAACCTAGGCGCACTGGAAACTTCTGCCAGAAACTGAAGAAGAAGGCATTTTCTTCGAAAATAGAGAGCAAGGACAGAACTGTACGGCCCAGCAGCAATAAATAAGATGGTACGGCTTTATGGAAAAACGTGCCAGAATCCTGTGAGAAGAACTCTATGAAGTCGCCTCAAATGCTTGATGAATATTCTCTGTAAAACCCTGCCAGAATCAATCAATAAACTCAGTCTGTAACCTCTGTGTGAAGTCACCAAGAAGACAATCTTCAACTGGTATTGCACAGTCTCAGTATGCCAGATTCTGAAGAGGTATCGTTCTCCAAAATCGATTCGTCTGCCGAAACCCTAGGTTTTGCAAACTCCAATGCTCAGAGCAAAATAGAAGACAAATTTGAATAACATATCATAATGGTTCGATTTGTCTTTTCCTGTGAATATATAGCTCCTTGTAAAAATTCGACCCAATGACTCTTTTTAATAATCATTTAATTAAATGATTATATTCACCCTTTAGACTTTAGGAAAATTAATAATTAATTGGCATCTCATTAATGAATAATAATTATTCATTATATCAAATATCAACACTTTATTATAAAGTATAATAAATACTTTATAATACGCCCTTTTAATTAAATATTTAAATAATTAATAAAGTGACTTTAATATAAAGTCAAAAATATTAATTATTCATTAAATCATTAAATATTCCAATATTTCTCCGTCTGTCTGACAAACTGATGAACTAGGTCGACTCTGAGCTAAACAACTGAACCAGGTGCCCTGCCCAAAATAGCAGCTTCCGCCTGTCCGACTTTCTAAAAATAGAAAGTCTCTGAAAAACCATTCTGAAGGATTCTGCGAAGGCCCAACCTGAAACAACTACAACACTGAAGTTACAGAACACTGAGTAACTGCCTCAGATGATCCTCTGCACACATCTATCAGCCTACGAGGATCGAAATAATAGGCTAACCACATAACCAGCTACGCTGACTAGGATGGGGACATCACATAGGTGGCTAGGGGCGCCCAGCCTTTTGGAGAAACTAATCCAGCAGTTAGGGTTTGCAAATTTGCTCAATCTCTTCAGGATTTTGTCAGCTTCGCAGTGAATGTCTTCATCAAATCATCAAACTTGTCAATCACTAGCAAATCCAGATCAAGCTGAAGGTATAAAATGAAGGTTCAACTTTGAAGAATGAAACTCAAGCAAAAATGGCCAAGTCTGGAGTAGTTGGGCGCCCCAGAAGGAGATAGGCGCCCAAACTTTTGAGGGCCTAAATGGATGAATTCACAGGCGACACCTCCAGCATGACTTCTTTAGATTTGAAGCAACTCTCCAATGAAACCATCATCACGTTCGTCAGAGTTGGCAGTCATTAGATATTGGAAGCAGAACAGAGGGAGAAACATGAGCAAAACATCAAAAGTCAAAAGCAAGGTGAAAAGCGCAAAAAATATTCTAACTTTGGAAGAGTTGGGCACCCCAGCTAGCCAGGGGCGCCCAAGCTTTTAACCCCCGAGATGCAACTTTCAGGAGACATCACTCCCAAGAGACCCCCCTCAGAATCTTCTCAGCTATCCAGTGAACCTGACAGTCAGCCGATCGGATTAGTCTAACTCCCAGAATCAAGAATTCATTAGAAGATCAAAGGGAAACAAGCAAAACTTGAAGAATGGAAAAATGGCTAACATTGGCAATGGTGGGCGCCCCAGGAGGATATGGGCGCCCATGATTTTGAAGGTCAAAACGAAGTTTTTAGTCAAAGTTGCCTCTAGAACAATCTTGCCAGATTCAATCAAGCTCCGTGATGAATCATTCAGCTCGTCCATAGGATTAATCTGGAAGCCAGAAATCAAATTCAAACTGGGGTCTAAAATCTAGAAAAAGTTGAAATTCTCAAAAAAATGATCTAATGAAGATAGGTGCCTCCAGCCAAGAAGCCATGCCTTAGCCAAATTTTCAAATTTTCAAAATTTCATAAAGAAGAAAACGTCCAAGTTCAGTGCATAAGCTCAAGCTAGGGTTTGAAGGAGTGAAAGCAAAATAAAGAAAGCAGATTTTCTCATCCTCAAACTTATTTAAGGCGTCCTTGTCTTTCATTTTTCATATTTTCTTGCAGGTAGCGTCCAAGTTAGAGAGGAGCAGCAACTAAAGAATTTTTCTTTTCAAGATTTGAGAGCCCAAGCTTGCTGATTTTTCAAGTTCTTCATAAATTTTCAGACCAGCAAACAAAGGAGCCTGCTTTTTCATGCTTTTTTTCATCCAAAACATCAATTCTTTGAAGGAGGTCAAGTTTTCAATTTTTAGTGATCTGGGTTCATCTAGCTCATCATTCTGAACAATTTTTGAAGAAATTTTTCAAGTTGCAACAACTACTTTTTTTCATGCATGTCCAAGGAATCATCAAAATTTGACCATCTGGGTCCTTCTAGAAATATTCTTCTAAACAAAACCCAAATGCCAACTTTTTTCAAAAAAATTTGAAGAAATTAGGGTTTGTTGCTTTTTTAGTCTACACTCAAAATTTTCAAAAACGGGCGATCTAGGTCTTCTTGTAACGAAATTCTGAACAAAACCCATATCTCAGAAACAAATTTCAAAAATTTGTCTGTTTGAAGAAGAAAAACCAGCAAGCTAAATTTAGAAAGTGTGCAAAACTTGTCTAAACATAGGCGAGTTTACAGTCATTCTTCAAGGTTTTCAATATGGAGTAAACTCCCCCTCGAGTTTAAGACCAAATCAACACTATATCACGACTTCATCAAAACAGCTGAGATTGACTTGCACCACATCAAACCAGTATTCAACTTGCAAGCATTGGAAAATGTAGGCAACATTGCAGTCAGGCACTTTGGTCACTTCGGACTACTTGCAGCAGCATCAATTCCTATTTTAGTGCAAAGTCTGGAATTTGTAATTGCTTGCATCAAGCATTACAATCCGGCAACTCGGGAGATTCAGTCGGTAGATGGTAGAGTGATTTGCAGCCTGAAACCAGACTTGATTGAAAAATGCTTCTCAATTCCACCTTGGCTTGAAAGTGTGACTATCTCCAAGGAAGAATGTGAAAGAGTATGGGACATGCATAAGGAGAAATACAGCAAGAAGATTGCACAGAAGTGGATGAAAGAAAAACATAAGACTCTGCCACAAAACATCGAGCGAGGGGAATTCAAAGATGAAATTGCTATAATGATCACCCTGCTCAACAGGATCACTAGTCAAGAGGATTCTACAAAGTTTCAGCCCTAGATGTTCTATGTTATACCTCATCTGATGAAAAAGACAGAATTCTATGATTGGTCAACCTTAATCAGTGATAGCCTCCATCAACAAATAACTGAATACTTCCAAATTCACGAATTCCACATGGTCTCATACCTTGTCTACCTAGTGGCCTTCCAGGGCAAATTCAGAGGGTTGAACACTGTGGGGTCTTTGAATGTACAGAATGTCTACAATTACTACCCTGAGCTGGAATTCATAGAGTCATCACATCATTACAAGAGGGTAAACGAAGCTTTCCTAATGTATATAGTGCGAGACCTGGATAATAAGTTGCATGTCCGTATTTCATCAACTGCCAGGGCAGCAATGGTGGAGTGGGCAGATTGGTTTATACAATTTCCTACCTTCACCTACATCAGAGTCTACGGCTTCTCCAATGCTCCACTCATGTTATCGAGGTACCCATCAGATGAAGTTGTTTTCATGGAATTCCTAAGGTAAGCATACAATGTTCACACAGTCTTACGGAATAGAAAGAAGCCTACCTTCAGTTTTCCATTTGGGTTGGGAATTTACACATGCAGATCAGCAGCAGATGCCAAGTCCATGGGTGATGAGTTGGCTAAACTTGGTCTCAAGCCTTAAAGCGAGAGACAATCGTATGACCCTCATGGCGTCTTCCCAGGCCGGCTTGGGAAGAACTATGCTCATGTGCCCGCACTTGAAGATTTTTGGGCCAATTGCAGAGATGAGTTTGAGGTATGAAGGCGTAGTTACAGCAAACTCACTCTCCATCAAATGAAAGAATGTTTGTCAGAGGATATCGAGGGACTTTCAGATGATGATGGAGATGTACTTCTCCCAATGTACGCTCGAAAACAAATCGAGCAACAGCCTCTTCCACAAGTCAACTGGGCCAATAGAGAAAACATCTCAGTGGAAGAAAAGACGCACCAAGTCATTGAGTACAGCAAGACTTTCTTGGTCCTCAAGAGGAAGAAATCTATTCCTGCAGCAGAGACACCAAGAATACAATCATCACTTCCCTCTTCTTCCAGAGCACAGCTGAAGATGAAGGGTATAATTCAGTCTCAAGAGGGTGTAAAGGGCAGCAGATCAACGAAGAATGTAAAACGAAGGTTGGACTTCTCGAGTATAGTCATACAGGAGCAGCCAACAGTTGAAATAAAAGCCCCTCCAGAAGAGTCTATACCTCAAAAGGAAACAAAAGATGTGCCCTTGACACATGATTCTCCACCATTGCCAAGGTCTTCACCAATTCATATTGATCTAGAGATTGAAAAAGATGACGGATTTACAGTTGAGCCTCCCAGGGAAGTTAGTAGAGATACCACATCTTGGCTTGAGAGCTCCCTGGGAAGGAAGAGAAGAAGACCTTCATATCAGCTGAATTTTGATGATCTTGACAATGTGTATCAGGAAGCACCTAAAAAGAAAGCGAAGAAATAGGTTCACTTTGAGAGAAATCCTGATGGTGAGATGATCATGGAGACTACTACGCCTCCTGAAGATAGAAACAGAGATGAAGTGGATGTGGATGATTTCATAATGGTTAAAGCCAATCTTGGCAAGAACACCAGGCATGCGGATGTTAGTTTGTTCAAAGTTGCATCTGAAACTCTTCAAGAAAGAGTGTTGAAAGATGGAGAAGATAAGGAAGTCCTCAAGGCTGAAATCCGGCAACTTAGGCTATACATTTCTAATCTTGTTCATGGCACTTCACAGGCTACTCAGTTGCTACCCCAGGTTCTAGAGACACCAGTTGATCGTCAACAGTTGAGGCAGTTGGTAATATGTGGGAAGCAAACACAAGAATGGATTGAAGGATTCATCAGCAAAGAAAAAGAAATCTTGGCATAGATGTTTCAGCTAAAGAATAATGCACATGACTTGCGCCAAGGGATTCAAAGATTTGAGCAATCAATGGCAGAAGTGAAACCTAGGCACAAAATCATTATTTCAGATTTGGATACAGCTTATGCCTCAATGGTTTCAAGAGAACACAAGAGGCAGATCCTTGCATGGAGAGAGCGTCACATCTTCAAGGTGAGAACCTACAAGAGGATATCTGAGGAATTTGTTGCCTACAAACAAAGGGTGATTGAAGCTCTTTTGTTCATAAGTGAGTTTGTTGCAAAGATCCCATCTCGATATAGTCATGAAGATGGTTCCTATGTTGGACTTGACGAAGTGCAAGTCTAGTTTCAGAATGTTGTTCATTGCAGTGATGTCAACGATTCAGTTGGTGGTAGGATGAGTAAGATTTCCATGATGTCAATGAGGTTCGAGAAAGCGGCCAATGAGGTTGAAGATTTTTTGAGATCGATTGCAAATGGTGAAGAAATCCTAGAAAAGCGAAACTTTGCTATAGATAGTATTGATGCACCTGACAGAGACACAACTTCCAGCTTTTTGGCGGAGGTGATCGAGATTTAAAGCAGCAATCATCTAGAAACTTCAAAAGCTTTCTTTCCGCTTTCTTTCTATTCTCATCTCAATTTTTATCTACTCTTTGAAGAAGAGAGAAAACAAAATTGTAATAGTTGGCATTTCCTGTTTTCACGCTTTCTTAGATGGATAGATGTTTATCGTCTTTAGTTTTAGAAATAAAGCGCTTGCATGTTGGCAAACTGAGTTGTAAAAGCAAGGGGATTGTAGGGTTCCCTACCTCTTGCTTGTCTATAAATAAGAGTGTTTGCTCATTGTTTTCTTTGACCGTACTTGTGATAGCAAATTGTTGTTGTTTAGTTGCTGTTCACTTTGTGTAAGAACAAGTTTGCAAGTCTCTTTTAGCTGCAAGTTCTTGTTCAGTGCATGTATCTTGTGTAATCTTTGTTCCTGAAATTTGAGAAATAAAGTCCTGTGCCTATTTTTCCCTAATATAATGTCTCAAATTTCCATTTATTGTGTTATGCTTATACGATCTCCATTTCAGCTTGCATTGAAAGTAAGTAGATGTCTGTTGGAAGAAGAGTTTATCTAAGTATTTTGTCAGAGAATCAAACTTTGCTCGTTTCTAATTCTCTTGCTCTACGTTTACTTGAGAAATTAGAAACGTCATTAGATGTAATGTCCCCTTCCTAGGCAGTACCGTTGTGTTAGTGGTTAGCCTATTATTCAGATCCTCGTAGGCTGGCAGATGTGTTTAGTGGATCACTTGAGGCAGTTATCCAGCGTTGGGAACATCACTCCAGCAGTTGATTCAGGTTTGGGCCTTTGTAGACTCTTTCAGAGTGGTTTTTCAGATACTTACTATTTATAGTAAGTCAGGCAGGCGGGAGCTGCTATTTTGGGCAGGGCACCTGGTTCAGCTGGTCAGCTCAGTTTCGACCCAGTTGGACAGTTTGATGAGTAGATGGAGAATAATGGAGCATTTAATGATTATTAAATAATTATTATTTTGACTTTATGTTATAAAGTCACTTTAATGATATATTAAAATATTAATGATTAATGGCATATTATAAAGTATTTAATACTTTATAATAAAGGAGAATTATTATTATAATGAATAATTATTTATTCATTAAAAGGGGACGCCATTATTTTAATATTATTGCCTAAGTCAAAAAGAGGCGAATTATTATTAAATGCATTTTAAGTGATTTTTACAAAGGGGGTTGAATTTTTGAGAGCATATATATTCAGCTGAAGGCAAATCGAACTCATATGTTGATTATTCGAATTTGTTATATTTTCTCTCTGAGAGCATTGGGGTTTGAGAAACCAAGGTTTCTACAGATCAACAGGTTTTGAAGAACGTTCCCTCTTCAAGATTTGACATACTGAGACTGTGAAATATCAGTTGAAGATTGTCAAACAGGGTGACTTCATACAGAGGTTGCATTTGAGCTTACAGAAGTGGATTCAGAAAATAGATTTCACAGGGTTTATTCTTCTGAGTAATAAGGAAATTTATTTATTCTTGGTTATGTGATCTGGCACTTTCTTCAAGAAGCCGTACTTCAATAAATGCTACTGCTAGAGCCGTACTACTGCTGAAAGGGTCGTACTTTTATTTGCAAGTGAAACGCCTTCCCTTTTGGTCTTTTGTTTACTCCAGTGAGGGCGCCTAGATCTCTGGAGTCCTTTGCATATGTTCTGAGGCTGGAGACAACACCTGTGAAGCTAGTCGTACCTTCTTTCATCATTTAATGGCGGCTGCAATAACCAGGTTTTCACAATGAATGTTGTTGCCTTTTTCTTTGTATGTTGATTTCTCACAGTTGTAACCATTCAGCATGATTGATAAACTATTTGGCAACAAGATTTTATCTATATTCTGTTGTATTTATGCATCTGGTATTTTATATTAATTTTCTAGTTATTTCTTGCAAAATCGCAATTTGTTCTTTTTATTGCAAAAACACAAAAAAAATCAAAAATACAGAAAACAAAACAAAACCTCAGTATTATTGACCAGTGATCGGGTTGAGAGACACCTGGTCTCTTACAATGGTATCAGAGCACAGTTTTCCTACCATCATGTGCTTTTTCAGTTGCTTTTTCAGTAAAAAGTGTGCTTTTTCGATGCTTTTTCATGAGTAGAGAGATCATTCCCTACATTAAGGGTCTAGGAACAGGCAGAGTTGAGGATTGGACAGGTCCACCTATTCCTGAAGGTGAGAAAGTATCAAGGGTACTGGGTATTCACAGATCCAGTTCCAATAGCAGTGAGAACAGTGTCACAACACTGATGGCAGATCGTGAGATCCCTGCAGAGACACATAGGGATTCAGGGAAAGCGCATGCAGAAGGTGATATTACCGATGAGGAGTTTAGGCGCAGGCACGATAATATGATGGACATGATGTTCCAGTTGATGGGCACTATTAGACAGTATACTCCATCCCAACCGCACTATATTCAGATAGGACAGTCGAGCAGGACTGTAGCCATGGATCAGCCTTTGGTATCGGCACCGCAACAATCATCACCTATCTATCATGAGCGTAGGCCTGGACAACCTACATTCATATCTCGAAAGACCCCACCTTCGACTCCGGAGGCAGAGCAGCAGGGTCATCATCAGGAGTTTCAGCCACACAATGGCATGTCAGTGGCAGATGTGACTAGATTTCATGGTGAGTATTTGTCATTAGCACCTGAGATCAGGCAGGCTTTGACTTTTCATGAGTTTATGGATGTGCATAAACCTAGAGGGGGTGGTAGATTTGACCGCAGGGCTCCTCAGTATCAGCAGCCACAGCCACAGGTGAACAGAGATTTACAGTATGCAGTCAGCAAGATTACCTTGCCCTACTTTGATGGTTCCGATAAGACTTCAGCGAGGTCTTGGGTACAAAAGTTAGACAATTACCTATCCTTGAGACCTATGTAGGAGGACGAGGCCATTAAGTTTGCTACACTGCATCTTGATGGGTTGGCGCATGATTGGTGGCATCACGGTATGTACACACTTGGCCATCATGCAGTTACTACGTACCAGGAGTTCACTAGCAGGCTCATAGAGCATTTTGACAAGAAGGATCCATAACTCTACTTCAAAGAGCTAGCTCAGCTTAGACAGACAGGTAGTTTGGATGCCTACGTAGGTGACTTTCAGATGGTTGCAGTCATGGTGATGGGCATTTCAGAGAGGAGACTTGTTATTCTCTTCGTCGAGGGTTTGATGGAGCCTATGAGAGGTTGGGTCAAGGCATTTGATCCTCCTACTCTTCAGGAGGCCATGAGGAAGGCACGTAGTATGGAGCTTGCAACACCTCGCAGCAAGTTCACTTCAGGCTCGACACCCTACACGAGGCCTAATAGGTCTTTCGACAGGAATAGGCCATTTGACAGAAAGAGGGATCCACCTGATCCTAAGAGACAAAATGCACCACCGTTTGATAGAGAAATATTAAATGATTTACGAAAGAAAAAATTGTGTTTTTGGTGCAAGGCACCCTATGATGATAAACATGTATGCCCCCTTCGTCCCAAGGTAAAAAATAACCAGATGGAGTGGTTTTATGAGGGAGAAGACCAATCTTATCTGTCAGACCAGCAAGCTGATTCAGAGCATTCAGATGATGAAAGGTCTGAAAATGACGGTGAAAATGAAGGAGGAAGGAAGCTACAGGAAGCACATTTGACTAGTCTTCAAAGAGATGGATAATTTAGACTTCGTGGGCTCCTAGCAGGTCAGAAGGTAATCACTCTACTCGAAACCGGTGCTACTCATAATTTCATAGATGCACGGTTGGTAGAGAGACGAGGTATACAGACAGAGGAGTTTGAGGGTATTCGAGTCAAGGTGGCTGATGGGTACACCCTCAAATATGATAGAAAAATAACAGATCTTTTGATGCGGCTAAACAACTATGAATTCAAGACTGAATTCTATGTTGTTAATATGGAAGATACTGATGTGGTGTTAGGGATGGCATGGCTTCACGATTTGGGTGAGTTCACACTCAATCTGCGAGATATGGAGATGAAGTTCAAAGTAAATGGGAAACCTCATGTCATCAACGCCATCAGAGATAGTAATTTGAGGATGGTATCGTACAGGCGGATGGAGAGACTCATTCGTCATGATATGGTTGATTGGGCTGCAGAGTGTATGTTACTGCCAACACAGCAGGAGCAGCAGAAGGTTGAGTACCATCCAGACATTCAGGTACTGAGGACTAAACACTCTAAAGTGTTTAACGACATTCCACCTGGCAGACCTCCAAACAGAGGCACTGAGCACATTATCGAGTTGGAGGAGGGTGCAAAGCCCATTATGATTACACCCTACAGGCATCCGAAATGACTCAAGGATGAGATAGAGAAGACCATCAATGAGTTATTGGCTATGGGGCATATTAGACCTAGCAAGTCACCTTTTGCTTCATCGATTGTATTGGTGAAAAAGAAGGATGGATCACTTCAGATGTGTATAGATTACCGCCAGCTCAATAAGAGGACAATTAAGAACAGGTACCCGATACCTCGCATCGACGAGTTGATTGATGAGTTGCACGGTGCTATCTTCTTCACGAAGATTGACTTGAGATCTGGGTACCATCAGATTCAGATGAGGGAGGAGGACATTGAGAAAACCGCTTTCAAGTGCCATTGCGGTCACTTCGAGTTCTTGGTTATGCCTTTCGGTCTAACCAATGCACCTGCCACCTTTCAGGCTACCATGAACAGGGTCTTCAGTTCTCAGCTGCGGAGATTTGTATTGGTCTTCTTCGATGACATCTTGGTGTACAGTAGGTCATGGGAGGAGCATTTAGCTTGGATACAGTTTTGGGTATCTTGGCTGAGGAGTCCTTTTATGCCAAGGAATCCAAGTGTGAGCTAGGCATGGTGGAGTTGTTGTATCTGGGGCACATCATCAGTGCCAAGGGAGTTAGTATGGACCTGAGAAGGTCCGAGCTATAGTTGAGTGGCCAGTACCGGAGAACCTTACGCAGCTCAGAGGATTCATTGGGTTGTGTGCTTTTTATAGGAGATTTGTTAGTGGGTTCTCACGTCACGCCGCACCCCTTACTGATTTGACAAAGAAAGGGGCTTTTACTTGGTCACCACAGGCTCAGGAGTGCTTTGACAGGTTTAAGGTGATCATGACTTCGTGTCCAGTGCTAGCATTACCTGACTTTACGAAGTCATTTGATTTGTTTTGCGATGCTTCAGGAGAGGGCATTGGTGCTATTTTGATGCAGGAGAGGCACCCTATTGCTTTTGAGAGCAGGAAGCTTAGGGGTCCTGAGAGGTTTTATAGCATTTATGACAAGGAAATGTTAGCCATTATGCATGCTTTGGCTAAGTTCAGCCAATACTTGGTAGGCACCAAGTTCAGTGTGTGCACAGACCACAACAGCCTGAAACACTTCCTTGGACAGCGAGACCTAAATGAGAGACAGCAAAAATGGGTCAGCAAACTGCAGTCGTATGATTTTGACATCACCTTCATTAAGGAAAGCAGAATGTTGTAGCTGACACCTTGTCTCACAGACCTCAGTTGAATGCTATGGCACAGATTTCCGAGGATTGGAGGCATCGGATCATTACAGAGTATGCTAAGAACCCATGGGCTTCTAGCATTGTTGATGGGACAGAGCAGGATAGTAGGTACACCGTTGTGAATGACTTGATCATTTACAAGGGGCGGATTTTTATGGTTCCTGATTCAAAGTTGAGGGATATAGTTCTGAGAGCCTTTCACGATCTTCCTATCGCGAGCCATCCTGGTTATTTCAAGACATATAAGCTGGTACGGGAACGGTTTACCTGGAAAGGGCTAAAGACTGATGTTCTTCAGTATGTACGTGAGTGTTTTGTTTGCCAACAAAACAAGCAGGAACACATATCCTGCTGGATTGCTTCAGCCACTTCCGATACCTGACAGGAAGTGAGAGTGTTTATCGATGGACTTTATCACGGGTTTGCCGAAAGCCCAAGGTAAAGATTGCATTTACGTAGTTGTCGATCGGCTGACCAAATATGCGCACTTCTTTCCGATCACTACTACATTCACTGCATCATAGACTGCAGAGCTTTTCTTTAGAGAGGTATTCCGGCTACATGGGTTGCCTCGGACTATAGTCAGCGATAGAGACAGTCGGTTCATGAGCAACTTTTGGCAGGAGTTGTTCAGACTTTGCGGGACCGAACTGACACCGAGCACCAGCTACCATCCACAGACAGATGGACAGACGAAAATTGTCAATAAGTGGGTGGAAGGTTATCTGCGCAATTACATAGCTGGACAGCAGAGAGCTTGGGTGAGGTGGATGTACCTCTGTGAGTATTGTTATAACTCTACTCACCACATGACTATACAGATGACGCCCTTCATGGCATTGTACGAGTATGAGGCGCCCAACCTTTTGGATTTGATATTGAGTGATAGCAGAGTGCCTAGTGCAGGAGACATGATGCAGAGTCAGCAGGACATTTTGAGGTCTCTCAAAGACAATATCCAGCGGGCACAAAATCAGCAAAAGTAGTATGCTGATCACAGGAGGGTTGAGCGTTCTTTTGCAGTGGGTAACATGGTGTATCTTATGTTACAGCCATATCTTCAGTCTACTCTGCGGAAGAGTGGTGCAGAGAAGTTGAAACGTCATTACTATGGTCCATTCCGTGTTATCAGACGAGTGGGCAAGGTTGCTTATGAGTTGGACTTACCAGCGGATAGCAAGGTTCATAACGTATTTCATATCTCACGCCTGAAGAAGGCATTGGGTCAGCATGTGATCCCCTCTCCAGTACTGCCACCCCTTGATGATGAGGGGAAGTTGATATTAGTGCCTGAGGCCATCCTCGATGTTAGAGAGAGACATCTTCGGAGGCGGGTTATCAGAGAGTATTTGATCAAATGGAGAGACTTGTCGGTTGAGGATGCTACTTGGGAGTCAGAGGAGATTTTACAGCATCCAGAGTTGATATTGCTTGAGGACAAGCAATTTCAGGGAGGGCGGACTGTAATGTCCCCTTTCTAGGCAGTACCGTTGTGTTAGTGGTTAGCCTATTATTCAAATCCTCGTAGGCTGGCAGATGTGTTTAGAGGATCACTTGAGGCAGTTATCCAGCATTGGGAACATCACTCCAACAATTGATTCAGGTTTGGGCCTTTGCAGACTCTTTCAGAGTGGTTTTTCAGATACTTACTATTTATAGTAAGTCAGGCAGGCGGGAGCTGCTATTTTGGGCAGGGCACCTGGTTCAGCTGGTCAGCTCAGTTTCGACCCAGTTGGACAGTTTGATGAGTAGATGGAGAATAATGGAGCATTTAATGATTATTAAATAATTATTATTTTGACTTTATGTTATAAAGTCACTTTAATGATATATTAAAATATTAATGATTAATGGCATATTATAAAGTATTTAATACTTTATAATAAAGGAGAATTATTATTATAATGAATAATTATTTATTCATTAAAAGGGGACGCCATTATTTTAATATTATTGCCTAAGTCAAAAAGAGGCGAATTATTATTAAATGCATTTTAAGTGATTTTTACAAAGGGGGTCGAATTTTTGAGAGAGCATATATATTCAGCTGAAGGCAAATCGAACTCATATGTTGATTATTCGAATTTGTTATCTTTTCTCTCTGAGAGCATTGGGGTTTGAGAAACCAAGGTTTCTACAGATCAACAGGTTTTGAGGAACGTTCCCTCTTCAAGATCTGACATACTGAGACTGTGAAATATCAGTTGAAGATTGTCAAACAGGGTGACTTCATACAGAGGTTGCATTTGAGCTTACGGAAGTGGATTCAGACAATAGATTTCACAGGGTTTATTCTTCTGAGTAATAAGGCGATTTATTTATTCTTGGTTATGTGATCTGGCACTTTCTTCAAGAAGTCGTACTTCAATAAATGTTGCTGTTAGGGCCGTACTACTGTTGAAAGGGCCGTACTTTTATTTGCAAGTGAAACGCCTTCCCTTTTGGTCTTATGTTTACTCCAGTGAGGACACCTAGATCTCTGGAGTCCTTTGCATCTGTTCTAAGGCTGGAGACAACACCTGTTAAGCTAGTCGTACCTTCTTTCATCATTTAATGGCGGCTGCAATAACCAAGTTTTCACAATGAATGTTGTTGCCTTTTTCTTTGTATGTTGATTTTTCTCACAGTTGTAACCATTCAGCATGATTGATAAACTATCTGGCAACAAGATTTGATCTATATTCTGTTGTATTTATGCATCTGGTATTTTATATTAATTTTCCAGTCATTTCTTGCGAAATCGCAATTTGCTCTTTTTATTGCAAAAACACAAAAAAAATCAAAAATACAGAAAACAAAACAAAACCTCAGTATTATTGACCAGTGATCGGGTTGAGAGACACTTGGTCTCTTACATTAGAGTAGGCTAGTCGTAGTTGAAATTCCAAAACAGAAAATCTCAGCTACGGTGCTTGAGTTTTATAACCTTGTGCTCTTAGTTGAACCAAAAAGATAGGCAAATTAGTTTTAATTTACTTTCTTGAACAAGATCAGCAAAGAGGGAGCTTCCCCTCCTAATTCGAAGAGCAATTTATCTGTGAATAGCTGTCCGTTTCTAATTCGCATTCCAGAGGTGTGAATTAAAATGCCAACACCTTCAAATCAATAAATTTCAACAGATTCAAAATAGTCCGGTTCAATATATGCATAAAGTGTCATTAGCAAGAGGGAATAACAAAATGCAGCACTAGGATTAAATAACATCCACATCTATGCAATCATAAATGCAGATCAAGCATCATAGAACCAGTCAGAAAAAAGCCAACAATAATGATCTAGATCCATTCTGGACTACACAGTCTGTCCAAGACAAATGTCTAGTATCAATTGCCACGAATACTAATTTCCAGATTCTGATCAAGAAAGATTGGTTTTCAAAATACATCCCAAAGCACATATGTATTTTAATGCATAAAGACTAGATATTACTTTCAATTAAGCATAACTCGACTGGAGCCTGGAGTACGGGTTTTAGTAGCATCATTACGTCTGAATACAAAAATTAAATATTAGGACTAGTGAGTACTCTCACCTGTGCTGCAATCCTGTCAGCCTTCAACCCGTCCTTATTCTCCTTGAGTATATTTTCATCTATAATCTGTACACTGTTCTACTAAGTCTGTTTTACCTCTCTCTTACTGTTCCCTCATTCTTTTTATATCTTTTTAACCCAAATGGTGGTGCCTCTTCAAAAGGAGACGACCCCTGTTTAAGAGAGATGACCTTCCATCATGCACTATTCCATTTGAAGGATGTTTTCCTTAACAGATAATAGTTTTCTTCCTAAATAATTATTTATTCTTTTTCTTTTGTGTATTATAAGACTCTTTTGCTTGATAGGGAGGCCCGTTAATTCATTCAAGGTTGAGAACGACACCTACAAGTATGCCTTGTCCAAGCATGAGCTCGTGAGTTTATTACCCAATATGCTACGAATGAGACCTTCTAAGCTAGGTGGTGGACAGCACTATGAAATCATCCCTCTCCTTTTAACGGTTGCTCTTTTACCATTTCCCGTGGTTTCTATTCTCACGTCCCAAGATGCCTGCCGCAATTCATTTATGCAAGAATGGTACATACTATGAAAGGATAAAATAAATAAATCAAAATTAAGTATTTTTCCATTGCCATGAATAAGAGTCTTCAAATGAGATATTCATTACGATTTATATCCTTAATCTTGCTCCCATTCAGATGAGGCTCAAGCCACGACTAAGGTGTAATGTCTGCCATGTCATAATCGTCATTGGATGTTTAATAATTATTTATATTAATTATATATAATTTGTATTTTGTATTAATTTTAATATTATTTTATGTTTATTATTATCATAGGCTTTATATATTTTCAATATTATGATATTTAAGTTATTAATATCTATATTTTATAATTATAATATTGTCTTTTGACAATTATAATTATAATGATATCAAAATCGTTAGTATTTTTAAATATGTCTCAGTGTCCAATTTCAGGGACATGACAATACTCATTAAGAGTTGGTTGTAGTGGTTGTCAACAGTTGTATTCTATTTGGCAACTGTTGATCACTTTAAATAGCCTTTTCATAGTCTAGGAAGAAGCCCGATTTTGGTTCCGGCTTCCTTGATCTACACTTATGTATGTGAACTCTTTTGAATAAATATTATGCAGTGTTATCTTCTATTATTCTATCTAGTATGTTCTGTTAGTTTCCATTATTGTATGCAAATATTAACTTCATGAGATAAGAGTAAACATTCGACCCTTTGCCTATAACACAAGCAAGTTTGATTCTTCAAGAAACAACATCAACGAATACCTATTGACAATTACACTAGAGACTAATGAAATTAACGCCATCCAGCACAAATAAAGGCAAGAGAAGGTTAAAGCATAATCAAGGGGAAGACCGTGAAATCAAACAATCCTTCCAATTGGTGGACCATGGAACAACAAGAAAGGAGGCAGTTGCAAGAAGCAATTGACTCTAGAAATCCATCATTCCAAAGTGAAAGCAAAGTAGATGTCAAAGTCAAAGTGTGAGTCAGATCCATAGTCAACAGCGTAGACGTCATAACATTCAACAAGCCATGAACAACAACTTACAATGTACAGAGGAAATGTGAGTTAATATCACCAAACATTTTCCTCTTCCCATAAGATGTATTTTTGGATCTTGTAGATCAAGCTTGGTCAGAGAAACTAATAGAGCCTCCTCTATATGAAGTCTTAGTCATGACACAAAGTCCAAGAACTTCCTCATAGACTAAGAGGAAAGAATAATACGAAAGCAAACTTCATGGTATCAAAAAATTGTTGATCAAAGATGAAATCAAGCCAAAAACACCAAGGCTAAGGATTGGAGTGGAGAAAAGAGAACCTGAGAACGCTACAAGTATGTAGAACACTAAAGTCTCCAAAAGAGTCGAGGATTCTTACATGTCCAATACTGTCAAGAGAGCGCTAGAATCTCTAAATTAGAGCTTCCAATACTTAAGTAGGTGGCTGTATATGTTGATCACTGCAACCAATGATGAGTAGCTATCCACAAAAATGACAAATCTTCCCCTTGGAATGTTGATGCCATAATCTGAAATGAAATGCTCATCAAAAATGCTGGAATAGTTTGCATCTATAAATCTTCCAGATCTTTTATAAATCCAAAACCCTTCACCAAACTTGAAACTTGGCCCAAAAATGTTGATTTCACTGTAGCAACATGTAAACTTGAAGCTTGGCCCAAAAATGTTGATTTTTCTGTAGCAACATGTAAACTTGAAACTTGGCCCAAAAATGCCGATTTCACTATAGCAACAACATGCAAACTTGAAACTTGCCCAAAAATATTGTTTTGATTTCACGGTGCAATTTGCTTGCAAATATAAATCGGAGAATCACAATCAATGAGCTTAAACATAATCCCTGAGTAAAACCGTCTCAATGGATATGAGGGCTTTCGTCTTCAATTCAATTATGGAGAACCGGGAGTGTTTTCATCCTCCATCCAATCATGGAGAAACAGGAGGGTTTTTGTCATCGATCCAATTATGCCAAATGAATCCAAGCACCCTCCTTTTGTAGCAATCCAATTGGGCCCATAGGTGCAATCTCTTTAAGTATTAATAAATTCTTTTTATTTTATTTTTATTATTTAAAAATACTTTTTATTTTATTAGTACTGAAAATACTTTTATTTTATTAATAATAATATTATTTAAGTTGCCTCTTAGATTAAAAATTACCAAGCTCAACTTAAAATTGTTTCCCTGGCCAGGAAATAGAGATAGGCTAGAGGTCTTCTCTATGGCTCTATTTCTGAAAATGGGACATGAAACAGCTAGGCCCTTATCTGCTTGGTCGTTTGGCTATTAATTTATCTATGTTTTTAAGTCTAATTTATGATGATAAATTTAAATGCACACTCGTACTGCCTTCTATGTCAAATACTCCTATGTTTGAATATTCATATCATTATATTGATAGGTTTTTAATCAATCATCTACTTTTTTGAACTTTCTGATTTTTAACTACTTTAAATCTACAGGCATGTCTGTACAATGTTTCTCCATTTCCTGATATTTTAAAGTACCAGTTCCAGAACAATTACCTGTTTTGGAAAGTTTTCCTGTTTACTCAATTCAGATGACATTGGTTTCAATTTTATAACAGGATTAAGAGACTCAAGATAATATTGTGTCAAAATTAGACCAATGCAGATACTTTTACCTCCAAAAGAAGCAGCAACAGCAACAGAACCAGCAACTGAACCTGCTGCAGTTGCAGCTGCAGCAAACCCACTAGCACCAATGACAGGTATAATTGTACCCAAAGTGGGTGCCAAAGCACTCAACCCTGCAGCAATAGCTGGTGCTGCCAGACCTGCCATTTATGCACATATGCGTTGTCATTATTTACACTGCGGCCTGGTCCTGTGGAAATCTATATCAATAAGCTTCATGAATAATATTAAATCATTTGTAGAACAAAGGAAAAAAGTTCTTTATGAACTTGTAAGTTTAGACCTCCAGTGATAGCCAACAAAGCCCCTCCAGTCAAAGCTGCAGCCCCAATTATGCCCCCACGCTTCCACTTTGACCATTTACCACCTTTTTCCTTTTCCTCCTGTTCTTGGGCTTCTTTCTCCTTCAGTGCAGCCATTGCCGAGCATGCAACCATAAGTTCCATTGCTGCCTGCAAAGTGTCAGAGCCCAATAATTAATTGAATTATCCAATTTAAGATTTCAATGTTTTCTATAGAAGGAAACATTTGCATGTAATAATATGTCCTCAAAAAACTAGTAACAATATATGAAAGCCAACATTGAATTAGAGTCAACTTACAATCTTCCATGAACAATATGTTAGAAATTCAGGAATACGCAGTTAGAAATATGTGACCATCATATGGTGTTAACCCTGCAGAACCTCATATGAATACTCTTAAGGTTTATGTAATTGAAAATTAGGAGGACCCTACCAAAAACAAAAATGTTCAAGATTTAGTGCTAAAATAGCTCAAAAAAAGATCCAAAGAGGCCTCTATGTATATGGTGACCCAAGCCCTCCCTATATCCATGTTGCAATATATTATTAGTAACTGGAATGTCCAATTAAATTATTACAGTCATTCATATTGAATTGTGCTGCCTGTTGTGACCTTTTCACACATCGCCCCATTCAAGATGGGGACCCCCTAATTTTTGCTCCATTCTGGTCTTTTGGCTTGGGTTTCTCTCTCTCTCTCTCTCTCTCTCTCTGACTCTTTTCTGATGTCTGCCTTTCGAGGATCGTGTCCGCCTTTGAGCTTAAGCGTGAAATTGACCAAGTCTGAAAATTAGGGTTTCATCTTTCCTGGTCAGTCCAAGGTCGAATAGGGTGAATAAATTGAAAACAGAGTTTAACATCGATGTCAGTATGCTTCCAGCAGGTTCTCAGCAAATTCTCATCAAATTCCGAGTACTTACTATTTTTAGTAAGTATGCAATTACAGGCAATCTGTCAGCATTTTTGTGAATCCGACAGTCACGCTGCGTCCAGAGCACATCAGGCTGCTCGCATGCAAAATTTGAGCTGAAACAGGAAACTTTCTATTTTTAGCAGTCCAGCTTCCGGGACAAATTTCAAGGCTTAGACGCAGAGTTTTCCTTTGCATGTCTAGATATTCCATCTGGGTTTTTCGAGACCTTCGCAACAGTATAACATGCAAAGTGAGACGACAACTTTCAGAGTTCAGCCTTTCGAGGCTATTTTTAGGGTTTGCATGTCAGGGTTTTCTTTGCATGTTGGCATATTCCTTATGGGTTTTTCGAGAGCTACGCAGTGATGTGACATGCAAATGGAGATGACCACTCAGTAAGGAACTTACTATTTTTAGCAGGTGCATCCCGGCAGCCGCTTCCCAGCAATTCAGAATCACGAGCTGATTGCAATGCAACAGAAACGAGGACAAACAGAGATCATTTGATACGCATGCAGAGCAAATTAGGGTTTCCAGCTTCGGGACCTGAAAAGAGGGGCAAAAGGTCAAAATTTTCAAAAACCGGTGTAAACCACCGCGATCAGCATCCTTCAGGCTATCTGCTGGTAAAATTTCAAGGCAAACGGAGCACTTACTATTTATAGTAAGTCATTTTGGAAACAGGCTAAAAATAGCAAATCAGCCGCATGCGCCGATGCCAACAGGTAGGTCACGTGGTGAGGAGCACGTCATTCAAATTTCAAGTCAATCGGAGTTGTGGAGGTATCAGAAGCAAGCAGTTACTATTTATAGCAAATCACCTTCAGAAATGGGCTAAAAATAGCAGGCCGACTAAAAATAGCAGTGTCAACAGGGTAACTGGGTCGTGAGGATGCAGTGTTTGAAATTTCAAATCATTTTGAGCTTCAGAGATGCAAAAATCAGAAGGCTTACTATAAGTAGCAGGGCATGGATAAACTGGCAGGGATGAGAAAAAATGGCTAAGTGTTGGTGTTCGTCCACCTCTCACAGCAAAATGCGCCTTCTTAATGCCAAGCATAGAAAACTTTTGAGGCACAAGCTTATCCTGCTCACCAGATGAAATGCGCCAAAGTTCAGGAAAGTCAAAGAAAGTCAACATTTCTCATCCTCATGCCTAGCTCAAATGCGCCCAAGGGAAACTGGTGAAAGTGGAAAAATATTCTAAGGAAAAACTTCGTCCACCTCCTAGGCTAAAATGCGCCCATGCTTGGAAAGTCAAAGAAAGTCAACAATTTTCATCTTGTAGCTATGCCAAAATGTTCCCACCTTGAAGCATGAAAGTTAAAAAAAATTCTAAGTGTGGAACTCGTCCTCCACCACCCTCCAAATGCGCCCATCCTGCACATAGGTGGAAATGCACCCAAAATGAAAGAAAGTCAAATGAATCAAAGTTTTTCATCCTTCTCCCATGGCAAAATGCACCCAAAACAAGGCATGTGAAGACAAAAACTAAGAAGGTGAAGGGTCACAAGCTAGGCGTGGGAAGTTTCATCCACCACATATGCTCAAATGCGCCCAAGAAGGAGAGAAGTCAAAGGAGTCAAAGGAATTCGTCCTCCTCACCCATCTAAATGCGCCCAAAATGAAAGCAAGTCAGCAAGTCAACAATTTTCATCCTTCACCTATATGGAAATGCGCCCAAATGAGGTCAAGTAGAGACAAAAACGGAGAAGTTGAAGAGTCATCCTCTTGCCTAGGCAAAATGCGCCCAAGTTGAAGGTGGTAAAAGTGAAGGTAAGGTGGTGAATGAGGTAAAAGGTGAGTAAAATACTCCAAGGCGTGGTCAAAGCAAGGTAAGTGCTAGGCGTGGCAATATTCTTCTTCAAGTGCTAAATGCGCCCAAGGGGGTAAGTGCTATAAGGTGTTAGAAAATATTGCCAAAGGGTGAAACAAAATGCTAGGCGTGGTTTTAATTTGCTTCAAGTATGCTATGCGCCTAGGGTGGTGAAATGAAATATAAGATGATGTGATGAAAATTTTTCCTAAGGCATTGGAGCTTCAAGTGGAAATGTTTTTTTTCAAGTGTGGAATAAAGTGCAAGGTGGTGAGAACAAATTGCTAGGCGTTGGGATTACAAAATAATAAATTTTTCCTAAGGCATTGAAGATGTTGGAAGTTAAAATGATGTGCTTGCAGGAAGATCTTCTAAGTGAAATAAATTTTTTCTCATAGGCAGAGTGATCAAAGCTAAAACTTCCAAGGCAAATTTCTCTAAGGCAAAATTTTCAAGATGATTTAAAATTTTTCTAAGGCAAAGTATTTTCTTCCTTAGAAAATACGCCTAGAACTCAAGATGTTGAATTTTCCTGAGACACGAGCAAGTCTTCCAGTGATGAAGTCAGAAGATGATGACAATGCAAGATTATTTAAAATTTCTCAAGTCTGAGCAACAGGACGATCACAGATGAAGAACGGATTCAAACTGGTGGAATAATATTTTTCTAAGGTTTAAAAATTTAAAAATTAAATGAACCCGTTCGTTGTGCACCCATGGATTCATCGCGTTTCAGAGAAAATTTTCTTCTGGGTACTGAACATTTGTGATGATAGATGGATTTCCATGTCTTCCGCACTTCGCCAACACTTTTTCAGTGAAGAATTCAATCAGTGCTCAAATTGTGAAATTTTCCTAAGGGATAATTTAAAATTTTCTAAGGCAAAGTGAATAAAAGGTGTTTTCAAGATAATTTTCTCCAGACAACGAATTTGAAGTGAGTTGCCTAGATGATTTCGATCGAATTCTTCACGGATGAATTTTCCAGAGCATCAAAGATGATTCAAATTTAAAATTTGCAAGGCAGAGCTTCGGCTGGGGAATTAAATGGATTAAAAGATGAAATTTAATTAAACATTTTTGAAAGTAAATTAAGATGCCAGTCAAAGTTGAACTTCTAGAAGGTTGAGATTCTCGAACAAGTGTCAGAAATACCAGAGAGGGAAATTCGAATTCTTGAAGTGGAGTAGTGGAAATTTAATGTACTGGCTATAATTGGCTCCTTCTAGAATTCGATTTTTGGCTATAAAATTGAGAAGTTTCTCACTTGTTTTTCACAGTTGAAGAATTCGATTTGCTCTAAGTGAAGTGTTGCTGAGTATTGCTAAAGCTTGAAGAGTTCGAATTTTTGTTAAGGCTGAAGTGTTGCTGGATTCGATTTGAAGCTGAGAAGGACGACTTGAGTTTGTTGCTGGAGCTCAAATCTGAAGTGAATAATAGCTAAAGAAATTTCGACTTAAAGAGGAATTTGCTTAAGTTCGAACTTGTTCTATTGCTGAAGTTGGAGGTGTGCACTTGCTAACTTGCTGAAGATTGCTGGGTGAAAGGCGTTGGAAGTTCCTGTGACTGAAATTCGAATTTGCTGAAGCTTGAAGAAGATCGTATTGCTGAAGCTAAGGACGCCTTGAAGTAAGAAGAGTTAGTGAAGTGCAAATTTGCTGATTTGAAGAAGTACGAATTTACAATTGCTGATTGAAGTTGCAAGTTGCTGAAGTTAAAGTTTACTTAGAAATATTTTCTAAGTATTGAAGTTCAAAATCTGTTGAAGAGAAGAAGCTGAGGTTTGCGAATAAGAAATGTTATTGCAGCTTCTCAAGTTCTTGAAGTCGACTGCAGCCCCTACACAATGTCTTATTTATTTTATAAATTAATTTGCTGATGAATGTTTGTTGTGTTGCAGATGGCTGAGGCAAGGGCGACTAGCAAGGATAACAATGGTGCATCCAGGCAAGCAGTTATAAAGAAGCTGAGCAAGACATTTATGCCAGAGTCAAAATTCATTTCGAAGTTGGGCAAGCTAACAGATACCAACTTGGGCTCCATCAACCTTGAGACTTTCAAGAACAGAATGTTGGGGATTGGAAGTCATCGACCTTCGAACACTTCACACAATATTGTTCGAAGTGGGTTATATGCAGCTGCTGGTTTCCCACCAGCCATTCAGTGTTCGGAGCTGATGATGGAGTGCGCCAACTATTATGAGAAAGATCACAGATCGATCATGTCACCAGATGGACAAGTGCTCGCTAATCTCACTCCTTCAGCCATTGGTGAAGCTTTCAGGATTCCGGTGCACAGGAATATGGTTTACAAGTCCAGAGAGCGAGCTAAGCAAATGTACGCTTCTGCATTCGAGAGATGCACGGAGACGATCAACACTCACTGGATGAGCAATCCCAAGCCTTCTCGTACAAAGTTGCTGAGGCAAATTATAGCGGATGACTTGAAACAGGAATATTGTGATCTCATTATGATGCTGAGCAGAGTTGGTGGTTGTCCACAGTCATTTATTTTTGAGCCTTGGATGTTTTACTACATCAACCTCGTGCTGGAAGGGAAAGACTACGTCAACTGGGCTGTGATGATCAGTGACAATTTGCATGAGCAGCTTCTGAGCCTAAGAAGAACGAAGACGTTTTATATGAGCTCTTACATCATCTACATGCTGGCTCGTATGACAAGGTATAGAGGATTTCTTACAAGGAACCTGTCGGTTGTGGCTCTCACCAATTCAAAATCCATGAGGCTTGTTCGCAGCTACACTTGGCTAGTACCACTCATTACAAGCGTGTCAATGACGCCTTCACCATGCACATCACGAGATTGCTTCAGGAGCAGATGCATCATAGAATCTCTAGAGAGGCCCAAGAATTGATTGAAAGGTATGGGTGCTGGTTTATACAGTTTCCGAAGTTTTCTTACATAAGGCTGCAAGGTTTTTCATCATACCCATATAGGCTGCCTAAGTACCCAACCGATAGAATTTTAATACTAGAGATATCTAGGCAATTGGTTGCCTACGATAAAATTCAAAAGAAGAAGAAAAAGGGAGGTGTTGACTTCCCAATTGTCATGGGCAACTCGGATGAAGTGTGTCCTTCATTACAGGCAGCTAGAGAAGCCGAGAGTGAGCTTGAATTTTATCACTTTTCCTATCACACCGGCCGACAAATATGATCCGCATAATAACATCAAATGGGTACTCAGAAGAGTTTAAACACAAGGCAAATATTGAGGACTATTGGGCTGATGCATCAGATGAAATTGAAGTCAGGAAAAGAATGTTCTCTCGGTTGCCAATTAACATTGATCAGGGAGTGTGAAGTTGTTCCGTTCGACCAGGTGAATGAGGACATGGACGTTGTCCATCCAGTTATGCTGCGATGAGAGATACTCCACTTCGCTCAGTTAGTCGAGAACGAGGTGGTTGACTTGGACACACTTTTATTCCGGTCTTGACATTCACTGAAACATGGAGTTGTGAGCCGTGGTGGCGAGACTAAAGAGTAGGTCAATTGCTTTGACTTACAATTTGATGGGAGATCACAGGGACACCACTGCCGAGAAGAAACAAAATCACCGGAGGTCGAGTCTAGAAAGGAAGAGCGGTTCGAGGGAGCCCATTCCGGAGAACCTCCACGAGTTGGTTAGTCACCACGCCATGGAACCGTTCTCCAAGTATCATTAGGTTTCTTTGTTGTTTGATGGGAGAGAATGCATTGAATCAGGTGCAAGTAGTACAGGAGAATAATCAGCCACCGGAGAGAGTCGGTTGGCCAGAGTGTCAACGCACCTAGTAGGGTTGATCAGCAGGATGATGAGGGGACTACCACTGACCCTTAGTTTCAGCAAGAGTTAGAGGCGGCTATGGAGGATGATGATGATATAGTTTCAGGAGACACTCAGCCACTTGAGGACGATGAGCCTCGCCAGAATGATATAGAGGTTGAACAAGTTCAGAAGTAGAGGCACAAGAGCAGCAGCCCTTTGATATACAGTATACAGTGCCTGATTGGCTCGGGGATAGGATGAGAAGAAGCCCGTGAGGAGATTGATCAACAATTGAAATGGAAGAGTTCTTGAGCAGGATCGATTCACCTCCATGAAGAAAAGAAACCGAAAGTTTTCGAAGATATCAACTAATGAGGATGGTTCCCGTACCTTCGCGTTGTTGTACCGGAGTTGATTGTAGGAAATGAAGCGGTGCGAAGAAAATTACGTGGTCACAACTTTGGAGTTAGGACGTACAGGTGCACAGATTGTAGAGAATGTGATAACTCCTACCTCGCCCTCAAGGACAGAGTTATTCAAGAAGGAAGGAAAGTACAAGAAGTTGAAAAAAGAGCATAAGGCTCTAATTGGATATGTGCAGCAACTGTCTTGTTCTCGTGGGCAGGAGATTCCAGTGATAGAGCCTCTAGCAAAGATACCTAGAGAGTCAATCAGTGGCTTGATGGAGTTAGGGAAGATGGCATAGGAAGCAGACAAGTGGGTCACAGGAGTTCGTGTTGAGGCGAGAAGTTTATGGAGGACTTGCTTTGCTTTTAGGGCTTCAAGTATTTTAGCACGGATGGAGGCAGTTGATCGAGGCTTGGGGTGATGCTACATCTATCAGAGCAAAGTAATTCAGCATCTTGAGGCATTGAGGCATGTCCCTTTGCGGTTGCTGATTGATGGAGGGGTCATTCAGGAGAATGATGGTATTCTTCAGCAATCACAGGACGTGGTTTCTTCGACGCAACACAGGCGGATTCAACCAGGATACGGAAGGCTATGGAAAATATCATTGATGGAGTTCAGAATACTTTTGAGGCCATATTTGCTAGGCGGTTGAAACCAGATGAGGTGAATATTGATAATTTGAAGGGTAGGTTGGTGCCTTTCTTTTCAGAGGTGAAGACCTTCATACAGGATGACTTTGAGAACACTTCTACTTTCTCCGCCTTGATCCAGAGCACGCAGGATTCCTTAGTTGCTTGGAGAAAATCTTGTACAAGGCATGAACATTCAGTCACGGTGTTGGACTTCCAGCTTGAGTGCATTCCACCCATTTCAGTTCAGGAGGTTGAAGCTGTACTTGGCAGATTCGTTGAGTTTGCAGCCAAAGAGAAGGAGAATGGGAATGCACTACTGGACGAGGATCTTCTAGAAGACTGATTATGGGCATTAATTGCCTTTTCTATTTTGGGAGTGAGTGGGAATCTTTGATTCATTTAATGTACCACTCCCCATTCTGGCAGTTTTTAGGGTTAGGGCTGAGGTGGTTTAATCTTGGCCATTCTATTGATTGTAACCCTAGCCGTCTTTTGGACTGGGCTATCTATAAAAGGGGGAGTCCCCCTCATTTGTAATAGATTAGATTAGACATTAGCATTAGAGCTAGAGATTGGAGACTAGAGAGTAGAGCAGAGTTAGCATTTTTGTTTGATAGCTTAGTGTGGAGAAGGAGGAAAGTTTTCCCTTTGAAAACTTTTGTTGAGATTGTTGTGTAAAACTTTCATGATAATAGATCTTTTCATTGATGGTGGAATTCGTCTTTGTCATGGATAGCTAGCAAGGTCTCTTCGTCCTTTCGGATCCAAGTAGCATAAAGTAGCATAATTTTCATTTCATGCAAGTAGTTTACTTTGATGTGTGGTGTTTTATTGAGGTAGCTTCATTTCATTCCATACCACTAGCAGCTTGTTGATGATAAGTTCGCCTTGCGTGGTCGATTGGAAATTATCTTGAGTTTAACTTCGATTGTGATTTGTATACTTATATGCGTCGTTCTGATGGTGTATGTATGCTAAATTGTAATCTGAACATCTTTTGCTATCCCCTTTGAAGATTGCACTAATTTTGCTGAAGCTGTCTGACGTGAGGCTAGGTGAAATTCGGTTGAAGTCTGCTGAAATTGAGCTCCGCATATCCTGCATTTAGAATAGAATATAAGTTTCTTAGGCCTTACGCTCATTTACTTTCCGCACATTTCTGGTTAGCTTTAGGAAAACGAACTTATTGCCAAATCATACGCGCAAAATCCCCTTCAAATCATCCATCTATTGTTAGCTGCAAGAATCTTGAACAATTGTGTAAGTCCCCTCGTAAGAACACAGCAATTCACATCAACCAATTGAGGGTATTCTAAGTATTCGGAACCTTGGAGTTGAACGTGCGAACTTTCTCGCAATCTTAGCGCACGGAATACTTTGATCAAGAGAGAATGGAATAGCCTTCGGACAATTTCGTTCTGCTGATTGGTGCGGTCACAAAAATCACATCAACACTGCCTTATATGACTGCAAATTTGATCTCATACCACTAGTCTGGGTAACTGTACTGCTGCACCAATAATGATAATGATTATTCTGATTTAGGAAATGCAGACCTCGGTTCTTTATGTCTGATTTAGTGATCGTTGTCTTGCTTGTTTGTTTCCAGACTCACTCTGCTTGTCTCCAATTGCATCTGCTGCTGTACTCAGGAATATAATCCTGTTGGCTTATTTTATTTTCACCTCCTTGATTTGATGCTCTGTTCCTTATGCAGGTCTCTTAATCTGCATATAATACATTCAATATAATGTTTATACTTCCGAAATCTGCTCTTAATTGGACTGATTTTTCATGTGTTTCTCCCTTCCATTTTTCTTATATCCTCTCATGCCTATTCATTAAAGGAGGCAATCCTTCCAAGAGGCGTCATTATCTTACTAAGGGTCGGCCTCTAAATAAAACAAATTTATTTTAATTTAATTTAATCCCCAGTGTGGTCGGCCAGTATTGCTGGTCGGCCCTAACAGGTGATGATTTAATTTTATTTAATAATAATCATGGGTGCCACAAGAGGAAGTCGGCCCTATGAATAATATTTTAATTTAAAAATCCTAATGGAGTCGGCCCCATAAAATGAAATTTGTTTGCTGCATATTTATTGGTAGGGACATGACATTTCCATCGATTGTCTACAATACTTGGCATCAAATACTTTACCGAGCATCAAATTCTGAAGTATTGTAGCAGCCTTCACCACTACATCCAAACAAAAATGGCATTTCTAAACATCAAAACATTGGCTACTACCAACCATTATGTGGTGAAAATTGAAGAGAAACTAAAGCCTAAAGGTAAGAAAGAAGCATGGGATCCTTCCAAAGTCTTGTTGTTATAAAAAGAGGGCACATCCAACCCAAAGCCTATCATTAGCAGCTCTATAAGGAGCCCAAAAGCTGCCAAGCCAAAGGCAGACAACAAAAATGAGTTTATTCTTGAATAGTAGACCAAAATTTCTTGTCAAAAAAGTAGTCATCAAAGAAGATTGGCAAGAAGACCTAGAAAGACATAGGCATAAGGTGCAAAACTCACAAGAACCCATGGCATGACCAAAAGGATCATTGCATCAACAAGGTCTCTGAATAGAGTTGCAAGAGCTAGACTAAAATTCTACCTATAGATTCATTCAAGCAGAGAGACACTTAGTAGATCATTGATGCAATTCCACATGCCACCATTACCACAACAAAGGTCGTGCCATCAAAGGATAAGAAACACCTATTCCACTCACAAATGTGTGTGAATGGGAAAGCTCTACATTTCATTGTCAAACAAGTTGATGTTTGAAAGACTATCTTCTAATCCAAGGAAAGCTTCATTTGGGTAGTTAGTGATGCCTTTTGGTCTAACCAATGAACTAGCCATATTCATGCAAATGATGAACGATGTACTTAGGCCATTCACAAATTGTTTTATGGCCATCTATTACAATGAAATCCTCATATTCAACAAGACACTAAAAGAATAGTTACAACATATTCAACAAGTTCCTTCCACCACCAATTAACATAAGCTCTACGTCAAATAAAGAAGTGTTCTTTTGCATGGATAGGATCTAGTGCCTCTAAAACATTATTAATAGGGATGGTGGCCATGAATGTCAATTCAAGTTGTCATCATTAGTGTCTAGAACTATTACTGGCCCAACAGACTCCATATGCTCAAAATCCCCCAACTTCAAGTGGAGCTCCCTAAAACTAAACACCTAAATACTTAGCCATAATAGGTGTTCCTTTAGTAATTTGAATCTCAGGAGAAGTCTAGAAAGGCCCAAATTCTTCATCAACAATGACATCTCTATTGAAGGTCAACTACTTGGTGTCAACATCAACCAATCTATAAGCCTTATGACTCTCATTGTACTCTATGATCATTAGTTTCTTGCTCTTGGGATCTAACTTGGTTCTTCAAAATCTTTTCTCATTTGGAATCTAGGCATAGGCAATGGGACCAACAAACTTGGGATGACTAACTTTGGGCTTCCTCCCAAACCATGCTTCCTCCCAAACCATGCTTCCTATGGGGTCTTCTACTTCCCCACTTGTGTTGGAGAGTTGTTTAGCATATATACTAATGCAAATACTGCCTCAATCCAAAACCTTTTTGGAGCACTCCTATTCTCCATCATATATCAGCCCATCTCTATGATAGAGTGGTTCCGCCTCTCAACCACTCTATGTTCTTGTGGAGTGTAGGGTGTAGGGAAATGGCATCCATATTGATACAAAAGTATGAAGGTAGGAACACCTCATAGGCTTTGATTTGCCTCTTTGACAACCCACTATTGAGACTACCACTTCATCCTAGAGTAATCCTCCAAATACAAAATGCCTAGCAACCCCATGATCTGTATGTTTCTCTTCAAAATTCAATGTCGACATACTCTTCACAAACTATTTGTTTCTTCAATTCCACATTTGCACACTTCCCTTCCTACTCTAATAAATGACAATCATGCTTCTAATCAATGTCTACCTTAGTAATGCAAGACATTGACAATCCACAAAACCATTATAAGGAAGTTTTGGCAAGGAGATTACTCCAAAATCAACCATAGAAATGCACCTTCCACCTTGTATCCTTTGAGCAGCCAGAATTTCCTAAAGCAATTATATGCACCCAGAATTATATCTCACAAAGTAATATTGTACACTAATGAATGCTTCAACCATAAAACTCCCTTACAGATACTAAAGCAATGTCTTGCCACCTACACCCTATATGCATAATTCTTGCTCCAATTTCACCCTTTTTGAAATGTTTGCTAAAATTATGCTAGGTTTTTAATAATATCAATTTCACCAGCAATCTTGTCCTTTGATTGGTGCTTATGTCCCAAAAAAGCCTAACTATACCAAGAGTGTTGTCTAAATGATTTAGAAAGAAAGCAAGAAAGAAATTATATTAATGTCCATAGGTGACCTAAATAGGTCAATGAGATAATAGCACAAGAAAGCCAATGGGAGGCTCCAAAGAAGCTATAAATTAAAAGATAACTAAAAGAAAAAGAAAAGTTGATAGCTGAAAGTCATTCCAACAAATAAAAAGGAGTCATTAACCCAAAGGGGCGAAACCCAAGTCTTGTCAAAAGGGAAAGAACCCATGAGAGCATGAAGATGACTAAAAAATAGTCTATGAAAAGTCCAAATATCTAAGATAAAGGACCCATCACAAAAGAAAAAGAGCCATGGAACACTAGATTGGAGAAATGGATGAACTAGGTGTAATTTGTATCACTACAATAGGAACCAAAGCATTCATAGATAAATGATGTGCCTTGAAGAATGCCTCGGTCTAAAGCTCCCCTACTAGTCATGGCCAAAGATCGTCCACCATTTAAGATACTAATGGAGGTGGGAAAGCCACTAACAATGCACACCTAAATGAGACCCCAATTGGGAATGAACCACAACAAGAGTATGGTTCCTTAAGTGATATCTCGAGTAAGAGACAAGGAGTGCCCTAGTTCAAGTGTATGCACAGATAATGCAAGCAGAAGTACATTGTCTCAATGATTTGTCATCAAGAATGTGAAGATTTGTGGAGGGCCAAGGGCATCTAAAGCCTCCAATACTAGTGACAAGTTGAAAGAACAAGGTCCCTAGGTATCCCGTAAAAGTCCCTACACTTGAAGATGACAACCACCCTCAAGAAAAAAAACCAATCCCCAATGCTACAGATAGCAAAAGAAAGCAAATAGTGAGCCATTAAAGTCCATACATGCAATAGTATCTTCATCATATCTCATAGTCCATAGGTTATTTTGAAAATAAAGTGCTCCTCTATCTACCTCCTTGAAGGTTCAAAACTAACAAACCCAATCCTCAAATGAGATGTGATGAATCGTGTAATATCCTCAACAAATTTTAATATAAAATATTTACCACTTTTTGATCACCAAGATCTTGTGAGGGCAAGGTAAGAGCATATGGTGAGTAAATATTATAATTCACCAATTTCTAGTCAACCAGATCTTATTAGGGCAATGTAGGAGAATACAATAGATGAATAATGATTTTTCTAGATATTATTTCTAATAACAACAATGCCGAAAAAGATGTAACTATGGATTACATAAATAATATAAATATGCTAAATCTTAAAAGAATAACACACAAATATGAACAAAGCCTCTCCCACAATATCATGTTGCTACAATGATTACAAAATATATGTTTCCACAATAGGCTAAAGCTTCAAAAATACAAAACTTGCTGCAAATACCAAAATATATGTTGAAGTCCAAATGAAGCTTTGAAAAAGTACAAATACAACCTCTAGGTGAGATTTCCCTTCAAGAAATCAAAGGGTTTTCATCCTCCAATCTCCAAAAAAATAAAGGGGTTTTGTTCTCTAATCTCCAAAATCCAACGGTTTTCATCCTTGAAATCCTATAGCTGAATACAAGGCTCAAACTAAGACAAAAAAGACAAAAAAAAATTGGAAAACGCCTTAAAGGTATCCAAGCACTTCAATATATAGCACCAGCAAGGCACAAATTCCAACGTCCCACTCTCTATCTCAAAGATACCAATAAAATTACTCCCCACTTTGTCATGGCTACCAACTTGTAACTCTTCATTAATAAGTTGTCATAGGAATCTATCATAAAGGTTGTCACAAAATCTATCATGAGGAAGTTGCCAAGTGTCTTAGGGGTTTACAATAACCTACTTCTAGAATTGCATGCCTCATTAAGTCATTACTTTATTATTATTTACAACTATTGCATTAAAATAATAATAATAGTCTAAAGGCCCTAAACTCAAAATAATATTTCCTATCCTTATAGAGGAAGCAAGGATTGGGCCTATCTAAGATGAATTTATCAAAAGGGCACATTATAATCAATCTCAATCTTAAGTTGGTGGAACCATACTCTGAACTAGTCAAGGTGGATCCTCAACCAATGTGACCAACGATATCAAAGGTAGTTAGGCCGAATGATGATGCCATCCATGATATGCAAGAAATGCTTGGCAAAGATGGTGAACGAGGACTGAGAAGTGTTGATGTGTTTTTCGTGACCGCACCAACGCAGAATAAAGTTGCCAACGGCTTCCCTATTCTCTCTTGATCAAAGTATTCCGCACGCTAAGATTGCAAGAAAGTTCGTGTGTTCAACTCCAAGGTTCTTTCAGTGCGAATAGGCTCAGTTGGCTCAATGTGATTTGCTAGTATTTCAAGGGGACTTACGCAATTGTTCAGCAGCAAAGGAAGGGGTTCAAATGCTCAAAGGATTTGTCTATGAAGCGCGAGTTTCTTACTCTAGCCAGAAAGTACTGAATTGAAATGGTGTAAGGTTAAGAAGATTCTAATCTACTCTAAGACGTGGGATATGGAGCTCAACTTCAGCAAACTTCAACCAAACTTCGCTTTGCCTCGCATCGGACAGCTTCCACGGAGTCGGTGCAATCTTCAGAGGAGTAGTTCAAGGTGTTCAGAACATAACTTAGCATGAAAATACCATCACAACGACGCATATAGACATACAAATCATGATCGAAGTTAAGTACATGATATTCCAGTTGACCACACAAGGCACATTCACCATCAGCGAAAACACTAGTGGTATGGATAGACGAAGTTTGCTCAAATTGAAGACCACATTCCACAATTACTATCTATTGCTTGCATGAAATGAAACTTATTCTACTTTAAGTCACTACTCGAATCAAAAGGACGAAGAAACCTTGCTAGCTACTCACAACAAAAGACGAAATTCATCATCAATGAAAATTCTTTTTATTGGGAGGGTGTTCACAACAATTTCTTACAAAGTTTTAAGGAAAAACTTTCCTTCTTCTTCAACTACTCTATCAATCTATACTAAGCTACTTCTAATTTGTCTCTCTATTCTAACTTCTACTCTAATTCTACTGTCTCATGAATTTACAAATGAAGGGGGACTCCCCCTTTTATAGATGGCCAAGTCCAACGACGGCTCAGATTACAATCTACTGGATGGCCCAGATCGTGCCACCTCAGCCCTAAACAAGATTTTCCTAAAAACCGCCACCAAGAGGAGTGGGGTAATAAATGAGCCATTAATGGCCACCATCTTCCAGAAGATTCCCGTTTGTAGACGCGTTCACACTATTCTCGATCTTCTTTTTGGCGTTGTTCTTCAACTTTGCTGGAGCTTCCATTCTTTTCTCCATCTTGAGTTTTGAAAACATTTCTTCTTTGTCGCTAAGTCTCAACACTTAGCCATTTCCTTGCAACTTTTTCTTCCTTCATGCGAAACTCATAACTTTATCTTCCTCTGAAGGTTGTAATATCATCGTGGTCTTGGTCTCGACGTTCCTCCTGCAAAACAAGCAAGGAGAAGATAATTAGAGCTTTTCATAATATAAACTCACTTTACTTACCTGACTTTCACGCTTCGATCTTTGAGGTTTGAGTGATCCCTTCATCGATAGGGTTCATCATCTTCACTAGCCAACTTGCGTTCAAATTCTTCATGCCTTAGCCAAATTTTCAACCCATCCTGCATTCTGCCTGGCGCTCTTCACTTTGATATTTCATTCAACTCGGCTCGAGAAGAAATTCTTTCATCAGAATTTGATCAAAAATCATCTAGGCGATCACTTTCAAATTCATCCGCCGAGGCATTTTATCTTCGACAATATCATTTATTCCTTGCCTTAGAAATTTTTTCAAATTTCCCTTAGGAAATTCATCAACCTGGTGCCCATTTAAAATCTTCACCTTGAAATCCCTGACAAGCTGTGGAAGACCTCAAAATCCATTCCTCATCGATAATCATCAATACCCAGAAGAAAATTTCCTTCAAAACGCGTCAAACTCATGGGTGCACAACGAACGGGTTCATTTAATTTTTTGAATTTTGGACCTTAGAAAAATAATTTTCATCAAATTTAATCCATTTCTTCATCTCCGTGAACATCCTGTTGCTCTGACTTGAAAATTATTTATCAACCTGTGCAGCTGGCATCCTTCGACTTCATCTCCGACAATTTTGCTTACATCTTGAGAAATTTCACCACCTCAGAGTCTAGGCGCATTTTCTAGAGGAAGAAAATATTTTGCCTTAGAGAAATTTTAGATCACCTTGTATTTTGAAAATTTGCCTTAGAAATTTTTTATATCCAACTCAATCAACTTTGCCTGTGAGAAAAATCATCAACTTCATCCATCTTAGAGAATTTTCTTTCAAAACACATCACGCCCAACATGGTTTATTTTATTCATCACTTTGTATTTTATTCTCCATAAAATTTCCAACGCCTAGCATATTATTTTTATTCATATCACCTTGCACTTGGCGCATTTATCTTGTCATGAAGGATGTCTTAAATTTCAACGCCTTAGGATATTTTATCTTTACCAACTTCAAGATGGGCGTATTTTTGATGTTATGGAGAACATTCTTAATTTTCAACGCCTAGCATTATCCACCTCACTGTTTACTTGGCGCCTTTAGTACTTAGAAGAGGATGGGCGCATTTGGCACATGTAAGAGGAATAATTTACCATGCCCTTGTTGACTTGTTGACCCTTTTGAGAGGTGGGCGCATATAGAGGAGTCCTCTTCAAATTTAGAATGTTTTTCAACCTCCTCTAGTCAAAGGCGCATTTGATAGCTCCAACTTCTAGTTTTATCTGTCTTAGACGTTTTTTAAACATCTCTCACTCCCTAAGGCGCAGATGATAGGTTGGAGTTTGAGTTTTGTATACTTAATAATCCTTTTGAAGCTTTTCACACACACCAAGTTAAGGCGCAAATGGGATGCTTGACTTTGAATTTCACACGCCTTAGTAACATCTTCAGTCTCCCCTTCAAGGTTAGGGCGCAAATGGGGCCCTTAACTTATAGTTTCTGACACTTCGAAATTTTCAAACTCTTCCTTTGCTTAAGGCGCATATAGAGGGGTGAGGTTGGAGTTTACACGCCTTAGTTGATTTTTCAGCTTCCACTCCTTTCCATTCCAGCTAAGGCGCATATGGCATGGTCTGCTTTCACTTTTCTAAGCCTTGGAAAAATTCATTTATTTCTTTCTTGAAGTGGGGCGCATATCACCCTCTGTGCTCTCAATTCCAACGCTTAGAGGAAATTTCTACTCTTCAATGCTCAAGGGCGCATTTCATGTGGGCTGCTTCCATTTTTGCCAACACTTAGAAAATTTTCAATCTCATCTTCTTTTCAAGGCGCAAATGATGTAGGCTATCACTTGGTGGGCGCATTTCAGCCATGGAGCTTCCAGTTTCAAGAACTTAGGCAAATTTCAAGGCTCTAAGCTCAAGGGCGCAAATAAGACCCTCTACATCAAGTTTTTGTACTTAGAATATTTTTCCATGCTTCTTCCTCCAAACTAAGGCGCATTTTAGCCTGTGAGCTTCCATTTTTCAACTTGGAATATTTCAAGGGTCCACTCATGAGTCAAGGCGCAAATAAGGTAGGGAGCTTCAAGTTTGAGTGCCTTAGTCAATTTCCAAGCCATCTCTTTGATCATGGGCGCATTTAAGATGTTGAACTTCAAATTTTGTATACTTAGAAAAAATTTACTCTCCCTTCAACTCCCAGGCGCATATGAGGGTGTCTCCTTCTAATTTGCAGCACTTTAGAAATCTTCAAGATCTTCTCCAAGTTTGGGGGCGCATTTAGGAGGGTGAACACTTAATTTTCAAATACTTAGAAAATTTCCACTTTCATCCTCTCTCCAAGGGCGCATTTCACCATGGGAGCTTCCAATTTGTGGCACTTAGAAAATTTTCAACCAGCTTTCGGCTTTTAAAGGCGTTTTTCACTAGCTGGATTTGAAAATTCATCAATTTCAGTGAATTTTATGCTCTTTGCCTGATTTAGGGCAACTTGATCATGCTAACCCTAATTTGCTATTTTTAGAAAGTTTGTCAATTTTGCACTTCAAGCTAATTCCCAATTCCCGAAGGCTTGATTTTAACTTTGTCTGGATCCTAGTGACATGATTGAGCTACTGGTGCCCGATACCCGTATGCCTTTGCTATTTTTAGCAACCTGCTAAAAATAGTAAATGTTCAGAATAAGCTCAAATTTCATGTGCTGAATGCCCGAAGCGTGGTGATCGTGACTGGATTCTACATTTGCATGGCTGTCGTGTTTCGCCCTTGAATTTAGGAAACCCTAATTCCTCTGTACCAACCTGCTATTTTTGGCATGTTTCTGGAAGTGGTTTACTATTTATAGCAACTGCTTGTTTCTGATAACTCCACAACTCTGTTTGATTTGAAATTCAAATGACACGCTCCTCACCACGTGACCTGCCTATTGACGTCGACGCATGCGGCTGATTTGCTATTTTTAGCCTGTTTCCAAAATGACTTACTATAAATAGTAAGTGCTCCGTTTGTCTTCAAATTTTACCAGCAGATAGCTTGAAGGATGCTGATCGCGGTGGTTTACACCGGTTTTCAAAAATTCTGACTTCTTACCCTTCTTTTCAGGTCCCGAAGCTAAAAACCCTAATTTGTTCTGCATGCATATCAAATGATCTTCGTTTGTCATTGTTTCTGTTGCATTGCGATCAGCTCGTGATTCTGAAGTGCTGGGAAGCGGCTGCTGGGATGCACCTGCTAAAAATAGTAAGTTCCCAAATGAGTGACTATCTCTGTTTGCATGTCACGTCACTGCGAAGCTCTTGAAAAACCCACAAGGAATCATCCGACATGCAAAAGAAACCCTGACATGCAAACCCTAAAAATAGCCTCCGAAGGCTGAATTCTAAAAGTTGTCGTCTCGTTTTGCATGTTATACCGTTGCGAAGGTCTCGAAAAACCCAGAAGGAATATGCAGACATGCAGAGAAAAACTCTGCGTCTAAGCCCTGAAATTTGTCCCGGAAGATGGACTGCTAAAAATAGAAAATTGCTTGTTTCAGCTCAAATTTTGCACACGAGCAGTTTGACGTGTTCTGAATGCAGTGTGACTGTCGGAATTTCAAAAATGCTGACGGATTGCCTGTGATTGCACACTTACTAAAAATAGTAAGTACCTCAGAATCTGATGAAAATTTGCTGAGAGCCCGCTGGAAGCACACTGACAACAATGTTAAGCTCTGTTTTCAATTTATTCACCTTGCTTGACCACAGATTAATAAGGAAGTTCAAAACCCTAATTTCAGACTTGGCCAAATTTCATGTTAAAGCTCATAGACGGGCACATCCCGGAAAGATAGACAAAACGAGAGAGAGACAACAGCAAAAACAAACCAACATCAAACCAAAAGCAAAGCCAAAATTAGGGGGTCCCCATTTGCAATGGGGCGATGTGTGAAAAAGGTCACAACAAGAAGCTAAGGAAGAAAGGACCAAGTGAACCAAATATATTGCTAATAGATATCATCTTTGACAGCATGAATTATCACCACCTTCAAGGGAAGAAGGCAAAGAGGAGAATTGAAAAAATAGTGGAAAGGAAGGAGCTGGTGGATAGAGATGTCAATGGATTGAAAGAGTAAACTAGCCTAAGTATACCAGTGATGAGGTAAAAATAACCTCATCGTGATAATACCATAAAGACCTATCTCATATATGCAAATCCCTATCCTCTGCCAATTAATTAAATTTTAAGAGAAATAATTGCTTAATTTTTAGTGAGAAATTGTATAAACTTTATTTCTTTTGATTTCTTGAAGTATTTTGCCAATACAAATTTAATGGGTTATTTTAAGTGTTTTGTAGATAATAATCGGTCAATCAAGTTGCAGATTAGAAGCATCCAACCAGCACATGCTCCAGAACAGGTTGAAGATATACGCTGGAAATATGCTCCGGAACTTTAGGGTGATGGACCGAAGATATAGTTACTCTTTAAAGTTGTTATTTTTGTTATCCTTTGAGTCAAAAACTTTATGGCTCGACTTGAGCCTCTTAAATACTGTGTAATGGGTTTTAAAAGATATACGAGTTATTCGTAGATTTGTTTTAGATATTTTCAATGGATATCCATACCATCTGAAATATAGGATGTAGTTAGAGTTTTTCTATAAAAGACCTGATTTCCAAAAGTAAAATATACAGTGAAAAAGTAATGTTATACTGTCAAAATGTTTCCGAAGTTTATGAATAAAGAGATTGTTATCTAAAATTTTTGAGTTATGTTGTCTTTCACTTTCGTAGTTTTTGTTATTAGCTATTAGAATCTTTATTGTTAAGAAGATGTTTTATAGATTGTTATAAGTTTTTCAGCTTCTTAGTTTAATCGTTTTTGTACTTTTTAATTCAGTTATCATGCTTTCTAAATTAGTTTTCTTATGTTTTTAGTTCAAACATTTCCTATTTTATTAGGAATAAATTGCTTTACAGTTTTATAGTTAGACAGTTTGAAGTTAGAATTAATATTAAGTTGTTCTCAAAAGTTAGAAAACCTGAGGGAGATACTCCAAACTTCTTCTAATGCAAATTGCCTTGGACACTACCCGGTCGACAAATTGAATTTTATATTGCTAATAGATATCATCTTTGACAACATGAATTATCACCACCTTCAAGGGAAGAAGGCAAAGAGGAGAATTGGAAAAATAGTGGAAAGGAAGGAGTTGGTGGATAGAGATGTCAATGGATTGAAAGAGTAAACTAGCCTCAGTATACCAGCACCATCAACATCTAGTGAGACCAAAAGATTCAATTTGTTCAAATGAGCAAACTCAAAACTGCTAAGTAGGGGTACCTCATAAGCCCAACAAGAGAATCATCCAATGATTTGAGTCTATAAATGTAGGAAGTGAGCCTAAAAAGACACTCCAATCAATTGGGACAGGTACAAAACATGGCTTGGACAATGTACAGGGTGTTAATGATGATTGCAGCTTCAGGCAAATCCTTCCAGCCAGATTACATGGAGATAATAATTAAATGATAGGCATGGCCTATTTAATTATCATACACGATTTTTGTGAAGAGACAAATCTCTTATATATTGGCACGATTATTCATGAAGAAAATTTATTGATGGCTGACCTTCCTTGAAATTAGCATTTATTATTTGTAATTATCTTGGCCGACCTATCTCTTGAAGAGGTGCGACCTCTCTATCAATGTGTATTTATACAAGGTCATTTCCCCTTTATTTCCTTATCAAGCAAGTTCGATTCATTACTTCATTCAAGTGCGAATTTCTTCAAGAGCAGGTTGTGAATTTATTCAAGGGCAGAATTAGAGATCAAGGAAGTACAGATTATTATCTGTCATTGCATCTAGTGTAGGTGCTGAATATTGGCCTTGTATTTGGCCTCATTGTAAAGAGAATTGTTGCCACTATTTATATATATAAGAGAGATCTTTGTTGCTGGGTTTTTCTCCCTCAAGAGGAGGGTTTTTCCCAGGGTATCTGCTGTGTTATTGTCTGATTTTGAATTAATTTTCTGTGTATTAAATCTAATCATTAAAATTTACACAGGGCTGTCCACTTGCTGATCCAAAAAATCAGCTAAGTAGCTGGACCATTGGGGTTCTAGTGTGCCTAGCTCGTTGGAGTATCAGCAAGAAGCCTTTCTTTCCCCTATTGCTTAAGTTTGGAAATTAGAGTGCCTATATATCAATCTTTGAGCCTATTATTATGCCCATTCACACACTCCCTGACCGGTAAAAGTTGGGACTCATCCAGCAGAGTATTAGTTTGCCTAAAAATTTTAGGATCAACCCATTAGGATTAGAACTTGCACCATAATTTTCTCTTGTCTCTAGGATTTGTTGCAGTATATATCACATCCAGCCCACATTTTTCCATTTCTTGCATTGTTCACAACCAAATAGCTAAGTTATCACAACATAGCCTTCCTACCTTTTCCAACCATAGCTACCCTCTTTCCCTGTCATCTTCATCAATCTAACTGTTGTATCATTAAAAAACATTTCTTGCAGCTGACGATGCCATTTCATCGACAATATATCCAAAGAATTTGAAGTCTACATTAGCATTTTTATGTGCAAGTGTAAACCTGACAGTTTCTGTTTTGCTCTTAGTTATCTTTGGTTTATAGTGTCTTTTAAGCCTCTTTTTGGCTCCCTCTTGCTACTGCCCCAATGTATTTCCAAGTCCCTTTGACCTATTTTGGTCACTGGTGGATATTAATATAATTTCTTTCTTTCTTTCAGTGTTTGGTGTGATCTCAGTAGCTTCTGTAGGTTTCTATTTTTTCTTTGTTTCCAGTGTTTGGTGTGCTCTCAGTAGCTTCTGTAGTTTTCTATTTTTTCTTTTGTTTCCAGTGTTTGGTGTGCTCTCCTAAGCTTCTGTAGGCATGGTGGCCTTTAAGGTCATCAAGGCTTGGCAACTTAAAAGACTTCTAAAGTTTCAATAACTCTATAACTGGCCTCTTTATGATAGTATTAAGAGGTAAGAATCAACTAATATTTAAACTCAACTTTCTAAAATTGAATATAAATCCTCAACTACATAAACAAAACAAGTGTAAGATCAAAATTAAAATATGTAAGAACTTGGTCAAAGGAAAACTCAAGCACAAGGTACACACCACTTTTGACCACTTGATATCAAGCCATGTAGCCAAAAGCCGCAGACTAACACGATGTCGGGCATCATATCCCTTTCTCAACACTGACTTCTTATTTTTCTCTTCAAACGTATCAGCAACACAAGCAGCCAACAGCTCAAACAAGACTGCCACTTTTCTCTGATTTGTTAATAGCTTCCCTTCTGTTATTGTTTCATCCTCATCAGATCTGTCATTCAGCCCTGTTTGAGTTGACTGACAAACTTCTGGATTTACCTCACACAATTTGCTAGCTCCTTCCATGGAATCTCCATAATCATTTGTTTCAGCTCTCTGGGTTTCAGATACCCCATAATTTCTGCTGCTTTTGCCACTTAAAAGTGGGGTCCTTTCAAAGCTTGTTGACATTGCATCTATTGCATTGGCCAATTCAGTCTCTGAATTTGCCCCTTTTGATGATGATGGCTTTTTGTCCTTCTCTTCTTCAGAAAGAATCCTCAAAAACTGCATTCAATGAGAATCAAAGAGAATCAATTAATTTTCCCTTTTTACTAAAAATAACACAATATCTCTCTATCCAAAAAGAAGTAAAAAGAAAGCACATTGGTTAAACCTAATAATGGATAAGTTGGCATAGCAAATCACTAAATCAAAGAAAAAATACTCAGAAAAGTATAAGATTAAACAAAGTTTAAAATTCACACTAATGACTTGTGTATTTTGCACACAATCATTTTGACCGCGATATACAAGATGATTTGTAACAAGTATCAATCAAATGATATACACATTTAAATCACTTAGCTGAAACACATACAAAATTAAATCATGGAAACATACCTTTTACCTGCAAATTCATTTACATTGTCTGATAAAAAAATTTAAGACTTGTTTCAAATGCAAACCATTGAAATATCTAACACTAAGAAAGAGAAAAATGAAAACAATGTAATAATGTAAAAAGCATTTTCACCCCAATTTGAAGACTCAAAAACTATTCCACAATGACTTGGATACAATTTCCACCATGTTAAAATGTCAAAATGATACTATAAAGAATGTTGAGTTTTATTTCTATTTCATCCATGTGTATATGAATGTTGGAACATATAACCTTGGCTCTCTCTCTTCCCCATTGAAGTATCGACTTGTGGTAGACCTTTGAGAGATGATATTTTCAACATTTAATGAGACATGTTGGCGTTTAAATTCGCACCTCTAGAATGTGAATTTGAAACAGACAGCTATGCACAGTAAAACTGCTCTTCAAATTAGGAGGGGAAGCTCCCTCTTGCTGATGGTGTTGAAAGAAAGTAAACTAAAAACTAAGTTGCCTATCTTTTGATCAGCTAGAGCACAAGGTTTATAAAACACAAACGCCGCAGCTGAGATTTTCTGATTTAAGAACTTCAACTACGACTAACTTAAGCTAAAGACGTTTCTAACTTCTCAAGTAAGACGTAGAGCAAGAGAAACTAGAAATGAACAAGGTTGATTCTTTGACAAAGTGTTTCAATAAACTCTTTCTCAACATACATCTACACACTTCAATGTAAGCTGAAATTAAGATCACAAAAGCATAACACATATAACGAAAATCTGAGACGTTATACCAAGGCAAAGGAGGCTCATGATTTTATTTCTCAAACTTCTGGAACAAAAATAACTAAACACATGCCTAGAACAAGAGCTTGCAGCTAAAGAGGCTTGCAAAACTTGTTCTTACACAAAAGAGAATAGTAATTACAACAACTCCTTGTTGGCTAAAAGAGACTCAACAATTCGCTATCATAAAACAATTGAACAACACTAAATAACAAATAGAAGGCACTAAGGCTCAATGTTTTATTATCACTAGCATGGTTAAAGAAAACTAATGAGCAAAGGCTCTTATTTATAGGCAAGCAGAGGAGTAGGGAACCCTAAAATCTCCTTGCTTTCACAATCTAGGGCTTGCTCAGCAAACAAGCTTTATTTCTAAATCTAGAAAGAAAATAACATCTAACACCTAAGAAAGCAGAAAAAGCGGGAAACGCCAACTATTACATTTATCTTCTTTCTCTTCAAAAAATGGATAAGAATTGCTCCAAGAATAGAAAGAAAGCTTTTAGATGAAAGCCATTTCAAATCTCAATCACATCCGCTAAAAAGCAGGAAATTGTGTCCCGATTCGGTGCATCTATCCCATCAATAGCAAAGCTACGTTTTTCCAAGATATCTTCTCCATTTGCAATTGATCTCAGGAAATCATCGACCTCATTAGCCGCTTTTTCAAATCTTGCTGACATCATGGCAAGGTGATTCATTCTGCCACCAACTATATTGTTGCTATCATCTAGCCAGACGTAAGAACCATCTTCAAGACTGTTCCGAGAAGGAATCTCTGTGACAAACTCATTAATGAAAAGAAGAGCTTCAATCACCCTTTGTCTGTAGGCAATAAACTCCTTAGATATCCTCTTGTAAGTTTTAACCTTGAAGACATGATGCTCTCTCCAAGCAAGGATCTGCCTCTTGTGTTCTTTTGAAGTCACTGAACTATAGGTTGTATCTAAATCAGCAATGATGATTTCATGCCTTGGTTTTACTTCAGCCACTGATTGTTCAAACCCTTGGATACCTTGACGTAGCTCATGAGCGTTTTCTCTCAACTGAAACATCCGTGCCAAGATCTCCTTCCCTCTGACAATGAAACTCTCGATCCACTCTTGAGTTTCTTTCCCACAAATAACCAGCTGTCTTAACTGATGATGATCAGCTGTTTGTCTCTAAAACCTGGGGTAGCAACTGGGTCGCCTATGAAGTACCCTGGACAAAATTAGAAATGAAAAGCCTGAGCTATTGTATTTCAGCCTTGAGGGCTGCTTTGTCTTCTCCGTCCTTGATCACTCTTTCTTGAAGGCTTTCAGACACAACTTTGAATAGACTAACATCTACATGTCTAGTATTTTTACCAAGATTAGCCTTGACCATCACGAAGTCGTCCATCTCAACTTCATCTATGTTTTTGTCCTCTGGGGGTAATGCAGTCTCCATGACTATCTCACCATCAAGATTCCTATCAAAGTGAACTTGCTTCTTTGCTTTCTTCTTAGGAGGTTCCTGATAGATGTTATCAAGGTTATCAAAATTCACCTGATATGAAGGTCTTCTTCTTACCCTTCCCAAGGAGCTCTCAAGCCAAGACAAGGTAGTATCTTTACTAACTTCCTTAGGAGGTACAATTGCAATTTCTTCATCATCTTCAATATCAAGGTCAATGTGGATTGGTGAAGACCCTGTTAGTGGTATGGAGTCATGTGCTAAGGGCGCTTCTTCTGTCTCCTTCTGAGGTATAGGTTCTTCTGGAGGAGCTTCTTCTTCATCCGTTGATGGCTCCTGTATGACTATACCTGAGAAGTCTAGCCTCCTTACATTTTTGGTTGACCTGCTGCCCTTCACACCATCTTGAGACTGACTTATGCCCTTCCCTTTTGATTGTGCTCTGGAAGAGGAGGGAAGTGATGACTGTACCCTTGGCGGCTCTGCTGCTGGTATGGATTTCTTCTTTTTAAGAACTAGGAAGACCTTGCTATGTTCGAGGACTTGCCTCGTCCTTTCTTCGACTAAGAGGGATTCCTTATTAGCCCAATTGACTTGAGGAAGGGGCTGATCTTCAATTCCCTTTCGGGCATACATCGGGAGTAACACATCCTCATCATCATCTGACAATCCTTCGATATCCTCTGATAGGCAGTCTTTCATCTGGTGAAGAGTGAGCCTACTGTAACTACGCCTTCGCACCTCGAACTCATCTGTACAATTGGCCCAAAAATCTTCAAGGGCGGATATGTGAGCATAGTTTCTCTCAAGTCGGCCAACGTAGACGCCATGAGGATCATATGATCGTCTCTCGCTGTAAGGCTTGAAACCAAGTTTGTCTAACTCATCCCCCATTGTTTTAGCGTCTACTGTTGTCCTACATGTATAGATTCCCAATCCCAATGGAAAATTGAGGGCGGGTTTCTTTCTATTCCTCAAGAATGCGTGTACATCATGTGCATGCCTTAAGAACTCCATGAAGACAACTTCGTCTGATGGGTACCTTGGTAGCATGAGCGGAGCACCAGAATAGCCATAGACTCTAAGATAGGTGAAAGTAGGAAATTGTATGAACCAATCTGCCCATTCCGCCATCGCTACCCTGGCAACTGAAGAGATACAAACGTGCAATTCATTGTCCAGATCCCGCACTGTGTACATCAGGAAAGCCTCATTCACCCTCTTGTAGTGATGCAGTGACTTCGTGAATTCCAACTGAGGATAGTAGTTGTCGATATGTTGTATGCTCAATGATCCCTCGATGTTCAACCCTCTAAATTGACCTTGGTAGGCCACCAGGTAGACTAGGTAAGAAACCATATGGAACTCATGAATCTGAAAATATTCCGTTATCGGCTGATGTAGGCTGTCACTAATCAAGGTGGGCCAATCATAGAACTTAGTCTTCTTCATGATGTGGGGTATGGCGTAGAATATCCAAGGCTAAAACTTGGTAACATCTTCTGATCCAGTGACCCTATTGAGCAAGGTGATTATAATAGCAATCTCGTCTTTGAACTTGCCTCGCCTGACGTTCTTAGGCAAAGTCTTATGCTTCTCTTTCATCCACCTTTGTGCAATCTTCTTACCGTACTTGTCTTTGTGCATTTCCCATATCCTCTCACATTCACCCTTTGAAATAGTGACACTCTCAGGCCAAGGGGGAATGAAAAAACATTTCTCGATCATATCAAGCTTCAAACTGCAAATCAATCTGCCATCAATTGATTGGATCTCCCTTGTAGCCGGATTGTAATGCTTGATGCAAGCGATTACGAACTCAAGGCTCTGAACTGATATAGGAATAGACTCTGCTGCGAGGAGTCCAGAGTGTCCCAAGTTTCTGATGGTAGTGTTGCCTACGCTCTCCAAAGCGTGTAGATCAAACACCGGCTTGATATGATGCAAGTCTATCTCAGCTGTTTTGATGAAATCATGGTAGAGCGCTGATTCGGTCTTGAAATCATTGGGAGTGTACTCCATTTCGAAAACCTTTAAGAATGACTGTAAACTCGCCTAGGTTCAGACAAGTTTTGAGCAACTTACTATTTTTAGAATGCTGATTTTTCTTCCTCCAATGGACAAATTTTTGAAAAAATTTCAAAGATATGGGTTTTGCTCATAATTTCGTTGCAAGACAACCCAGATCGTCCGTTTTTGAAAATTTTGAATTTATACTGAAAAAGCAGCAAACCCTAATTTCTTCAATTTTTCACGAAAAAAGCTGGGACCTGGGTTTTGTCCAGAATGCAATTAGAAATGGACCCAGTTGATTAGATTTGAAAAACACTGATGGCTGATCGAAAAAGCAACCAACCCTAGAATTTGAAATTTTCTTGAAAAAAGCTGTGATATGGGTTTTCTTTAGAAGATTGTTTTGAGAGGACCCAAATGATTAAAAATTGAATGCACTGAGGATTTCACTGACATGCAAAGCAAAAAGCAGCTGCTGCAACTTGATGAATCTCTTGAAAATTTCTTCAGAAGAATGAGATAACAAGACCCAAATGGCTGAAAATTGAAAATCTTGGCCTTCTTGAAAAATTTGATCTTCTGGATGAAAAAACTTGAAAAAGTAGGGCCTTATGCTACTAATCTGAAAAATTTAATGAAGAATCAGCAAACTTGAGTTCTTGAATCTTGAAATATTACTTCAAACTTGCTGCTCCAACTTTCTCCTTTGAATGCTACCTGCAAAAAAAATGAAAATTACATTGAAGAGAGGTGTTAAATAGACTTAGGGTTTGAAATAGGTCTGCTTTCTTTTGCTTTTATCTTCAAAAACCCTAAAATTGGCCTGTTCAATGAACTTGGACGTCCTCATCCTCTTGCCATTTTGAATCTTTTGAAAATTTTGCAAATTTCACTAAGGCATTGAAAGTTGGGCGCCCTTCTTGGCTAGGGGCGCCCATTTGCTTCAGAGTTAGCCATTTTTTGAGTTTTTTAACTTTTTCACAATTTTGACCCCCTACTTTGACCTCAATCTCCAACTTCCAGATTGATCCAATGAACAAGCTGGATGATTCATCACGTAGCTTGACTGATTTTGAGAAGATTGTTTTGGAGGCGCCTCTGACAGAAAACTTCGTTTTGACCTTCAAATTCATGGGAGCCTATTTCCTCCAGGGGCTCTGAACTTTCACAGTGTTAGCCATTTTTCATGATTTTCAATTTCATTTCCCTTTGATCTTCTGATGAAAATTGAAATCTTGATTCCGAGAGCTACGCTGATCAAATCAACTGACTGTCAAGTTCACTGGATAGCTTGGGTGATTCCGACGAAGTGATCTTGGAGGCTGCATTTGCGAATTCAATCATTTCAGAGCTCAAAAGTTTGGGCGCCCTTTCTCTCCAGGGGCGTCCATCTTAACTAGACTTAACCATTTTCAGCATTTCTTCATCAACTCTCTTCTACAGATGATCCTGCCTGATCTTGTGCTCCGGAGCTCGAATTGATTGACGGCTAGGCTCATTACGAAGCTAAGGAAAAAATCAAGAGGGGTCTCCTGGAAGTTACTTCGCCAAAAAGTTAGATTTGAAGCTTCAAAAGCTTATGCGCCCTTTCTCTCCAGGGGCGCCCAACTTGTTCAAACTTTAGAATATTTTCATTTGATCTCATCTTCAGACTTTGAATCTTCATCTTATACCTTCAACTCTGATCTGGATTTGCAAAGATTGGCCAGTCGGAAGCCCTGACAAAGATATTTGTTGCGAAGCAGTTTGAATTCCGGAGAGATTGAGTATTTTAGCAAACCCTAACTGTTGGATTTGCCCCTTCAAAAAGTTGGGCACCCTTCTTCACCAGGGGCGCCCAAAGTTCCCAAACTTAGTCAAATTTTGGTGATTTTCATTCTTTTTCATTCTGACTTCTATTTGGATCCTCCCTGTTTGATCTCGAATCTCGAATGACTGGATGATCCGATGACTGCACCGTTGGATTCGTTGCGAAGCTGGAAGAAGACTGAGCAACTTTGCTTGGAGGCTTATACCCTAATTTCAACATTTAATGCCCTATAAAGATGGGCGCCTATTCCCTCCTGGGGCGCCCATGACAAGTAGTGTTAGAAAAAATTTCACAATTTTCACCTTCTTTCCTCGTTCTTCGTGCTTGCTCACCAACACACCTTCTGTTGAATGCTTTGAGTGTTGAATCTAATGCCTGGCAGCTCACTGACCTCCATTGATGACCTCGGAGCTCCTGATATGCTTATGAAAAAGCAGAACAGACCCACTAGGGAAAAACTGATCTTTTTGATATTTTGACTGCACCAGCCTAATATGGAAGTATTTTGAGCCAATCAAAATCAGTTTGAACTCTAACAGACCAAATTTCTATTTTTAGAAAGTTTTGCCAGTATCCGTTTCAAAAGAAACCCATAAAATGTTACTATTTTTAGAAAATTTCTAAAAAAAAAACAGTTTTCCTAAAAAGTAGGGATGAAAAACTGAGATCTGGGTTTTGTAGATTAGGTCGCTCTGAGCAGACCCAGATCATCAGATTTTGGAAATTTTACATTTTAACCCCTCATGCAAGACACGCACTCCCAAATTTTGACCTTTTTGACAGATTTAACAAGACTTCTACTCATTTCTTCAAAATGTATAAGTGTAACAAAAATTTTAATTTTGGGGTACAACAAGACCTACACACATTATTGATATAGGGCCAGTTCTACCTACATTCCATCATGTCTATAAGTGGTGTATAAATGGATTAATCCCCTCTCACCACAAGAAGTGAATGAAACTTTTCTCCTCAAGGGGATGTTCATATAACGTATCATGCCTAAGGGCACACACAATAGGGTTCATCTCCAATATTTCAACTTTTATCTCTCATTATTCACACTTCTACTAACTCATGCTTATGTCATGTTCCTAAATGTGCATACTTGCACATTCAGCACAGTATTAGAGAAAGAGTGATAATGGATGCTTTTGAGGGAAGATCAGATCACACGAGTGAATCATCTCACAAAGAAAGTAGGATAAAGTGCATTTTTAAAGAGAAAAATTTCTCAATAAGGAACATTTGGTCAAATCTAGCTACATTGTCTGCATGTCAAAAGGTTTCTTCTTTTGTCATGTTTATAGCCTTAGAACCACAATAAGGACTACTTGATCAGATAAATAGTAGGATAAAACTTGACCACCTTTACTTCAAATTAGGTTTGGCAAACTTTGAGTAGCTTTCATCTTTTTACTATTTAGCCATTTCTTTATGTGATTGATTGCATTTTTTTCCAACAATTAAAGTGTTCTAATATGAACCTTTTGGTATTTGCACACACTAAGCCTCCCAATCAACAATGCCGTAAAGGCGTAAACAATAAATATATCACATTCATTTTGTGTAAAACTTCTTTTCATCATTAGAAATTCCACGATATGCAAACCTGCATGCAGAGAATGTAGTGTCTATCAGAATGTAAATGGACAGAGTTAAAGAAAGCAAAGACTGGTCCATTTTTTGGCTTCTTTTACAAAAATGTTATCTCCTTAAATAATCCTAGCCTAGTGGTCCCACAAAAGGAAAGCTACAGAGGCTACTGCACTCTCCGCAGGTACTTATGATAAATATCAGATCATTTTAAACTAGATGGTTATACTTCTATGATACATCAGATTTTTGCTCCACTAAAGAATCTGAAAATCAGCACAGTTAACTAACACTAAATATTTTCAACTAAAATGAGCAGAAATTTTTCAATTCATGGAGCTGCTGTTTAGCACAAAATTCTCAAGCATGTGCTACAAACTCTCAGCTGCATACCACCATTAGCCACTGGAAATCATATTTCTAAGCTGCTCATCCTCACTTTATTGAAAACATTCTTAGGGTTTTTTTTTCTGTTACAATAATTAATGTTACTGGATATTTAATGCTAGTGGTTTGTAGGTAGCCAACATTTCAATAGTGAAACTTTCATAGCAAAGTGGAAAGCAACCATTGCTATAGCTAGAACATGTAAACAATGGAGTCCATTTCAACATATGTAAGGAGATCATCTCCTTCAGCGTAATTCAATCAAATTTGATATGTGACCACCTAGGCCAAAATTTTCACAGTTGTGTCGATACACCCTTTTAAACTCAATTTCATGCCCATTTTGGTCAGATGTATAATCAATTGACCCTCAAATTCCATCAATATCAGATCAATTGTTCTCCTCTCAGTTAGTTTGCAAAGTTGTCTTGTCTTTGGTCCTTTCAACTAACTATTTTTAGAGGGATGGTTGCCTCAAGCCCAATAAGGACTAAGTAAATGATGAAGAATCAGCCCAGCAGATCTCTAACCCAGCAAGATGCAAAACGACAAGTAAAATATGGCACAATGACTTCAAATCCATGCCCAAGGTATGATAGCAAGTATAAGGCATGTAAAGCACACAAAATGAGAAGCATTGCCATCTAAATGTTCTGCAAACCAGGAAGGCAATGTGGCAAAGTGTTGGGGAATCTTCACCAAGACTTTTAGGTGTTTAAGTTGTAAAAATGGCACACAAAACAAGTGGCACAGCCAGCTCAAAAGCACACCTTTAATGATAGCAAAGATGTAATGAAAGTTTGTCCAGAAAAATGGGATAAAAAAAGCAAAATTCTGGTACACTTTTTAGTGGCTTAAGCCCAGCAAAACTCAGCCTAAAAGTAGTGGACATTTTGACTTAAGTGTCACACACAAGTTCATTGGCCAATCCATGTAAAATCAGTGCCTAAAACAGTTAAATGCAGGTAGAGGATCAAGTGAAAAGCGCCTAGAAAATGAAAGGAAAAGGAAGGGCACATCTCTGATGGTTTTGCCAAGTAAAAACAGTGTCAAGCTTAAGATAAAAGTGGCAAACACTTAAGTGAACTCCACCGGCCCTGAAGGAAATATGAAATCAGTTTGGGGCTTTTTTGAGTGAGTAAGCCACTACAAATTTCCACTAAAACTTTAAAAAGTTGGCAAGACCTTAAGTTATCTCTGACAAAAAATAAATGAACATGAGATTAGCAAACAATTATCATGGCTAAAGCACTCCAATACTCCACCCATTCAGTCATAGTGTGGCGAAAGCCTAAATTATTTCCACCATTGCTTTAAAGCAACCAAAAAAAAGCAATAAAAGCATGTAAGGGAGAGGACTAAAGCCTATAAGAGAAAGCAATGTCATTCAAAGACCAGGTAATTCTTCTCTGCTGTTCATAGCAGAAACAAGATTCTTTTTTGCAGGACTGTGTGAGGTTTTCAGCAACCTTAGTGGAAGATTTTCATAGAACAGCATTCAGGCTTTCCAAGGTTGTTGGCAGTCTTGAAGAAACTTCAGCAACATTCTCCCTTTTTCTTGCCCTCTCTGCTATTATACAGTCCTGAAATAGGTTATCTTCTCTTCCAAGTGGCTGTTTCCTTTTTCCAAATGGGCTGAATTGATCAAAATTTGTGTACCAAAGCACTAGGACAGCAAAGAGGAGGTCATCTTTCAGACCTCTACTTATCATCAAGAAAGAAAATTGTTGCTGAAATAAGGTTTCAAACTCAAAGGATTGGCCTGCTAAGATTGTGAGGTGTTGACGGATTCACCATGGTTAGGATTTCAATAATTTTCAGAGGCTCCAAAAGGTTTGCCATGTTTCAAAAATTTCAGAGGATTCGCCAAGTGGCCATGCAAATGATGGCTTCAAATCATGAAGGTCACTTACGTGCCAACAACTATTTTTAGTAGTGGACATATCAAGTGGTCATCATTACCAGCAACAGTTTTTTCCAAGCAATAGATATGAGCCTATTTTAGGATTAAATTGCTGTAAAGTGATTTTATTTCCACTCTTTCTGCAGATAGGGATAGGATAGCTTTAAAGTGGTACTTTTGTGGGTATTTTAACTAATTAAATCCCTAAAAGCTACCCTTCGTCATGCCCCCGAAATTGCAACACAAACCAAGCATCGAAATGCAAATAAATAAATAAAATAATAAATAACATTGTAAAAATTTAAAATATAAATAAATATAAAAATTAACAATTTAAATACTATTATAATCATACTATATATATATATATATTCAATTTATAATACATAAGAGGCCCAAAAAAGGGCAGCGATCAGATCAGACAGCACCGATTCATGTTTAAAGGCTGTAATTAATATATTTGGAGGGGCAGTGAATATAGTTGAGGAGCAGCAATGTATATGCAGTAATTAACAAATAAAAAAGAGTGCTCAGATTTGTTAAAAGAAAAGCAGCGATCACTTTGGTAAACAAAGGGATATGTCTCTTCATAAGAGCATCGTAGTTTGAAGATGTATGTCTCCTCATTAGGACATAAAGATATAAATAGTAATTGTATTTTGGGATATGAAAGGAAAGAAATATATACAGCAGCAGATCTAAAAAGTTTGAAAGAGAAATATATCTCAAAAGAAGATATTCAGGCCAATGATAGATCAATAAGGGAAGTAAATCTAGATATATTTATGATTATGAATATATATATATGCATCTGTCCATATGAAGTGATTATAGTAATTGTATATATGCATACATACATACATACATACATACATATATATATATATGCATATGCATATATATACATATGCATATACATATGTATATATAATATATATATATACTTATAAGTAATTATGATTCTTTAATGTAAATGTGGATAATAGATTCTGATTCGTTGATTTACACTAAGCAATCATATGGAGAAGAGGAAATGCAAGAAAGAGAAGCAGATAGTGATATGAGATCACCGTCTAAGTAGACCACCACATGTTGGATGTCCAATGTGCCTGCCACTTGTGGCCAAGAGGGTGTCCACTCTTGGGCTTAGATAGGGGGATTTTAGGGCACCCTATTGCAATTTCCTTTCAAACCTCTACGATGGTTGATTATTGGGGAAATCACAAATCATAAGGATCGATAAGGCAACATGGATAGGGAATGCAGATACAAGTTTACCCACTAAGTAGACTACCCCATGTTGGATGTGCAACGTGCTTGCTACTTGGGACCAACAGGGTGAGTGTCCGCTCTTGGGCTTAGTGGGGATAGCTTCAAGCGAACTTATCATGTTTCCCATCCAATTCCTTTTATGATTAAACTTCCATTATGCATTTGAAATAGTTGAGAATTTGCATGGTTCAAATAGATGAAACATTTATGTTGAGCATATGAGTTATATTCCAATAATAGCTAACATGATTACAGGACCTAAACCAAGATTTATCTTGCTTAAAACATTTAATTGGTAAGTTATAACCCTAACTACATTAAACTTGTGATTCTAGGGCAAGATTTTGGGTAATTCCCAAAAGGGAACATAACAATTGGTATCAGGGCAACGTTCCTGCTATCCTAAGGGTTAGGAACACTATATGCAACTAAATCAAAGGGCTCAAAGAGCCTTGGAAAGGGAAAAGAGGAAACTTATTAATATCATCACAAAAAGGAGCAATATTTAAAAATTTACAAATCTTAGTTGTGATTGCTTAAGGACAAGCAATCTTGGGCGGGGTGAACTGTCATGCCCCAGAAATTGCAACACAAACCAAGCATCAAAATGCAAATAAATATAAAAATTAATGTAATCAGCATAATTAGTTAAAAGTAAATAAAAAGCAATAGAATAAATAAAATAAAATAATACATGTTTTGTCGAGAATTAGTCCTCGATAGTGATTAGTGATCGGGTGGTTGCCGACGGTTGGTGTCCTCAACCAACCAAGCTAATTATTTATCAGTGTTCCACGGGCCTGGGGGACGGGGAAACGGGGGGACGAGGAAATTCGTTTGGGAGACGGGGGGACAAAGGGCCTAAGTTTGGGGACGGCGGGGAAACGGCGGGGGGACGGCGGCGGCGGGGTGGTGGGGTGGTGGTGCTGATATAGTTATAAATATACTTATAGTACTTGAAAAACTAGTTTTGAAAGGATGTATAACAGTATAACAGAATTACATTTCAAATGAAACTATAGGAAATTACTCAAATTACTAATTAGTAAAATTATAGCATAGCAAAATTTGAAATACTAAATCTAAATACGAAGATATCTTGAATGCTAATTGCTAAATAAAATTTGACAAATGAAATTGTTTTTGTAAAATTGAAGGTAACTAGTGGAGAGTACCTAGAAAATCAAATGAATTCAATGGGAGTTTGTGGGCAATGCCCCTAATGGGTTTGAGGGTTAGCGCCCTTAGTGGGGTCAAGGGGCAAACGCCCCCAGCGGGGTCAAGGGGCAGGGGGGGGTCAAGGGGCAGCCCCCCAAGCGCCCTGGGGTCAAGGGGCAGGCGGGGGTCCAACCCCAAATTAAGACCTCCAAACCACACAAACCTTCATGGTGTACATCATTTTGCATTAACAATAAAACCCAAATTAAGACCATCAAAGCCAGACAAACCTTCATGGAACACATCTCCTAGTCTCCGGAAACTCCTGGGCGTCTCCTAGTCTCCCAGGAAACTCCTGGGCGTCTCCCAAGGAGACTTGGAGACTTGGAGACGTCTCCTAAGGAAACTTGGAGACGTCTCCCCGTCTCCCCGTCTCCTTGGGAGACGCGGAAACGTTTCCCCGTCTCTGGCGGAGCACCGGCGGCGGTGGCGGGATGGCGGGAGACGCCAAGTACCCGTCCCCCCGTCCCCGAAATGTCCCCGTTTCAGAAACGCGCCATTTTTGGGGGGAAACGCGTCCCCGTGGAACACTGTTATTTATAGTACCAAATCTGATGTAATCGGGGACGAGCACAGATGTCATACATTGTAATGTTTGCAGCCTTATGAATATAATATCAATACAGTGTTCTATGCAATTACTATGTGACTGGTTTATGCTTTCAATGCTATTGTGTACTTTAGTTTACTCTATATTGTAATTACCACTTAGCGAGTAAAAAATTAACAATTTAAGTACTATTATAATCATACTAGAAATATTAAATATATATATATAACTAAATATAAAAATAAGTATATTCAATTTATAAAACATAAGAGGCCCAAAAAAGGGCAGCGATCAGATCAGACAGCAGCGATTCATGTTTAAAGGCTGTAATTAATATATTTGGAGGGGCAGAGAATATAGTTGAGGAGCAGCAATGTATATGCAGTAAATAACAAATAAATAAGAATGCTCAGATTTGTTAAAAGAAAAGCAGCCATCACTTTGGTAAACAAAGGGATATGTCTCTTCATAAGGGCATCATAGTTTGAAGAGGTATGTCTCCTCATTAGGACATGAAGATATAAACAGTAATTGCATTTTGGGATATGAAAGGGAAGAAATATATACAGCAGCAGATCTAAAAAGAGAAATATACAGATCTCAAAAGAAGATATATGCAGACCGATGATAGATCAATAAGGAAAGTAAGTCTATATATATATATATAATGTCCTTATCGGGAATGCCCTAAATTTACCCTAAATCCTTAATTTTAAATGAACAAACGGGTTAGACAATACCTTTCACCTGAATGAAGCCCTGCACACAAATTAGAAACCATTTACCACAATCACACTGATTAGCAAATTATAACCATTTACAACAATAATACTAATTAGCCAATTATCATAATTAAATATTAGTAAACTCAAGGCCAAATTACTAATCCAATCACAAAGCATTTAATATCCTTGGACGGCTCAACCATAGGAGAGCATGGGAGAATGTGACTCGATGGGGTGCCTAGGACCCTTTCTACCCTAAGCCCAAGAGCGGATGTCTTGGCCTCTACCTAGGAGGTGTCCCTTTTCTGTTATCCCTCATCTTGTCAATCATTTCCCTCTCTCTATGATTCGACCTCTTGTGCTGAATCACCATGATGGAGGAGTGAGATTACAATGGGTGCCCTAAAAAATGCCATCTCTCCTAGGCCCAAAGGCAGCACCCTTTGAGACAAAGGCAAGTACCCCTTTGGCCTCCTTGGGACTACTTGGTCCCCCATTATAGAACACACTAGTTCTCCCTTATAGGACACCTTGGTCCTCCATTATAGGACACTTGGTCCTTCATTATAGAACACATAGGTTCTCCATTATAGGACACTCCATCCTCCATTATAGAACACATAGGTTCTCCATTATAGGACACTGGGTCCTCCATTATAGAACACATAGGTTCTCCATTATAGAGGTGGCATACCTAGGAGAGTGCCCCATTGTTGTCCCCTTTTGTAATCTCCCTTCTTCTATCATGGTGCTAATACACACATAGTAATTTAATCAAATTCAGACTTGCAAGTAGTCATATCAGCAATACACAATGAATTGTGAATATGCTATCATAAAATAATATGCATGAATCAAACAATATATCATAATCCTCTATTACTATCCTACAGCAATATATGTTGATTCATAATTCTAAAATAATTTAACTAATTGATACAATGATTTTTTGAATTCATAAAATAATTGATACTAACAGAGGTTATATCAGTCCCACTCGATCTGCTCTTCTTTTATTTCCCAGTCCCTTATTGTTATTTCCCTTAATCGATGCCCCACTTGTTTTTAGTATTCTCTGCTTTTATATGTCCCAATAGCTAGTCAGGGGTCATGCTTGGTCAAAGGTCATACCTCTTTGTGCTAATCGCATCTCCTTGGAGAGACACATTCTTTGCATATCATGATCGCCTCTTTTCTTAATTGTGGCTGTTTGCTATAACTATCGTTGCTATTCTAATGGTAATAAATATTCTTCTTATTAGGAATCGATGCCTTAGGATTATTATTTATTGACTACGGCATGGACATAATCAGATTATATTAGCATCTTGTGAATATTATTTTTATTATTATGATATTTGTATTATAATTATAATATTATTTGTGATAATTATAATTATAATAATATTTAAATTGCAATTATAATTATATATATATATATATATATATATATATATTTGATACTTATTTTAGTTATTTGTATTTTAATTCTTCATATTCTAGTGTTATAATTTTAGGGGCATGATAGTCCTCCCCTCTCAAATTTGCTTGTCCTCAACCAACTTAAGATTTGGAACTAAATATTGCTCCTTGGTGTAAACATTCAAACAACGTTTGAAGCAAGTTTGTTTTAATGAGGAGGTTAGAGTGTTTGAGTAAAACATCTATCATCCCCGTAAGTAATTAATACTTAAAACTATTGATGTGTGGCGACTGATCATGCAAATACTGTACACTCGTAATGTATCCTCACCAGGGTTCGGGGCCGGCCGGCCCCCGAGTAGGGGTTCAGGGGCGACATCCCTTGATAGCAAGGGTTTGGGGGTGCAGCCCCCGGAAAAAAAAAAAATCGTTAACATGTCAAGGTTTTCCTGTTAACATGTCAAATGAAAAACAACTTTGCAAAACCCTAATTCTAGGAAGCTTCCAAAAAGCTTGTTATAAGCGACTAGGATGTAAGTTGCAGTGTGTGATTCGTGAGATTGTAATCCGTTTTGCACTAGATAATAAAATCATTGGGTGGTTGAGTTTCTTTGGATGTGGCCAATATTGGGTGAACCACGTTAAATTTTTGTGTTGATCCTTTTTTGTGTTATTCTAAATTCTTATTTTTGGGTTATCTAATCTGCATATAATTGTTAATGTTTATTGCTCCAATCTGCCTGAGTCCTAACCAAAACCACATGAATCAAAAATTAAGCAGACAACCAAGTAGCTCAACCAAGCAATCAAGTAGCTCAACCAAGCAAACAAGTAGCTCAAGCAAGCAAGCAACCAGCTCAAGCACACAGGCAAGTAGCTCAAGCACACAGGCAAGTAACTCAAGCAACCAACCAACCAACTCATGCACACAAGCGAGCAGCTCAAACACACAGGCGAGTAGCTCAAGCACCTTGACACTAGTGACAAAATACTCAACAACATGTCCATAATGCATCCCAAATAGAAAGAATATCGGTGCATTGCGCACTACACCGTGGGTCCTATCCTTTCCTCCAGTCTTCTGCACCATTGAACAAATGGGAAGAGGATTTGGTGCATCCCATACTACACCCTGGGTCCGTCCTCAACCCCACAAGGCTAGGTATACATTCTGACAACTGGGAAGGGGATTCGGTGCATCCCATACTACACCGCGGGTCCATCCACCATCCCAAGGTCACCCAGTATACACATGAGTACACAATATACACTTGAATTCACAAAGTATATGCAAGGTATACACATGGTCACATAAATACATGTAGGCATAGTTGGAAGACTCGCCCAAAAAAAAAACTTGCCAAGCCAAAAATTGGAGAGTTTTTTAAAACTTAGCAAAAACTCGGAAAAACTTGGAAACTTAAAAAATTGCTTAAATTTTATTAGAAACACTTTTTTTTTTTGCAAAGCCGAGTTTTTTTGAAAAACTCGAAAAAACTCATCCTCTTGAGTTAAACTTAAAAAAACTCAAGAGTTTTTGCCAACTATGCATGTAGGTCACAAAGTATACACATGGAAGGCACACACATATGGAAATGCATTAGTCGCCTACTTAAGAAGAAGGCTTGAATAGTTAATTCTAATTAGAGTTTGGTTTGTACACAGGCTGGCAGGAACATGCTTTGATACCACTTGTAATGTCCCTTATTGGGAATGCCCTAAATTTGCCCTAAAACCTTAATTTTAAATGAACAAACGGCTTAGAGAATACCTTTCACCTAAATGAAGCCTTGCACACAAATTAGAAACCATTTACCACAATCACACTGATTAGCAGTTTATAACCATTTACCACAATAATACTAATTAGCCAATTATCATAATTTAATATTAGTAAACTCAAGGCCAAATTACTAATCCAATCACAAAGCATTTAATATCCTTGGACGGCTCAACCATAGGAGAGCATGGGAGAACATGGCTTAATGGGGTTCCTAGGACCCTTTCTACCCTAGGCCCAAGAGCGGATGTCTTGGCCTCTACCTAGGTTTCCCCTTTCTGTTATCCCTCATCTTGTCAATCATTTCCTTCTCTCTATGATTCGACCTCTTATGTTGAATCACCATGATGAAGGAGTGAGATTACTACGGGTGCCCTGAAAATGCTATCTCTCCTAGGCCCAAAGGCAGCATACTATGGGTGCCCTATGATTCCCTTTGAGACAATGGCAAGTACAACTTGGACATCCTTGGGACTACTTGGTCCCCAATTATAGAACACACCGGTTCTCCATTATAGGACATTAGGTCCTCCATTATAGGACACTCGGTCTTCCATTATAGGACACATAGGTTCTCCATTATAGGACACTGGGTTCTCCATTATAAAACGCATAGTTTCTCCATTATAGAAGTGACGTACCTAGGAGAGCACCCCATTGCTGTTCCCTTTTGTAATCTCCCTTCTTCTATCACGGTGCCAATATACACATAGTAATTTAATCAAATTCAGACTTGCAAGTAGTCATATCAGCAATACACAATGAATTGTGAATATGCTATCATAAAATAATATGCATGAATCAGACAATATATCATAATCCTCTATTACTATCCTACAGCCATATATGTTGATTCATAATTCTGAAGCAATTTAACTAACTGATACAATGATTTTCTGAATTCATAAAATAATTGATACTGATAGAGGTTATATCTGTCCCAGTCGATCTGCTCTTCTTTTATTTCCCAGTCCCTTATTGTTATTTCCCTTAATCGATGCCCCACTTGTTTTTAGTATTCTCTGCTTTTATATGTCCCAATAGCTAGTTAGGGGTCATGCCTGGTCAAAGGTCATACCTCTTTGTGCTAATCGCATCTCCTTGGAGAGACGCATTCTTTGCATATCATGATCGCCTCTTTTCTTAATCATGGCTGTTTGCTATAACTACCACTGCTGTTCTAATGGTAATAGATATGCTTCTTATTAGGAATCGATGCCTTAGGATTATTACTTATTGACTGAGGCATAGATTATTATTTATTTATTTCACTGAGGCATAGATTATTATTTATTTATTTAACTAAGGCATAGACATATTCGGATTATATTAGCATCTTGTGAATATTATTTTTATTATTATGATATTTGTATCATAAATATAATATTGTCTGTGATAATTATAATTATAATAATATTTAAATTGCAATGATATATATATATTTGATATTTATTTTAGTCATTTGTATTTTAATTCTTCATGCTCTAGTGTTATAATTTCGGGGGCATGACAATATATATATATATAGATAGATAGATAGATAGATAAAGTGATTATGGGAAGAATGAAAGTAATTAGAAATATATATGTATACATATAATTATATATATTATACATATATATTTCTAATTACTTTCATTCTTCCCATAATCACTTCATATGGACAGATGCATATATATATATATACACACACGATTATGCAATAATGATGCTTGCAGCAATTATTGAGTCTTATAAGTAATTATGATTCTTTTAATATAAATGTGGATAATAGTTTTCGATTCGTTGATTTACACTAAGCAATCTTATGGAGGAGAAGAGGAAATGCAAGGAAGGGGAGCAGATACGAGATCACCATCTAAGTAGACCACCACATGCTGGATGTCCAATGTGCCTACCACTTGTGGCCAAGAGGATGAGTGTCCACTCTTGGGCTTAGATAGGGGGATTTCAAGGCACCCTATTACAATTTCCTTTCCAACCTCTACGATGGTTGATTATTGGGGAAATCACAAATCATAAGAAGGATGGATAAGGCAACATGGATAGGGAATATATATATGTATGCATCTGTCCATATGAAGTGATTATGGGAAGAATGAAAGTAATTAGAAACATATATATATATATATATATATATATTTCTAATTACTTTCATGCATGTGAAGTGATTGAAGTTGAGTTGTGTTTTTTTATGTAAGAACTTGATAGGTAAATTACAATAAAGGTTGCTATTAAGCTTTCCATCAACACTTGTCTTTCAATTGACTTTGCATACTTCTAAGTGGTTTACTTCTCTTAAATCTTCCTATGTGTTTCTATTGTTAGTTCTAGTTTTGTTTAATCCTATCTTGTTAACGTGAATATTGGTTACTTTATGTGTTTGTTTTCTGTTTAAATATCTGTGGCACAACTGAATTGTGCTTGGATTGTTTGTTTTCCTTAGTATATGAAAATTTCATCTGCAAAGCTTGATTGTTGACAGTCTGGCACATGCATCCGAGGTAAAAACATAGTCATTTAGTGATTTCCAATTATGCAAAAGACCCCAGTGAAATCTTGTACAGTGTACATACTTGTAAATTTTGTCTATAGTTTTAGTCTAGAGTTGGTTTTAAGTTAAATATCAAAGAGCTATCCTCCACGATTTGAAGAACAGTTCTACCATATATGCTATTCCATTGTGTATTGTCTCAAAAGAGACAAATTAAAATGTTAATAAGTTGTAGCACCCTCCATAATGCAAAGGTCCCATGCAGGAAGCTAACACTATGCTTATTTTGCCTCAAGTTGTCCCATGCAACTGCAGAACTGTGAAATCACAAAATCCATAAATGTGGACCTGCAATTGATTTGGAAGATAAAATTCACAGAGGAGGGAGAAGGGGACTGGAGCTTTCCAGCACCACTTGGGATTGTTCCTCACCGAACTGTCAGTGTATGGCTGAATCAAACTTTTTATGTAGCTTGAAGCTTATGTTAAATTAAATATTTTCTGCAACTTTTTTTCAAATAACCTTGTTGCAATTTGCAGCTGCATTTTAACAGCTGTCAAGACTCTACATAGTTTTACGTGCAAAAGGACTCCCGAATTATCTCTGCCTGTGCTGAGAAAATCAAAGAATGTCCCCCCTTCCATCAAACCACAAGGTTAGACGGTTGAAGTTATATGTTTTACTTAATTTGAAAGATACTAATCTATCACAATCCTGCAATACAATACTTGGTCTGAAATGTGTACCCTAGTGTCACAGGACAATTCAAAATTGAAGACTGGCTATTGTAAAAATTATGTCTGAAGGATCCTACTTTTTAACTGTAGACATAGAAATGTACTTAGCAAGTTAGCAGTACCATCAGAGTTGCCGTTAAAACTTCAATGAGGACGTCAAAATATAAATAATACGTACTGCTCCAATATGATGCCTGGCAGGGAATGTCATGGCTGTCTCCTCAAGTCCAGGCCAAGCTTTATTATCAATCTTCAAGTACCTATCCAGACTCCAACCAATCTATTGGAATTTCATACCCAAATTTTCAAAATGTACAAAACTACCTATTAATTCTAACAAATGATCTTAAACTTTTCAAAAACAAAAGTCACAATAAACAACAATACTAATAAAACAGAGTTTCAATTCCCTACAGGAGTTTATAAGATACACCCAAAATGTTGGTAATATAAATAAATGACAGTGAAATCATCAAAATCAAAAAACCAAAATGATCTTCAAGTGGAAATTTGAAAAATATATTTCATATGACCAATTTCATGTTAACAAGAAACTGCCCCTGATTCAAATGCATGTTCTAAATTTTACTAAAAACAAACATCACTACGACAACAAAATTATAAGAACAAAATTTCATACACCAAGAAATGTCTCCAAGCTAGACCTAAAAATGTCGGTAACATGATGAAATGACACGTTGAAATTCAGAAAACATAAAAAATACGCGTCTACCCATAGTAGTCATGTTCGAAAACAAACGAAATACCGAAGGTTTAAAAACAGTTGGACTCGAAAAACAAAGCAGGCAAAGAAAACGAGGAAAATACATGTAGAATCCTTTCCCAGCAAAGATTCCAAAGCAGACAGAACTTCTTTACAAAAAAAATTGGATTTAGGGTTAACAAAAGGTTAGAAAAAAAATTCCCACTCCAAAAGTTTAGAAAAAAAAATCCTACGCCGGATCAAGAAAACAAGAAACCGTAGTGTTTAATCGAAGGATCGTTTGTTCACAGAGCATAGACGTATTGAATTTTTCTGCACGAATTGTGCAAAAGATTTAATAATTGAGTATAACTTTTTCCTCTAATTTGTCCACCTATGGAAATTTGTAAAATGCAGTGCATATTCCATAGTTCAAAATTGTAGAAAACTACCTAAATTCAAACGATTGAACTAAATTGGTTCAAAGAGAAGTATTTAAACAAGAAAATCGTAAAATGTACCTGAAAACAGGACGAAGGAGACCAAATCTCTCGTTAATCCAAAGCTCGGGCTGAGGTATATCCGTCGCATATGCATTGGCTCCGTCTTCGTCATCTGAATGATAATTAAACCCGACAGGAGAGAGTTGACAAACTTGCGCTTCGCGAAGTGCCAAGGCTAACAATGCCCCCGCCGCATAGCGTTGTGTTGATGACAGCTCTTCCATTTTCACTTACAAAATCCTCAACCGAATTTGAGAGCAAGAAATTTTAAAACCCAAATTTTTCAAATTGCAGAAGCCAACGACGGCAGAAACAAGGGCCTTAGCAAAAAAATCTTCCGAGGGTGAAAAAATGCAGCAGAAATTTATCTAGGCAAATTTATTTTATCAGTGGTTTTTGACTTCTTCTGTATTTAAATTATGATTTTGCCCGGCTTGAGGAATTCATCTAGAGAATGTCCTCTGACTTTTGGTACGTGTTGAGATTGGCGACCTTTACGTGTTACGCGCATTTAATTTGAAAAGTGCGCATATCTTGCCCAGCACTTAATGCTTGATTCTGGAAGAATGTGTATCCTTCAAATTTTTTTAAAAATATAGGAAGCCGTCTCAATTTATTTTCAATATTTTTAACTTAAAAGGATCGAAAGATATTTCGAAGATAAAATAAACAGTACAATTGAAGACGGGATGGCACCATCTTAGGTGTGAGACTAGTAAGTGGAAGATACCTAAGGAAACTTGGAAAGAAAGAACGTCCATATTTTGTAATAAGGGAGTGGTGGAGATGGAATGACACTTCATCATAGAATGCACAAGTTATGAAAATATCCATAATCAGTACGCAAATAGTTTGGGTGTGGACAATATGCAGCAATTATTTGAGGAGGATAAGATCAACCAAATGGCCAACCTTCTAATCAAAATTAATAGCAAGAGATTCGATTTGGAAAAGAGCGTGAAGACAAATTAAGTTGTTTGTCTCAGACCCATAGACTGTTTAGTCTCGTGGATGTCATTAAAATCTTTCGTTCATTCATTCAAACCGATATCTTCTTTAGGGAAGGAGGATTGTCCATAAGTGGGAGAATCAAGTAGAATTTTTTCTTAAGGAAACATTTTTATCTTTTATATATCCTAAATGGGGATATTGGTGCAGGAGCACCTTGGCTAAACTCTAGTTTGTTATGTTCAATTTTGGCTTGTACCTGACCTTAGCCAAGTCAGGGTGATAGTGTGTTCATTTTGGACCTTAGGAGGTCTTGCTTGTGTGTGGAATAAGTGAATTAGTCATTAGGACTAAGGTCACCTTAGCTTAGGCTTTGTTAAGTATCTTTTGCTTTAATTAGCTTAGTAGGTTAACTTGAGTGTTGAGCCTTAAATGTGTTCTAAACACATGGTCGTTGTTAGAAGATGCCAAGAGGCAGTTAGGGGAGTTGATGGCTCGAAATCAAGGAGATTGAGGTCCTAGAAGTTAGGAAGAGGACACAATGATGGGAAGTTGCAAAAGTTGTTGTAAAGTTGCATGACAACATTTGTGAGGTTGCATGCAACTTAGTTGTCTTGGATCCCCTAAAAATTAGGAGTGTGGGATCAATCAACATCCCTTGAAACATGGTAAAGGCATCTATGTAAGTGTGGTGGCTCGTAGACAAGCAGTGAGTTCATTGTAATTAAGTTTTTGGTGTGTGGAATAGAAGACAAGATTGAAAATTCTGTGTTTTCCCGAGTATCTTGAGAAACAAAGATATCAAAGGCATTGTATATACTGATTTGGCACTGTATTTGTGTTCATAGAATAGTTTTGAGTATCTTTCATTTTGTAATCAAGTTGCTTTGAGTTGATTTAGTGCTTTGAATTCATAGGTTAAGGTTGTAGAGAGTTTTCTTGTTTTGTACAGTCCAGTTAGTCTTTTCATGGCTCCCCCATAAACTCTGACCACGGGATCTTCCTGAGATTAGTTGGGTATGGAAGGGGAGCCATTGATCTGTAAATATTTAGCAGTAGGAAGTATAGGGAATGGAGCAAGTATTACTAAACTCAAACCCTAGGCGAGCTTGGAAAGTCCGGTTAGAGGTTTGAGAGTAAAAATTTGAAGAACTTAGGCAGGGGAAAAAGTACAATACAGACAAAGTACGGTTCCAAGTGAGATTTTGTCATATCTAGGTATGTTAGAAGGATTGAAGCTTCAACCAATCCATTAGAAGTAGATTTGAATGAGAAAGCAGTAAAACCCTAGGAATTAGGCCTACTAGCCCTAATTGCCCTTGATTGTAGGAACCTACTGTACGGAGGAGACAGGGGTCTAAAACCCTGTGAATATTTTAAAAGACCAAAAAGGGTATCTGGAAGTGAAGTTCATTTGCTAGGTTATTTGGAAAGTTTGGGCAGGAAAAGCAAAAAGGTGACTGGTAAGGGCCACAAGAATTAGGCCTCTTCAAAGCAAAATCTTGAGATCGGTAAGACTGAAGACTGAAGACCCTCCAAGATGTATTCAATTGGATGTGTTTGGCAAGATTTCAGTATCTCAGACACCCTTGCAAGCAGTTCAGTGTTTTGTGAGATGATGGCACTTAGAATCTTCTAGGTGTTGGGAAGAAGATTGCAAGTTCACATGGTGTTGGTCTTCTAGGGTGAAGCACAAGGGGAAAACTCTTGGAGAAGAGTTGGAGCAGGACTTGGTTAACCATCCAAGCCTAACAAGAACCTATTGGTATCAGGTTCCAAGAAGGAGACAGTGAAAAGGTCTTCTAATAGATTGTGCAAGCAAGCCTTGGAACACCATCTACACCAGATATCTTCTTTAGGGGAGGAGGATTGTTCTTAGGTGGGAGAGAGAATCAAGTAGAAGCTTTTCTTAAGGAAATATTTTTATCTTTTTATATATGTCAAATAGGGAGATCAACATAAGGTAAATTAATTCAAATGTTTCATTATAGAGAAGCCTAATAAGAAGGTAGAATATTAGTTAAAGTTTTCTCATGAAGGATCAATGGGATTCACCTCTCAATTGAAATTCTCAATGTTAAGGATGTTAATGGGAATTCACAAGGTGAATCTATAATTATTTGCTTATTAAGAAGGGTAGTTTGATGAATAAAGAAGCATTGTAATGTTTGGTTATGGAAATAGACATCTAAAATAAAGAAAGGTAAAAACAAGTGTAAGCAAGAGTCTAGTGGTGAGTACCTGTCTTTATAGCTACTACTATAAGAAGAGAAAATGCATGTTGGTTGAGTTGTATTGTATTGATTATGTTGCTTAAGCTAGCCCATGGCTCACTTCTCTATTAGGCTAAAGGACGGTCCCGTTATGGTGAATACAAATGAAAAAAAGAAAGTTGCCATCAAACAGACAAGAAGCGCTAAAAACACTAGAAGTTATCACTCTAGCTAGAGTTTGTGCAAAAGTTTTTGATTTCTAATTTCCCTCAGTTTCGGGTATCACTAGCCATTTCATTAAGCCCTTTGCAATATAAAGTTATCGGTCGCTTCTTGTTGATGTCAATCAAAGTCTTGCTTTTAAAGGAATTCCGCAAGCCTGCATGGTGTTTCAAGTGTACCTATATACGAGTAGCGGAATCACGAAATGGACAAGTGGACCCATTTCAATGACTAGATTAGGATTGTGTGTCATAGCCCACTAAAGATGAAAACACGTGAGGTCAATTGGTAGGTCATTTTTAAAATGATATTGTTTACTTATTATTATTATTATTATTATTATTATTATTATTATTATTTTATTTTATATTAACATACATATAGTTTTATTTTTCCTAACCTATCCAAAGATCAATTAAACTACAAGTTTTTTTTATAAATTAATTTAATTTGATCTATATAGAAATATATTACTTATTAATTATACTAATTTCATACTTATATTTAATATTTTGTAATTTAGAATATAATATATAATAATAATAATAATAATAATAATATAACCTATATATACTATTATATATATTTATAAATATAAGGTATATATGTTATTATATATATTTATAAATATAGGTTATATATTTAATAATAATATTAATTAAATTTTGTATTAAATAAGAATATAATAATTATTAATTAGTAATTATAAAATAATTATATATATTTAATAGTTTTGTTAGAGAATATAATATAATAATAAATAATAATATAATTATATATTCATAGTTATTTTTGAATTACATAAAATTTACACTATTTTACTATTATATATCTAACTACGTAGGATAAAGGATGTCATAATGTTAAAACCTAAATGTGTTCATTATTAGGATCTTGGCCGTAATTTTTCATCTTAATAAACATACTCCAAACTGCTCACTCAAACCATATTTTTAGCTTGCAACTCGCTAAATTGAAGGAATGAAAGGTCAATACCAGCAACGACAAGTTTGGAGGAGCGGAAACCAATAGCGGGGGGGGAAGTAGTAATAAGCGACAGGGAAAGCACTAAGAAAATAATAAACAATTATAGCATACAAGTGACTGAATATAGTACTTTTAACTCTATTGTTGAAAATTTCCATCAAATTGACGAGAAATAGTGGATTTCTAATTTCCCTCGATTCCCGATACTAGTAGCCATTTTATTAACTCCTTTAGAATGTCAATCAATGTCTTGCTTTTAAAGGGATTCCACGAGCCCAAATGATGTTTGAGGTGTACCTATGTGTAACTTGTGGAACTGCGGAGTTGACACCTGGACCCAAGTGAATGACTCAATTAGAATTTTGTCTCTTAGCCCACTAAAGACGAAAACATTTTTTTTAAAACTGTGTATTGCTTGTTTCATAAATGATTGAACCATTCAATGAACATTTGATAGGTAAATGTAATCGCATTTCCAAATGAAATTCACAGACCCTAATTTAGAAAATCAGTTATATTATACTCTATTTAATTATATAATATACTAACCGTAGTATTTTTTAGAAATCCATGATAGTTTTAATTTATGATTGCTTAGAATAATTACTCGATCGTTATACATGCACAGAAAAGTAATAGGCACAGAAAATGCTAAAAAGCTTTGGCGAACAGGAAAAACCCTAAAAGGTCACAAGAATTCTTGCAATAAATTTGGATACAGTGCTTTGATCTTTTATGTATCAGATAAGCATAAATCTATCACATAGAATTAAAGTGATGTATTATCGTATGTGGTAATTTACAAAGAAAGCAAAACTGACATGGGCTGAAATTTAGGGGAGAAGGTTTTGCTTTACAAAGAAAGGAACAATATCAATGTAATAGAAGAAAAAAAGCAATAAACAATTCTAGTGTACAAGTGATTGAATATAGTGCTTTGAATTTCACTATATCGAATAACCATACATATTTCGCATGAAATTAAAATGGTGTATAATCATATGTCGTAATTTACAAACAGAGCAAAGTATGCATAGGTTTAAATTTAGGAAAAAACGTTTGCTATATAGATAGTGCAAAAGTTATTTACAAAAAGAGAAAAATAGACGTATAAACAATTCTAGTTTACAAGTGATTGAATATAGTGCTTTGAATTCTATTACATGGTTACGAGACATAATAACCCGACCAAAATAACCTTGAACAAAATAACCCGGTCACAATAACCCAGGGACAAAATAACCCGGGGTCATAATAACCCAAACCAAAATAACCCGTGGTCAGAATAACCCATGGACAAAATATCCCCATAAGAATATAGAGAAAGTAAAACAAAATTTATAAATTACATGTATGTTGCTAAAAAAACTTTATTATTCAAATTTTCAATTAAAGTGTCAAATTATGAGTGATACCTCTTATATAATCTAAAATGTTATGGTTGGCATAACCATCAACCAATCTTTTTAGTCTTTCTTTGAGTTCACGGTATTTTTTCCTGCTTGGTTGCCCAATGTATCCAACCATATATTTCTCTATTCTATTCTCTTGGAGACTCTATTCTTTTTTCACCACTTTGATGAATTTCCAGACTGAGCTATGCGATGCTTGAAGCAATTCACTAAATCCTTTGTGCCATCTCTCAATAGTATTATTGGTTATGGGAAGATCATCTTGAGTAGTTGAATAGCAATTCCACATTGTGATTGGAAACTTGGGTGATCGTTTGTTGCCTCTTCTAGTTAGTCTGCCAATCCATGTGTCTTCAAAATAATCAACTTATTCCCACGAAATTGCCTTTATTTTTATAATTATTTACCATTTTATAGGTTATTTAAGCATATTAAAGGCGTTTTAAGGCTATTTTAGGGGTATATAATGGATATATGGTCTAAAAATGACCTAAATAGCCTCTATGGTGCCTCACAATCATATTTGTAATTTATTTTATGTCATTTCTAGTTTACTAGCTTGATCTAAAATGACCATGGATTATTCTGTCCATGGGTTATTTTGACCACGGGTTATTCTGTCCATGGGTTATTATGACCCTGGGTTATTTTGTCCTTGGGTTATTTTGGTCGGGTTATTTTGTCCAGGGTTATTTTGGTCGGGTTATTATGTCCTGATACCCTATTACATATCAGATAACCATAAATATATCGCATGAAATTAAAATGGTGTATAATCATATGTGGTAATTTACAAACAAAGCAAAGTAGTCATAGGTTTAAATTTAGGAAAAAACATTTGCTATATAGATAACATACAAGTTATTTACACAAAGAGAAAAATAGACGTAGTCTTGCATTTAGAAGAAAGTGTTTTCCTTTAAAGATAAATGGACAATATCTTTGTAGTAAAACAAAAAATAATTTATAGTGTAGAAAGTTTATGTTTTGAGATTGTATAACTCTCATGTGTGAACAAGTGTTTCAATCTAGTATTCTAGCGGGACAAGAATAGTAGCATTACAGTTTGTGGGAAGAGACTTTGTAGTTCAAGAGCATCATTTATAATTTGTATGTCTTTGTCAAATTGAGGGTAAGGAAATCTATAATGCAAATAAATCTTGACTGTTTTTAGAAGATGAGTGTTTCTGAGAATAGAAAATAGTAGCTCAATGTAGTCTTCAAGGTATCTGTGAGCAGCGTCTAGATTTAGTATCATTCTTTTCAAGTTGTCAAGGGACAAAGGCAAGTTTATGACTTGTCTTTCCTGTTGGGAATTGTAATTAGATAATGTAGCAATCAAAGTAAAAGAAAAAGAGCTGAAGAGAAATACGTGTGCAGTTAAACTTGTGCAAAATGTGTAAGTGGGAAGTCAATGCACAATACTTCTATTTCAAGAAATCTTTGTAGAAGCTTCATGCCATTTCCATTTACTAAATTCGAGCCACTGAACTTTATTTTTGTATCCAGGCTGGTTGCCACAAGCCATGTGCGAGAAACCAGTGAACATTGATCCAATTGTTTGAGGCCCAGTCTTGGCAAGATATGAAAGCAAATTATGCCTTTTGGGAGCTCCATTGTATAGAAGTAAGAATGTGTTGCAAAAAATACAGTACTCTGTGTAAAGACAATAGTCTGCTTAATAAACTATTGCAAAAAATAAGTGCATCAAATTCTTGACAAGGATCATACTAAAGGGTTTTTCATATTTAGTATTGATATTTGCATCAGTATTTGTTATGGCAACATTAAGATTTGCTTATCAATATCTTAGAACTATTATAATTAGACATAGAAACCAAGGTGAGTTCCTGACACGACACAATATATAATGTCCTTAGCACGTTAGCGATTACGGATATGCTTATCTATCCAGCGTGTATTGTGTATACACGTATTTACTTTATTAGGATGTCAACCTAATTAATGTGTTATGTATGTTTCTTTTTAATGTGGCATATATTAATTTATAGGACTATTCGGTCTTACATTTATTGTCATAAAAGCTTGTGTTTGACAATATTGTGCAGTGTAAAAAAAAATGGCAGTAGGTTATGTCTAGTTAAATAATCATGCCTATCGTATTAATGGTCGTAAAGCATAGTTGGTGCGGATGTCATAGCTTTTTTTGTGTCAATGATGTCTTGAATTTTTTTTTCCAAAAATAACGAACACTTTTTGATATAGAAAAATTTATGTGCATTATGTTTTTTTTAGTTGTTTCGACCAAAGATGAAGAACATAGATTGCAAATTCAAAATATTTGTTGTTTCTAATTACTATAGTGTATTGTTTTATAGGCATGACAGTCAAAGGTTTCAATGAAGCCTGGCTATGTTCATAGTAATTGTATAGAATGCAGGTTTCCTTTTTTGTTATTGTAATGTATTTTTATTTAGGAGCAAGCGCAAATACAAAGTGGCAAATACACTTTTGGCAAAGTATGCAATAATATTTCCTATAATTATAATAAGAACCCAAAGTAGAAATATGGTTTTTTCTATAAATTGTTAGAAAGAAAACATTATTTACAGAGTGCTTTGTACATAAGCTATACTTTATAGTTTCAACAGTCTTGAGAACTAGGCGATTGTTGGTTGAATAAGCTAGAGAAGACTCAAGGGTTGGATTGGTGCAATTCTAGAAAACTATTTAGGAACTAGAGATCTATATCATAAAGACTCTTTTGTACTTGATTGTGCGGATAGACTTCAATTGTTTTCAAAAAAGGGATGTTTTTAAGGATGTAGTGTAGTAATAGAATACCATCTTCAAACCTCCCATTCACAATGTCGATTTTTAGTACCGACTTTTGCAAGTGTCAGAATGTGATTCCCAAGTTCAGTAATTCCATTGTTTGTTTCCAAAATTTTAGTCAATGGAAGTAAAAAAGTGGAAATAACCAGAAGTGAATGCGGAAAAAAATAAGCTACTTACTTATGTAGAGGGTGCCAATGGAAAATTGATGGACAATTCTTGCAGTTGTGGAAAATGTTGCAATAGTTTGATATCTTTGTTATGTAGTAAATCGAAGGTATAGCATTTTATACTCTTTAGTGATTTTGTTGTTGCAAGGCATTTGTGAGAAACAAAAGAGAACCGAATTACTTCTTTGAGCGTAAGCCTTGTGAAAATATGAAAACAAATCAGTTCTTCTGGAAGGTCCATGGAATACGTGCTCAAAACTTGTGAATGCAGACTTGAAGAAATCTATGCGAATATGATGGCATAATTACAATTTATAATAAGAATCTTTACTTTATTGTATTTATTGTTCAAGGATAGAGTTTCGACATAACATACATAGTGATGTGTTGAAGAGAAAAGCGAGAGATTTGATAATGTAGATTTTTAGTGCAAAAGGTATAGCAGAGTAAGTGTATTTAGATTGTTGGTTATCGACATATGTCAAAAGTTGTATGATTGTGTATAAGTCCATAGTAAATATACATCAAATAAAAAAAGGCAAGTGGGAATTGGCTCAAGGTGTGGATGGTTAAAGAAGATGGAAATGATCAAATCAATGAATCAAATCAAGTAATAAATTAGTGTGTATTTTTTGTTGCTTTATCGATCTGTATTCTTTTGTTTATAGTTTTCTTTGTACAGCGATGTGCAAGGCTGACACGTGTGTAAAGGTTCTTTCAATTGATTATAGTAGATGACTATTAATTATAAAAGAGGATAACCTTAGTTAGTGGTGGTTGAAATGCTTGGAAACTATTAATGATTATTATAAAGTAATGGTTAATATACTATGCTAAATATAACATTTTATAATGGATATCAATGATAATATACTAGTCAAAATTAAATAACAACAATAATTATACAGTAACAATTAGTCATTGTTAACTATTATTCGTAGCAAATATAGTATATATTATTATATAGATATATTAATATTTAATGTAATATATTATTAATCATACTTTATTAGTCAAATAATTATAAAAGATATCATTCAATATTAAATATGATTTAAATAGTGTAGTTATTGATTAATATTATTAAATAATAATTAAAATATTAATTATGTAGCACTACAATACTTTATTTGAAGGTGTACAAGTGTCATAAACCAATTCTAATTATGGGGCATGATAGAAGCTCAGGAGAGTGTTGTGCATAAACTCCCCAGAGTGTTGAACATTTTAATATATTGTCAAGGATTAATTATTATTGCATAAAATATAATATGAATGTCTAAAAAATAATATATTATTGCATAATGTTTATATATAAGTAAATTATAATTAGTGAATAAATATTATTCTTTAGAATAATTATATAAATTTTCAACCACTTCCAACAAGATTTCCTCAACCTTGGTGATTACTTCCTTTATAGCTTCAATGGCTAGGGAAGTCATCTCTAATATTTGATCATATTTGTCATGATTATTTTCAAGAGTAACTAGATTCCTTCATTTCCCTGTTGTTGAAGCCCTTGCCATGATGCCACCAAAGTAAATATCACAATAACTTACTCAAAACAAATTAAAATAAAATATGTTTTCTTTGTAACTTACTTGGGCCTAGATCTCACTCTAATAAAAAAAAAAATTTGCAACATCTTGTTTTGTAACCTTGGAAGAAATTAGTGAAAACCCTTATTTCCTAAAAAATACTTCAAAAATGTTTCAAATATCAAATACCTACTTCAATGCACCCTTGATCAACCCTCAAAATTTTAGGAGAATTTTTGCAAACTTGAGAGAATTATTTGTTTTACCACATGGCCTCTAAATTTTAAAAAACATTTGTTTCTTACCTTTTGGATACCAAGATCACGCTCTAATACCACTTGTAATGAAAATACTTGCACAAGAGATGAATATAATATGAAATAATATGCAAATATTTGATAATTTTTTATAATAACAAGTCAATTCAAGGGGGGAAAACCTCAATAAGGACATGATTTGCAATATATGATGATAATATATTAACCATTACCTCCTATATATACCATACTTATGTCATGGAGAACATCCAAGCCAACCTAACTACCTATAAAAGATTGTAAATGATTACATAACTTAATTAGGAGTTAGGCTAGCCATTAATTGGCCACACATTTCCTAATACAATAAATGGGTTATGGGAATAACATCTAACATATGAATATTTTTGAAGACTTACCTACACATAAATTAGCACTTTGGTAAATAAATTGTAATTTATAAGTAATACAAATCATCACTACATGAGGGATTTATCTACACTTATAATCCTAGTAGATTAAAGACTTGGCAACCACATTGCCACACATCTATTGGGATATAAAGAAAAATAAAAAATGCTAATAGGCATATGGATAGGTTTTCCTAGCTCCTCTTGTAGGTCTAGAGGTTGAAGATTAGGAATGGCCAAAATAATTATCTAGGTTGTATTGAGACGAATAAGTGTGTTCACTACCTAAAAAGCTCCTCTCAAGCAATGAAGGTGATCGACATAAGTTAGATGTAGATCAGAGCTAGAGTGATCAACATGTCTCTTCTTTAGCTCCACTCAATTCTTCTTTAGTTGTTGAGGGAATAAAGTTTGTTTGGAACCTATTTGTCTCTTGTTAGGTTTTGCAAGATTAAAAAATTCTACCAATCCTTGTTTGAATGCAACGAATTCTATCAATCTCTACTCCTAACTTCTAAGGATGGTTGGTGGATAGTGAAAGGGATTCTAAAGTAGCTATCTTGGAGGTGATACCTCAAGGTCATGGATTCCTATAATTGAGAATAAGCTAGAAAAGAATTATTAATTTCAAAACAAAAGGCTAGTGGTGTTGTTAGTGATTTGGATGATCTTGCATTGGATATTATATTTGTTTTCTTATCAAATAGTCTCAAGAAGGTTGTTGATTTCTTTGTGTAGTATGAAGCTTTATCCTAAGTGGGAAAGTTTGTGGGGAAGGATGTGAACAAGTTGGTGTTCTCCAAGTGAATGGTGGAATCTTGGACAAATATCATCCTTCCCTCATTGTTTGTTGTTTCAATTGGTTTATTTCTTGTGTGATTTTTCTCACCTAAAGACCATGAGTGTATTTAGAAGTAGAGACCATGGTTTCATGGTAGAGCTATGCTCTTTTTTATTTTCTTGATAGTTCTTTTTTATCCAAAGAAGGTTGCATTTTCTTGCATGCCCTTCTAGATTTATTTCTATCACCTTCTTTAAGTTTGTAATTTGCTTTAAAAAGTTCAATTATTATTGAATCCATTAGGAACTCTTATTAAGATTGATTCTATGAAAGATGGCTCTCACAAGAGCTCTAAGAGGGTGTGTATGCTTATTGATTCTTTGACCTAATATTGTATTCAATTGAGATTTCATATTTGTTTGGCTTGTTGATTCAATATGCAAATTTCAAAGGGTTTACATTAATATGATTTTTTTGTAACCATTTGGGTCATAAACAGTCAAAGTGCTCGACAAGAAAAAGGTATTTGGGTTCAAATTTACAACAGATGCTTAAGAAGGAAAATCCAAGTGCAAGTTTTATAAGGGTGAAACCTTTTGGTCACCCTTAGATTATTGACAAGCAACAACTTGAGCCTATGTTAAAGCAACATCTTAGGTGTGTTATGATAACAAGTTTGGGTAGCTCTTCAACACAAGTTTCAGATTTTTTTTGTTCTTCAAAACTCAAAATAAAGGTTTTTGAATTTAGTGGATGTCATTGGTTTGATAAGTTTGAAGTTACAAAATAGGTTGGATCATATCAAAGGTCAGAAAACTTCAAATGGAAGCCCAAGGTATTTTTGGTGATGAAACCCAATAGACAATGGAAAGCCTTTCTCAACATAACACGAGGCTAGCAATGGCCTAGGCATTAGGCTCTTCAATTTTTGATGTGTGGTTTAGTATTAGTTGTTTAATGTCACTAGTCTATTGTATTTCTTGGCTCTTGTATAGAGGTTTGTCCTTGTTGGTCTATAGTTTGGATTGCACTCTTATTTGGGGGATTGTGTTTGTTAGTTTTTTAAGTTTAAGTGAAGCTCCCAATGATACCAAATCCGAGAAAAAATCAATGAACTATCAAACTCAAACCCACAAGTGAATTGGCAACATAGTTACTTTTTAATGGTTTAGTTCTCAATTCTTGTTTAGTAGTCGATTTCCATAACCTTGCCTCCACTGGTTATTATTATTGAACTTGGGCATTTAGCCAAAATTTAATGATATTCATTTTAAGCTTGGTAGTTTCTTTACTTTAGTTGAAGGCCCCAACGATACCAAGAAAAAAAATCAATGAATTGTTGAACTCAAATGCACATGTGAACTAGCAACATGATATTGTAATGGTTTAATTCTCATCTCTTGTTTAATAAGTGAATAGTTTCCTTCTTGAATATTATTGTTGTACTTAGGCATTTAGCAAAACTTTGATAATAAGATTTATGGAAAAAAAATGTTGGTTCAAAATTAATGTGTTGTACCATAATAATACCAAATTAAAGAAAAGTAGAACCCTAAATGAAACTTACCCATCTCTATAGTAGCTACCTAATTACTAGCTCAAGCCATATCAATTCATAGTTTTGTTGATGGCAGTCATTCTCAATTTCTTCTCACTTTCATAGAAAATGTAAGGACACATAGGGGAGAAGACCTAGTATCCGCCAGGGCTAACTTCGTGCAACCATAGAATTCAAACCGTACGTTGAACTGAAAAAAAAAATTATGGGTTTTTTCGCTCACGAGTTAATTGCTTATAACTAAGGTTTTGGCTTGTGGGAAATTCGGTCAAATGCGGGAGTGTTCGATATGCATGCAGGGGTCAAAAAGTCACATTTTAGAGGTGTCGTCCGGTCGTCGCCACCTAATGTCCCAGTATCCACCCACTATAATTTCAATCAATTATAATTGTTTTATCATTCAAATCCACTCATAAGTCAATGGGTCTCATTCAATTTAGCACTTAGTGAGCAACCATTGGTGTTTTTGTAATTATTTATTCAATAAAATAAAGTTTTTTAATGGATCAAAGTGAATTTTTTTGGGGGGGTTAAGTGAGCATGGAGGTGGTGGTAATTTAATGGGTGACGATAATTGGGACTTCTCCCCTACATTGGAAACAATTCCTCCTGTAAAATTTAGACCCAGATTTATATGGGTCTAAAGTAGTTTACGTGACAGTCACTCTTCAAATGAAAGAAAAAAAAGTACTAAAGTGAAAACTTCCATGTTCCCCATCATCCACAATGTAAGGGAGAGGAGCCCATCGTGGGTACGGTAACTTTGAGCGAGGGGTCCATGTCATCAGCATCTGAGTCGGACAATTTTTTTTTGCCACGTCTCTTGACCGTCGAGTTGGCATCCCCCCCTTTTTTTTGGCAAAAATTGGGCACATTTATCAATTTTTTCAGACCATTTTTTATAAACCACAAAAAAGAGCCACAAAAAGTCATGGACCAATAGTGGGTCACTAAGTCATGTAATATTGGTATGTTGATGTGGCATTACATGATTGGTCAATTTGTGTATTTTTTGAATTAAAGTGATTGGTAGTTGGATATTAAGTGTAAATTTATTGGAATTTTTATTGCCCACAAGTGGGCCCCGGACTATCCAAAGTTGGGCCCCAAGCTGTCCAAAACTATACCCACGATAGGTCCTATACCCATGATGGGCTCCTCTCCCTTAGTTTTTCTTAGAGAATTTTGAGACCTCGATTTTATATGGATCTTTGGCATGTGTAATTAGCCAAACTTAATTTTCTCATGATTGAAAATATTGTACTCTTTCCTTCACACGAATTTGAAACCTAGAATCTATATGGATCTAGGTATTATATGTACTAGTGGAACTTTTAATTTTTTGACTAGTTAGATATCTCCCTGCTCCCTAACCTCCATGTTGTGTGTTTTTTATTAGCAAATTTAGACCTGGATTTATCTGTCTTAAGGTAGTAATATGTATCAAACGAATTAAATCTTTTGGAATGGTTTTCCTATCAATGATGCAAGTTGTTTTATATCAAAAAATGTAGCATAGCTCAAAGCCCCAAAACCCTCAAAACCCAATTACAAAAAAATCTCTACAATGAGTATTGATATCTTCACTATTAACTGTTTTTATTTCAATAGCAATAGAAACAAATAAGAAATTAGAAAGTGATATTGTAATCTTTTGTACTATTAAAAACAAATATAACAAAATTCCTTAACTAGTGAAAGGAAACATAAAGATCCCCAAAATGGATATTTGAAATTGTCAGTATGAGTAATTTTTTAAGAATTAGAAGAGGAAATAAATAGATAAATACTGAGACATAATCAAATCCCTCACCAACAGGCTCTCCTTGAACAAACAATTTCCTTAATAATTCCTTTGTGACTCGAGAATCCGCATTTCCAACATAGCCAGTGGCATCCTGATTTCTTTCAGTTGTGTGTTTCCTGAGAAGACTAGCTCCAGCGTCTGGTGTTAATCTACTAGTCATTTTACTAGCTTATATTATTTTTTGTTGCTAAAACCCGCCTGGAATCCCCTCCTTTGTGGGTCTGTTTCGTAAGCATTTCGATTTTGTTCTTTAGGTAATGCAGGGTGAATTGATTGGCTTTAAGATAAATCTGCAGGAAAAATGAAAGGTTGTATAACTTTTTCATCCAAGAAATAGTAGGGGAATAGTTGAGCACCCTAATTTCGCACTTCCAATTATCCTACGTGGAAATTTCAAATCACTCCCAATTTTTTACAGCAGTTTACTTGGCAAGTCCCCTAGCTTTCGTTTCAGGGCCACATCATCAAATATGATGCCACATTAGCATGCTTTTTGTCAATATGTAGTTGACCAATACTTGTGCATTCACATCATGGGTAGTTGAGCGTCGATGTGGCATCACATGATTGGTTGCTTTTTAGATCAAAGGAATACATTTTGTTTAATTATGGCTAGTCATGTCACAACTATTGGTCCAATATTGATAAAAATATTTGGCATTATATAAATAACTACTATCACAACTATTGAAACATGCTCAAGTACTGGGTCCTCTCGCCTAGCCCTTATGTTTTTGTTATGGCTTCAAAATATTAATATTTAATAATCCTATTGTCAGTTGTTATTTTCCTTCAATGTTTTGGGCAGGGTTTACCTTCTTTTCAACTTGGAGCCAAGATTGGAGATATATCCTTTCCTCTAGAGATGTGCACTCAATTTTATAAGTGATAGGGTTTAAGTGTTTGGTGGAAGTTTGGAGAGATTGTTGAAGTTTGTCATTGATGATGTTGTTTGGAAACATGAGCATGGATTGTATATAACGACATGGATAGAGTGTTGTTATTGATGTCAACATTGTTGTGATCATTTTGATTAATCCTAACAAATTTTTGAGGTGTTGTGGAAGACATTTGTGCAAGTTGAGTTGGTCTAGAAAGTTCTGTTACATAGAAAATTGACTAATTGTCAAATTTGTCAATTCAGTGTTACAGTGGGTCGGTTTTTGGGTCCACACCACTCCACATATGAAGATATCACTTTACGGTCCTAACCTAATTTTGGTGGTTGTTAGATACATTTGATTTCAACATTTTATCATGTTTGGCGAAGTAGATTAAGAGATATGAATAACAGAGTTCAATTTGGCATTTCACAAAAAAAATTTGTGTGTCTATGTGGGAGATTTTGCACTTCTACATAAATGGGTTTTTGGTTTTGTGGTGTTGAAGATAAGTTGCTAGATGTCAGTTGAATATGAATTTCAGACTATTTTACATGAGGACACGTCCCTTGTCCCAGAAGGGGTTGTCCCCTGTTGGCAGGCAGGGGTGCAACAATACAAAAAACAATGCTATGTTGTGACAGAATGAAGGATAGAACAAGAAATAACAAAACACAGTGCACAGAGACAACATAAAATGATACACAAAAAATTAATATTCATGCATTCATTTTCATATATTCCTTTTCACTCCAAAATTACAAAATTACAAAGTGATTGCTCTGTTTACACTACAAAATAAAACGTAAACAATTTGGACTATTTCCCAATACAATGGTGCTACACTCACACCTATATTGTTGCTTACTGCAGTGCTAAAACTGTTGCTCTGTTGTAACTAGTTGTTGCCTTTAATAAACATTTCCTTCTGTTGTCTCCTTGTTCTATGTTGAACATTCCTTCTAATGTTGCAGGGTATTCTCAAAATACAAAAATAAAAACTAACTTCTACACACTAACTGTTGCATTCTTTCCTTTTTGTCTTGTTTGAAAAGCAAGCTCAAAAATGAGCGCTTCATTCAAATTTCAAAATCACCTAACCATATTAAATGTTGTAGATTCAAAATAGAATTTACAAGTATACATGGGGGTAGGTGAGAAAATGTATGACTATAGATTAAAATAATATTCCAACACTCCCCCTTGATCTAAAGTCAGGTATCAATCTGTTGTTCCATTTCGGAGCTGATCTCTGAAGCTATCCACAATGCCAAGCCTATCTCTCAAATGCTCAAAATTGTCTCTTGGTAGTGCCTTGGTGAAGATATCAGCAAGTTGTTCTTCAGATCTACAATACTGCAATTCAATCTCACCTTGTTCCACCAACTCCCTTATAAAATGATATTGGATCTCGATGTGTTTGTTGCGTCCATGGAAGACTGGATTCTTTGTCAGAGCTATTGAGGAAACATTGTCACAATGTATAACTATGTTGTCTTCTTGTTTTTCCTTCAAATATGCAAGGATTCTCCTACCAAATAGCCTGACACGATGTTGCGTTTGTGACAATGTACTAAGCTTCTGTTGTACTGAGAGAGACAATAGGCTGCTTCTTGGATGCCCATGAAATTGCACCCAATCCCATGTGGAACACATATCCCGATGTGTTTTTCCTATCATCTACATTTCCTGCTCAATCACTATCCGTGAAACCAGCTAACTTGAACTCATTTGATGCACCATACAAAATTTCATAACTTGTTGTTCCATTCACATACCTCAAGATCCTCTTTTGTGCTAGCCAATGTGTGTCGTTAGGTTTTTCCATGAACCTAGAAATCAAACTTACTACATACATCAAATCAAGCCTAGTTGATGTCAAGTAAATAAAACTTCCAACCATGCTTTTGTAGAGGGTTGGCTTCACATCATTGTTGTTGTCTTCTTTGCGCAGTTTCTTACCTGTTGTTGTTGGTGTTGGTGCAGGTTTGTTGTTCTGCATTTTGAACCTCCTCAAAATTTGTTTGGCATAGTTAGTTTATGAAATGAATATGTCATGCTCAATTTGTTGAACTTCTATCCCAAGAAAATACTTCAACAAACCTAAATCCATCATCTCAAATTCATTCTTCATCACTTCTTTGAAATCAACAATCAAACTATCACTGTTTCTAGTAAAAATCAAATCATCTACATACAAAACAACAATTAAAATATCGCCTTTAGTTGCTTTGATGTAGAGTGTGGGCTCGATGTTGCTTTTGTTGAAGCCATTGATCATTAAATATGAGTCTATCCTATTGTACCATGCTCGAGGTGCTTGTTTCAGCCCATAAAGAGATTTTTGGAGTCTATATACCTTATCTTCTTGCCCTAGGACTTCATAGCCAAGTGGTTGCTCCACATACACTTCCCCTTTCAACACTTCGTTCAAGAAGGTTGACTTTACATCCATTTTAAACACCTCCCAATGATGTTGGGCTGCAATTGTTATGATTGCCTGAACTATTTTCAGCCTTGCAACTGGTGCATAAGTCTCATCATAATCTATACCAGACTGTTTGTATCCTTTCACCACTAGCCTTGCTTTATTCCTTTCAATTTTACCTTTTGTTGTACACTTGGTCTTATAGATCCACTTCACTCCAATCACTTGTTTACCCTTGGGTAAATCGGTCAACTCCCATGTTTGGTTCCTCTCTATAGCTTCCAAGTCTTCATCCATGACCTTATACCACTTGTCTTTTTTTACTGCTTCCTCAAAGTGTGTTGGATCACTATAAGAGAATAATGCAAAATCTAAATTATCATTAAAATCAGCATGCCTAGTGTTGTCATAAATCTCCCTTACACTCTTTGTCTTTTGTGGCATCAATGATGCGAGTGTAGCGTCTGAATTAGCTTCCGAGTTGCTACTACTTTGACCTCTGGAGTTGATGTACTGCTGACTGTCCGAAGTACTGCTTTGTTGTACTCTGGAGCTGTTACTTTGTTGTGTCTGTTCAAAGTTGTTGTTTTGTTGAACACTGCTAGAGTTGTTTTCTAAGGATTTATGGTAGTTTCTTCGTGAGTTGTTGCTATCTGAGCTCCTTCCAGGTCGCTATCTTCTGAAACTTCCTCATCATCAAGGGGTATTGTGACTGAAATACCCATGGTGCTACCCACCGCTCCATCCCATGCTTCATTCTCAATAAACACAACATCCCTACTAATCACTACCTTTTTGGTGATGGGATTGTACAATTTGTAGGCTTTTTACTTCTCACTATAGCCTATAAAAATGCATTTTTCACCTTTATCATCATTTTTTTGTCCCTTCTCTTTTGGCACCAATGTATATGCCACACACCCAAAGATTCTTAGGTGCTCAACACTCCACTTGTTGTTTGTCCAACCCTCTTGTGGAATCCTATCACAGACAGCCTTTGTGGGACACCTATTCAGTACGTAAACAGTTGTTGTTACAGCTTCACCCCAAAATATATGTGACATCTCTTTTGGTTTTAGCATGCTTGTTGTCATGTCTTGAATGGTTTTGTTTTTCCTTTCTGCCACTCCATTTTTTTGTGGGGTATATCTTGTTGTGAATTGTTTATGAATGTCCTCACTTCTACAAAAATTCAGAAATTCTTTGGAGATGTACTCTCCCCCTCTATTTGTTCTAAAGGCTTTGATATAGTGTCCACTTTCCTTTTCAACTGTTGTCTTAAACCATTTAAATTTCTCAAAGGCTTCCAATTTGTTTTTCAAAAAATAGACCCAAATTTTTCTACTGTAATAATCTATGAATGTCATGAAATATGTGTTTCCAGCTAAGGTGGGGGTTTTCATGGGTCCACACAAATTTGAGTGCACTAATTCTAATCGTGTTTTTGCTCTCCTAGAGTACCCTGATTGAAAGGGTTGCGTATTTTGCTTTCCTCAAATGCATGCTTCACATTTGTCATCAGGTTCTACAAAGGATGGCAAACCCCTAACCATTCCTTTCCTATACAATAAACCTAAACTAGAAAAGCTTAAGTGCCCATACCTTAAATTTCAAAGTTTGGATGGGTCTTTGATGACTGTTTTGAAAGCAGACTATTGTTCCACAATCGATTTTTGTTCTTATGCTATCAGCACTGGTGAACATTGTTATTTTTGTCCTTTTGGTGTGTCTTCCATAGACACTATGTGCATTCTAAGAGGAAACATTTTGTTTCTTGTCATCTGCATAGCTGCCATCACTTTCTTGCTACCTCCTCTTTCAAATATCTTGCATTCTCCATTTTCCATCAAGATTCTATAACCATTTTGGACCATTTGTCCAATGTTCAATAGATTATGCTTCATGTCGGAGGCATAATAGACATCTTGGATTTGTTGCTTCTCACCATTTTTGGTTTGAATGTTGACAACACCTTTTCCAATGACAAGAACCTTCTCATTGTTGTCCATTTTGATTTATGTTTTTATACTGCTGTCTATGAAGGTAAAAAATTTCTCGTTACCACTCGTGTGGTTGCTGCATCCACTATGTAAATACCAAACTTCATCATTGTTACGCTCAACAAGGTTGCAAACAATAAAAACATTGGACTGTTTGTCATTTTTAGATTTGTTCTCATTTGCTACATTTGCATTTTGACTCTCATTGTCACGTTGCTTCTTCCTACACTCACTTGCATAATGTCCATACTTGTGACAGTAATAACACTGCACATTTCTTTTTTCATACCTTTGATTTGAACTGTTGTTCTTCTTCTGGTTTTGGTTTGCTAACTGTGAGCTGCTTGGCTCCTCTTGGCTGTTTCAGTCTCCTCTTCGAGTATTGCTTCTTCCTCTGCCTCTTTGACCTCTGTGTCTACCATTTCTACCTCTTCCCCGACCTCTTAAATTGGTTTGAGCTTTGAAATCTTGCTCTAGGGAAGGAGTAGATCTATTCAACCGTTGCTCATGGGTTTGTAGTGAACCCATCAACTCATCTATAGTCATTTTGGACAAATTCTTTGCCTTTTTAATGACAACAGCTACATAATCAAACTTAGTAGGCAAACTTCTTAGGATTTTCTCAACAATCATTTGCTCTTCTATTGTTTCTCTATTGACTCTCAGCTGATTTATCAGGGTTGAAACCTTAGTGTGATAATCTAAAATGGACTCATTATCTTTCATTTGCAGAGTCTCAAAATTTCTTCTCAAGAGCTACAACTTAGCTAACCTCATTTTATCAGTCCCCTTGTAACTATTTTGTAATATTTCTCAAGCTTGTTTTTCATAGTTTGATGTTGCTATATGTGGGAAAATAACCTCACTCAAGGCTGCCTCAATCAAATTGAGGGTTTTTGCATCTTTCATCCTAGTTTCTTTCAACTGATTATTTTGTGTATTTGAGAGGGTTGCATAGGTTGTTGGGTCTATGATATCATTGAACCCATTTGTGACCAACTCCTATAGGTCATTTGCAACTAAGAAGGTTCTCATCTTCTTAGCCCAAATGTCATAGTTCTACCCATCAAAATTTGGTGGTTGCTTGCAGTCTTTGCTCTCACCACCTGCCATTCTTCTCAAATTTGAGAAGACTAATCAATGCCTAGATAACCTAGGGATTTTCTAAAGACACCCACAAATAAACTAGCTGCCCAGAAAAGAAAGGCTCTGATACCACTTGTTGGCAGGCAAAGGTGCAACAATACAGAAAACAGTGTTGTGTTGTGACAGAATGAAGGACAGGACAGGAAATAACAAAACATAGTGCACAAAGATAGCATAAAATGACACACATAAATTTAATATTCATGCATTCATTTTCATATATTCCTTTTCACTCCAAAATTACAAAGTGTTTGCTTTGTTTACACTAAAAAATAAAACATAAACAATTTGGACTATTGCCCAATACAATGGTGCTACACTCACACCTATACTACTGCTTACTGCAGTGTTGAAACTGTTGCTTTGTTGTAATTGGTTGTTGCGTCTAATAATCATTCCTTTATGTTGTCTCCTTGTTTTGTATTGAACATTCCTTCTGCTGCTGCAAGGTGTTGTTGGAATATGGCTTGCTTGATGGCATGTGGCTTCTAATGTTGTCATTGATGGCAACCTAAGTCATCCCTCTGGTCCACAGATCAGAATTTTCTCATACCGACAGGAAATGTAATGAACAGTATTTTACCGGCAGAGTATGAAGAACAAGGTATTTGGTCAGTATATCGATCTGTATACTTCACTAGATCATCATTTTGAGTTGTGGATCTCCGAGAGAGTTTGTTAAGCATCTATACTATCTTGTTGTTAAGTTTAGTAGAGCCGCATTGATCAGTGTATGTGTTAGGAGATCCAGTTGGATGCTTTGGCAGAATGATTTTTTGTTTATTTGCTCATTGTGGCCAACCTAGTGAATGTCGCATGTCGCGGATGTATAAGGAGTAATTGTTTAATTGTTTCTTGTGTTGGTTATTTTGTTTTAGGTCCTAGTTATGTCTCAGCCGACTTTGATGGGTGCACATTAAATTTAATTTGTGATTTGAGTCGACCATTGAAGGATATTTCATGTTTTGTTAAAGCCGACTTGAAGCAATGAAATCTTTGTTAGCGGATATATATATATATATATATTTATATGAGATCGGTAATTCAATTTGGGAATTAGAAAGCAAGTGTGAAAGTATGCGAATGTGTGTAAAGAGCAGAACAAATGTGTGTGTGAGTATTAGAAGGGTGATTGAGCAATCTTTGCACAGTTTCAGTAGGGCAGAAAAACAGAGCAGAGCAGAAATTAAAAATTAGTCAGAAGGGTTGAAGAGCATCTACTGAGCTTCACCGGAACTGAATCTAGGCATTTGGAGATGTTATTTTCTCAGTTCAACATTTTGTTGTAATGCAAACATTTTGTAAGGCAATGAGCCTTCCATATTTTGAGCAGTGAGCTCTAGGCAGTGTGTATGAATGCATGTGCATTCCCTTTTATTCATACTTTTAACAGAATATAATTCTGGATTAATCTCCACCGTGGTTTTTCCCCTAACAGGGTTTCCACATAAAAATATTGGTGTTATGGTGCTTTAATTATCTTGTTCATCTACTTGCATCTTTATTTTTGTTTTATGTGTTGTAAATAGTTTAAGGTCTGGATTTAAAATATAGACTTGTTCAACACTGATTCACCCCCCCTCTCAATGTTCCCTGAGTCCAACAATTGGTATCAGAGCCAAGTTCCTCTGCAAAAAGTTTAACAGCTTGAGGTGGATCTTGAATTGCAATGGACTCTAGTGGTCTTCAACAGTAGTTTATGGTGTCACTAGATGATCTTGATCAGTCTAAAGTAGAAGTCATGGAATTAAAAGCAAATCTTGTGGATGTTGAGAAATTCATTCAATCATTCAAGGATAAAATCAATGAGTCAAGAGAAAAGAGGAAGGAACTTTGTGATCAGCTGAAGCATAAAAAAAATAAAAGCTTGGAAGATGTTCACCTGAATCAAACCCTAAAAGAATTAACTGAAGAATGTGAAAAGCTTTCTAGGGACAATGCTACTCTAAAGCTTGAAATGGAATCTGTGGCAATGAAGCTAACCAAGGAGATTGAAGAAAGGAAGAAGAATGAGGAGAATATGGCTCAGTCTTTAAAACAAAAATCTGAAGAATGCAGCTAAGTAAATAGTGGATTCATTCAAATGGAGATTGAACTGCAACAATCCAGAAATAATGAACAAGATTTTGAAAGACAAATAGTTATTCTCAGAGATGAACTCACTACTACAAATGAGTACAAGGAGAAGTTTAGAACTAGTTCTGCTAAGCTTGATGAGCTAACTAAAGGACAAAAGGATGCAAATGATAAGCGAGGTCTTGGATATGAGAAGGAAGAAAGCTTTGGATCTGAACATAAGGATTCCAAACAAAGAAATTAGATGAACAAAGGTAGAAGGTATCTGGTAAGACAACCCAATGCTCAAAAGTTCAATGGTTACTGCTTTGCTTGCAATAAATTTGGTCATATGGCTTCTGAATGTAGAAATAAAATAAATTCAAACATTCCATCATTTCTCGGTCAGTGTTTTAGTTGTAATAAGTTTTGTCATAAGTCAATTGAATGCAGAAGCATGTCTGTCAGTGTAAGGAATGTTAAATGTTATTCCTGTGAAAAATTTGGGCATATTGCTAATCAGTGCAGATCAAAGGGAAATCAATGGAATGAATGGTCTAGACAAACAATTGCAACAGATTTTCTCACATTGCAAAATTCTACAGGAACGAAAACAGGAATAGAAGAGGTCCAGTATACAAGGTAAAAATCACATAAAGATGAAAAAGGAAAAGGGAAAGAGACTGTGGAAGAGATTAGAGATCAAATGAAGAAAACATGGGTAAGGAAGAGTGACTCTGATGAAGGGAATAAGTCCACATTAGAATCTTCTTCTAGTAATTCCTCCAGAAATTGATCTCAGGCCATTGGCCTAGAGGAGTCTTTCAAGAAAAATCCTTTGTTCCCTTGTCAGTAGTTGGCACCGGAATGCAGGAAATTGTCAGTAGCTGTGATAAAATTTTGCAAATGCATCAGTGATTGCTTATGCAAAAACATGAGAAGTAGAAGGTCCACAGACAAATTTTTCTTTTGTTGTCTGAGAAAATAGAGTACCCGGAACTCCTAGGGAAAAATATTTAATGCAACAAAAAGGTTAGGTGCGTGAAGTTATAAAAGTGTATTTGGAACCCTCATTTGTCACCTTGCATTGAAGAAGAACAAAAGGAGAGCCTTTGCAGCGAAATTTCAAAAGAAGTAAAGCAAATTCGGCGGCGAATTCATCAGGTATTTCAGTTGCTTGTAGAATTTTCAATTTTGTGCTCGATGGAAAAACTTGTTTAGTACAGAAAGAAAAATGAAGCAAATCAAAGGAATGGTGAATTTGGATGAGTATAGTAGTGGAAAGATTAGGGTTGCGAGAAATTTGTTGCTAGCCAGTGAATTGAAGTGGCTTGAAGGTACGAAACATAAAAGTTTGGACATTTGGAATGAGTTTCCTTATTTCATTAACGCGGAAGTGGTCAGGTTTATCCTGAACAGATTGAATGAGGACATGCTAACCTTGGATAAACCCTATCTTATTTCAAAGGATGTGATTATAAATTTAACTGGTTTATTCAATGTTGGGGATATTTCGAAAAAGAAGTCGATTCGAAACAAGGAAGTTGAAACCCTAACCGGAGTGACAGGAGATCAAAGGGCTCTAGTAATTTCAATGATCAAAGATCCAATAACAAGGTACATTGCACATGGGATTTCATACAAAACTTTCTTCAGAAACAGGGAAGGTGCAACTTCGGCAGGCGCAGTTTATATCACTCATAAAATGATAATGGAAGATGAAGACTTTCATCTGTGTGGATTGTTGAAGGATCAGTTGATGGAAAATGTGCAATTGACAAAAGAAGCAGATTACCCCTTCAGGTTTGGTACTTTGATCATATGTGTCATGATGTATTTTCTGAACTACTTGCCTCAAAATGATAATGTGGTATGGAAGGAAAATGAACCGGTTTGTAAGCAATTTTTTGAACATTCTAATGCTTTGGGAAATTATGAGCAAGTATATGTAAATTTCTTTAAGGAATTGCTAGGGAAGTTTGGAGAAGTTAACATTCCCTTTCTGGTAAAGATGCTTGAAGTTAGATCATCTTCAAGTAAAACAGAAAGGAAGCAGAAAAGGGCTCTAGAGTTTGTTGATGACACCACTCCGGCACATAAGTCTCCAAAATTTGAAGGAAAAGGCAAAGGATAGATAATTGTGGATATACCAGATGAAGACTCTAATGAGTACACTCCTAGGGATGAACTGGATGTAATAATAGCAAAAGGAAGCGATGAAGAAGGTGCTTTATTCAAAACAAAGATACTGCAAATTGTTCAGGAGGAAGATGAAATGCAGAAGATTGTTGACATATGGTTAGATGGACCCTCATATGAGCAGAACCTGATTGAGAACACATTGAGTTCTTACTTTGTGCATAATAACATTGGATTGGAAAGTTTGAAGAATGTGCTTCTAGAAGAAATGATTGAATGTATCAGGGAGGCTATGGCCTCTGAGCCTCAAGACAAGAAAGAGGAAGAAGTAATTGTACATCTGAAGGAGCAGTTTAGGCTGTCCCTTACCAAATTGAAAAAGAAAATGAATGAGTTGAGGCAATGCATTAATTCAGCTAATAACATTTATAACTATTGTCTTTGGTGGCCTCATGTTGTTGGGAGGTATAAGGAAAAACTGGAGTAGATTGAAGTTGAGTTGATCAAAAGTGGTCAAGATTACAGTATGCTTCAAGACCAAGATGGAGCAGTCAAGAAAAAGATTCAGGAATTGCAGTCTAAGCATGCAAAAGTCCACTTTACCAGAAACACTCTTGTGGACACCTTTTGGAAAGTCAAGGATCTGATTGAATGCAAGTCGGAGCAGCTAATTGAGGTCTTGAGGAAAGGAGAAAAACTAGAAGAAGCAATAACAATCCCAGAATCCCTCATTCAAATTATTACCAAGACATCTGAGAATAATAGCATGATCTTAATCATTGGGATTTTTGTAGAAGCATGGAAGAAATTTCTTTCGATGGAAGAAATTTCTTCCAAGTATGAAAGATAAGTACAAGTTAATTTTCTAACTTAAGTAGCAATTGTACTTCAAATTTTGAATTTTTGAAAGGAGGAGAGAGCTTAGTGAAGAATATATTTGTCGTTGATGTCAAAGGCGGAGGAGAGCAGTGAAAAATGCTTTATCATTCTAAGGGGGAGTTTGAGTTTTGAAATTTTGAATTCTAACACTTAGTCAATTTTCACTAAGTGTTGCCATCAATGTCAAAGGGGGAGATTGTTGGCATATGGCTTGTTTGATGGCATGTGGCTTCTAATGTTGTCATTGATGGCAACCTAAGTCATCCCTCCTGTCCGTAGATCAAAATTTTCTCATACCGGCAGGAAATGTAGTAAACAGTATTTTATCGGCAGAGAGTATGAAGAATAGGGTATTCGGTCAATATATTGATTTGTATGCTTCACTGGATCATCATTTTGAGTTGTGGATCTTCGAAAGAGTTTGTTAAGCATCTTACTATCTTGTTGATAAGTTTAGTGGTGTCGCATTGATCAATGTATGTGTTAGGAGATCCAGTTGGATGCTTTGGCAGGATGTTTTTCTGTTTATTTGCTCATTGTGGCCGACCTAGTAAATGTCGCATGTCGCGGATGTATAAGGAGTAATTGTTTAATTGTTTCTTGTGCTGGTTATTTTGTTTTGGGTCCTAGCTATGTCTTAGCCGACTTTAATGGGTGCACATTAAATTTAATTTGTGATTTGAGCCGACCATTGAAGGATATTTCATGTTTTGTTAAAGTCGACTTGAAGCAATGAAATCTTTGTTAGCAGATATATATATATATATGAGATCGGTAAATCATTTTGGGAATGAGAAAGCAAGTGTGAAAGTATGTGAATGTGTGTAAAGAGCAGAACGTATGTGTTTGTGAGTATTAAAAGGGTGATTGAGCGATCTTTGCACAGTTTCATTAGGGCAGAAAAACAGAGCAGAGTAGAAATACATAATCAATCAGAAAGGCTAAAGAGCATCTACTGAGCTTCACCGGAACTGAATCCAAGCATTTGGAGATGCTATTTTCTCAATTCAACATTTTGTTGTAATGCAAACATTTTGTAAGGCAGTGAGTCTTCCATATTTTGAGCAGTGAGCTCTAGGCAGTGTGTCTAAATGCATGTGTATTCCCTTTTATTCATACTTTTAACAGAGTATAATTGTGGATTAATCTCCACCGTGGTTTTTCCCCTAATAGGGTTTCCACGTAAGAATATTGGTGTTATGGTGCTTTGATTATCTTGTTCATGTGCTTGCATCTTTATTTCTCTTTATGTGTTGTAAATAGTTTAAAGTCTAGATTTAAAGTTTAGACTTGTTGAACACTGAAACAGCCTGAAACATCCTCGTCCATTTGGGAACGGCTGGGGGACGTCGGGGAAGTCCCTCATTGTCCTGAGATGGCTAGCCATCCCCAAATGGACAGGGACACTTCAATAGCAGAAATAACATAAAAAAATTAATGCTTTTATGTTTCTTTGATGCAAATTTGCATATATTTTGTGTGTATGTTACTGTATATTTTCCATTTATATCAGATTTGCATATATTTTGTGTATGGTATTGTATATTTTTTGTGCATGTTACTATATTCCTTGTGTGTCTTCATTGTGTAAATAGCTTTCTACCCTACTTTTCTATCCAAAAGTCATTGTAGTACTTTGAAGATTGTTATAGGCCTAAGAAATTTGAGGTTTCCCCACTACATGCCAATTTGTTGGAGCTCTTTTCGATAAAATGCCTTTGCATTTTTAGTTACCAATGTTAGGAAGCATACTTTTCGATCCATCTTTAGGGTAATTTGTTTTGTGTCAAGAGTAGTTTGAATAACTAAGAAGCATCATCGTCCAAGGCTAAGAAGTTATGTACTCTACTTAAGAGATTTGCACTATTGGGGTTTTCTTGTTTTTGTTACTTTTGAACCATGGTTTTATTGTTCAAGACTATTGTTATAATGTTTTATTGACATTTATTATTTTGTTATACTACTGCTCTCGTGATTTATTTACATGTTGATATTGTTGTTATCAGTTATTGGCATATCTCTCTTTCCCCCTCTTTCTATAATATATTAATAAATTTTGAAAATTATATATATGGCCCCCTAGGGGACGTCCCAGAAATGCATTCCCCCATCCCTGTTCCCAAAACGTCGTGAAACATAGATACCAAATGGTATCAAGTTTTGAGGTCCACATGTCAAGATGTGGATACGCAGATGAAGGTTTTGTATTTAGCTCTTATGTGGAGCCGACCTAACACGTTTGATGTGCAAAGGATGAATAAGTATTTTTATCTTATGAGGGATCTATTGTAGGTTCGTGCCAACCTATCTTAAGATATTTTGAGATTTGAATTATGGTGTGTGTTATGGATGATAAGTTTGAGTCAACAAGTTATATTTTGGTGTTACATCTAATTAGGCCAACCTAATTGATGTTACACTTAATACCGATATATATGTTGGATTGTTTTCGGTATTTTGGATATAGAGATAATGTGACATGTATTGTGTGTGATGCGAATTTGAGCAAAGCAGTGTGAAGTTGAAGATCTAAGTTGTGTGAATGAAGAGCATTACATAATGTTGAATTATAATCAGTGCGAAAAATATTATTGTGTTTCATTGAAACTGTATTCGTGCATATTGTAGATGCATTTGTAAGAGTTCAAAATAAGTTGTGAACCACTCTCTCTTCTATTATTTTCTGTGGATAATGAGTCCACTTGAAATGAGCATTTATGTAATATAACCAGTTATAATATACTGCGAGCTAACTCTCACCGTGGCTTTTCCTATTTTGGATTTTCCACGTAAAAATTTGGTGTTCATGTGTTATGTGATGGTGTGGATGTTTTAATGTTTTATTTCCTTACTATAATAGAATATGTATTAGTGATTAATATTTGGATGGTTTAAACCACCACCACCACCTCTCCCAACCAAACCCTCCCCCTGCCCGCGCCTCAATATCTTGGGTGTTCAATAGTGTCTTCATGGGATATCGATTTTTTTTACACATTGTATATTACTTCAATTATTGTGTTTACTCTATTTTAAAAAGTATTTATCCTTTGCAATCAATTTTGTCTTCAGGTTTTTATTCCTCCAAAGTCATTTCAAGATTGCATATAATCTTGGCTTAGGTGTATCTATTATTCCAATGTCTTCAGTTTTTCAACCTCAACCAAAGGGGTGTTTATTACTTATACTTGCTTATACTCGATCTAATCCTAAGCAGCATTTATTTTTTCACTCAATCTTATCCTCATTAAATTTTGTTCCACTGAAGTAATTCAAGGATTGCACTCAACCTTGTCTCGAGGGATATCTACTCCTCCAAAGTTGTTTAAAATATCTAATCCAACTCCTCCTTATTTGTTGAACTTGAACTCATAACTGGGATATTTATTCATTGTGCTCAACCTTGTACTTGGAGGTTTTATTCTTCTAAAGTAATTCTAGGATTGTAATGTAGCTCATCTTAAGAGATGCATATTTCTTTATAGTTGTTCGATGTTTGCACACAACCTTATCCTTAAAGGTATATACTCCACCAAAGTCAATTGAGGCTTGCACTTTACCTCATTCCTTATTTGGGTCTCCGTAGCAAATTGAATCTCAATGTACTCTTTATGAGCAAGCCATCCCGTCAATTGAACTTGACCTTTTCCACAAGATACAAGAATATTTAGATAGAGAGTTATAACTTAACCTTTTCCACAAGATACAAGAATATTTAGATGAGAGTTTAACTTTTTTAACCATGTTTATGTTAGCAATGATGAGAGAGCAAGGAGAATCGACACCCACAAAGTACACAAGCATCTGTACATGATGTTAATAAGTTGGAGAAGAAGACACTAACACATCAACTTGAGGACTTGCACCCAAAAGTCTACGTCTCAATAAGCAAAGTCTTTGCGCATGTGTAATGCCTTCAGGGATTCCTTGACTCAACATTATATGGTTGTATTTTAGTTATTATTCTTAGTAACAACAATTACAAAACATATGTTTACACGATATAAAATAAAATTAGGTGGTTATAATAAGAGATCTAACTATACACTCATACAATAAAATTCATCCTGCATACATTAGAGCATTGATAAATGAAACTTCAAGCCATAAGTGATTCATATCAACACTACATGAGGGATTTATCTTAACTTCATAATCCTGTAGATTAAAGACTTGGCAACCATGTTACCATGCATCTACTAAGATGCATAGAAAAACAAAAACAGGACAGTCCTATATTCCTCTTGGGCAAAATGATGCAAATCTATAGATGTCACATTCAGCCACAAATGCTGCACAATCAGCAGGCTTGTCATTAGATTTGAAAGAAAAGGGACCAACTATTCACTCATCAAAATTGATGCCACTGCTGTGGATTAAGTAAATTGGAACATTGTTCACTTCTGATGGAATGTTGCATTTTACATCAGTTTTGCATCATGGGTGGAGGTGGTGGGGCAGCAGGAGCAGTTGGGGGAGGAAGAGGAGAAGAACCAGAAGCATTTGCTGGTGGAGGTGGTGGTGGTGGAGGAAGAGAAGATGAACCAGGGGCATTTGGTGGAGGTGGAGGCCGAGGCCCAGGAGCATTTGGTGGTGGTGGAGGACGAGGCCCGGGAGCACTTGGTGGTGGTGGAGGTTGTGAAGCAGGAGCATTTGGAGGGGGAGGAGGAGCTGTTGGACCTGCATTACTTGGTGGACCTGAACTAGGAGGGGCAGACCGTGGTGGTGGAGGGGGCATCCCTGCTCGTGGTGGTGGTGGAGGCATACCTTGAGGCTGCATTGACATTTGAGATGGGGGTGGTGGTCTTGCACCTTGGGGCGGTGGTGGTGGTCCCCTTGCCCAACCAGGTGGAGGGCCCATTCCCATAGGAGGTGGTGGTCTTCCAGGGAAACCTTGTGGTGGCGGTGGCATATTGGGTGGAGGTGGTCTTGGTGGTGGTCGGAACTGCTGAGGAGGCATAGCCCCAGGTTGAGGCATTCCACCCTGTTGCTGATGTTGACTTGGCCATGGTGGAGGTGGCCTAGATGCCTGCATTGGAGGTGGAAATGAACCACCCTGTGGTTGTGGGGGTTGAGAGGGTGGCATCTGCCCATGTTGCAGAGGACCATTGCTGAACGGTGGTGGCAGCATTGGAGGACCCATATTACCATTTGCATGAGGACCATTTGGAAGGGATGGTGGTCCACTTGCAAACAATGTGTGTGGTCTGTTCCTCTGTGTACCAGGATTGCTAGCAGCCAAAAGCCGTTCTGCATCACAGATACAAATTGCACATGATAGCAAATTCTAGAAAAAGAAAATGAATAGCAGAGATTAGACAAAAGGTATTATATACTATATGAAAATGAATTAGATAAAAATAAAAACTCATTAACATAGATTTTAGATTTGCAATAAGCATTCAAAAGCATATGTCCAGATGCTTAATCATCTTGAAAAAGCATTTGATGAAGTGAATAATGAATAAAACAAGCAGAGTGAAGCATGCGAACAATTACCTGCAGGAGTGCCATGTCGTTCTCCTTTTGTATCCTTTTTGTATGCATATGAAACTGTTATTTGACGATTGCAAAGATATTGGCCATTCATTGCCTGCAAAAAGGAATTGAAGAGTCAGTTGCGAAGGTTAATCACACCAAGCATCAAGGATGAAAGAAGACATCCAATGGAAATGTGAATGAGGGTTTTATAATGAAATCAAAATAGATTTTTATATTGCATCAAGGGTTTGGAGGTAAAACAAAAAGCCGGAAGCTTGTTGTAAGGCATTTATGCATGCAGTCGGTCGTAAGTACATATATATGACAATCCCAATTATTTTTCTCAGCAAAAATAAAGATAATTAAGAGAACATACGAAACAACATGCAACTGGTGAAGTAGCATGGCCCTGATATCTGTCAGGAATAGAGGGTAAAGTTTATGATGAAAACAAGACATCACAGAATGTTTATCCAACAATAAGTTTCATATTCTCCCATGAAAACAGATACAATTGATATAGCCAGTCTGAATTCTTAAGGCACAGCATACCTCAATAGCAGCATCAGATGTCTCAAAAGAGTCGTAACTGACAAAGCCAAAACCCCGTGAATTTCCAGTATCAGGATCCCTCATAATCTGCAATAACATGGCGACAAAAGTCATGCTAGGGCCAAATAAATTGTCTTCATAGACAAAGATGGACTAGTTCAAGCTTCCTTCAAATACACGAGCTCAATAATAAAATTTCAATCTGTGCAAACATATTGTTACAAAAGATTACACTAAACCTAAACTAAGTATCCCCTCTTTATGTATCGATGGCTAAAATTTAAATTTAAAAACATGCAAGGAAACTGACATGCCTACATGTAGGATAGTATGAGATGAAATTGGATCACTTAGATTGGAGCTAAAGACTATTCGCAATTATAAGTATAAGACAAAATGAAAACCTAGTTTCACCTTTAAATGCACCGCTTCCTATATAAACAATTAAAGCCAGGCATCCTGCCAAATGGGATGAGCTTAAGTGGTAGATCACTGGGGCTCTCATAGCCACAAGTTAACTTTTAATATCCCCAGGAGACATAAGACGTGTTACTGTTGATGGTAGTAAAATATTGCATTCCAACTCTGGGTGCAGGAAACCCCAAAAATGGTCGGTTGTGAATTCCAAGGGGACTTTGATAGAGAGATACCCCTCAGCCAGAGCACTTATGCCTACAGTTACCCCAAAAGGGAAAATCAAAAAAATAAAAATAAAGACGCATTCTTACAAAATAGAGATCAGTTATTAAATCATGCTAAATCATACTTCTTCAATGTCAAACCTTCTTGAGATCTAAATTAAAAAAGTCAAAAAGGAAAGTAAGACCAATTCCATATGGACAAGGATTCTCTAGTACAGCTCTATCCTAAATAGGGACCAAATCATTAAGTGTGCCTCTGAGGCTTTGGACCCCAGACATGTAGCAGTAGCAGGAAGAAAAGAATAAAATATCTTTCTCCAAGAAAGAATCCTGGCCATGAGCAAACACTAAAAAGTACAAATAACAAGGAATGTTAAATAAATAGAAGACGACTGATTTTGTAAAAGATTCTTAATCCTTGCAAATACTTTTCCATTACCCTACTACAAGCCCCAATGCAATCCCTACTGCAGCTCCTTGGCCTTAGAAGAATCTGTTCAACATCAGGGGAAGTGTTATTGCAAAGTTTCCAGCAGTGCTCCTTGAACAGTGGTATAATCTTGCTTTCCTAACAAATTCTCTAGACTGTTAAAAATTCTGAAAGATACCAAGGTTGAACTCCCCTAGAGGAAGTTGAAAGGAATTCAGAAATTTAATGTAAGAGAATTCAGACTTCTACCCAAATCTGGAAAAAATCAGGAAAAGAATTTCAGCAAGACTAGTGACTCACTCCCCAGGGAGGTTGTTAAAATTATGCAAAACAGGTTTATAGTTATACATTGTACTTTTATCTTATAAAGATAATGAGGACACGATATTTGAGGGAGACCCTTGGTCCATGAACTGAGCAAAGACCCCTTCAGAAGCATTGTTATCTGCCCTTCAATCCCAATCTTTGGGATATTAACTGTGGTTCTCCCTTTATGAAGCACTAGGCACTGGCCTTCTATCTCATAGAACTGTCTGAAATGGTAAAATTTGTGTCAGTCTGTATTCTATTCAAGAATAGTATTTGGATGTCCTCCCTTCGAAGGATTGGTAATGTGACTGATGAACATGTCACAGATACTAAACTCACAAAGATCACAGAGCAATTTATGATAAATTATGCTCAAAAAAAATTAATGTTGAATTGAAGTAGAGAAGCACAAATCAGATAGAATTGAACTTGCTTTAGCAGGTACTATATGAGAACTGCAAACATATTATTAAATGTATGATTTTTTTAGTAAAAATCACCATAGTGTGGTTAATTGTTTAAAACTTGCCTGGAATTGCAATCAAAGGTGACTTCAACTACTCCCATCACCTCCAACTTGATCCCATTCAGCCAGTTTTTCATGACCCCTCTGGCTTTGGGCCAAACAAATCCTTAAAAAATATATGGCTTTGGGCCAACCTATCTCAATTCCTAACAGAAATTTTAATTTCTATTAGTAAATCAGCTGGAAGCACATTCTTCAAGTTCTTGTGTGGACAATCATCTTCCCTCTAGTTTGTTGTAACCAGCTCCTTCATTCTATATCCATTGATAAGTTGATGTAAGATAAGGCTGAGCAGGTGGAAATTCAAAAAGCTCTTGAGAAGGCAGAGTGGATGGAAATTCACAAAAACTCTCGGCCCTCTAATCCCTCTGTAATCCATTCTTTTGTAGTCAAGAATGTCAAAATGATCCCATATTTCATACTTATTACTAACCCCTACATGTTATTGAAGCATGATTTAGCTTCTACATGGGCATTCAAGCAAGCTCTGTAATATATGCCTCAATCAGAAATTGCGTGACTGAAGAAAACTAGCATGGACTTTTGGGATCATAAAGCTACTCCACTTGAGAGTTCTAGAATTTTGTGAAGTACACTTAATCTATTTATACCCACTTGGGTAGAACTACTAATTTAAATTAAATTCTCTGCAATCTGTGGTAGCCATTATTTCCATTTTGATTTGTCACCATTATTTTTTCCACCATACAAATGGCAGATATACAGAACCTTGTTTTTACTAAACTAATTAGTAATCACCACAATATAGACTTCATTACCTGCAAATTTGCAATATGCATGGATTTTGAATGAGACCAGGAATCTCATACAATACCCATTCTCAGTTCAAAGAAGCATACAAGTTATTGTGGAGTTTGTTAGTTTTTATCTGCTTTCCCTGCTCATAAAGAATCAACCATAGAGTTTGATAGTTTTCATCTGTCATGCCTGAACTCAAGGACATCCCCAGCTTACTTATGTGTAGCTACATTCATACACCTTTATCATTAGGAGATCAACCAGCATGTTAGCTTTCTTTGAATGTGTGAAAATTAGAGGACTTGATGACATCTCTTCAACATTGCTTAGTTTCCAACCTTCTCAATCTCAAATGGATGTCCACAAACTTTCCAAGGTATTATTCCTCTTGGTATTGCTCCATAAATTTCTGCTCAATCAGCCTCTTCAAGAACATTGTTTTCTTCTTTTTTGAACACATCTTCACATACAACTATCTGCAGTTATAGAACTTACACCTACAACAAACTCGCTCACAACCACAACTATCCTCTACCCAACTGTCATGTCCCCAAAAACCGTGACACCAAAATATGAAATATAGGAACATTTAAACAATATCAAAATATAAATTTAAAGAAATACAATCTAAATCTCATTATGATTCTAATTATCACCAATAATATTATAATTGTAATAGTCAAATATAAGATACAAAATATAACATTGGGATTACCGAGATACAAATACTAGATGTTATAATCATAATAATAAATAAATAATATATATTGAAAATACAAATTAACAATGTAACATCGTTATGATAATTATCGTCATTATAATATTAGCCATTCAAATATAAGTAACTTCCATTTTAGTATTATATTATAATTATAATTATGGAGCAGCTAATATTATAATAATAGAAATAATAAAGAAACTAATAGCTGTGTTAAAAGAAACATTGAAAAAATAATTGATACCCATACTCATGACCTTAAGAAGATATTTAAATAAGCATTTGCAGGCTTTACCCTCCTCACCCAGCGTCGAACTATTGAACATGATATCTGTTGGGCGTTTCTCATCCACAGCTTGCCGAGTATCATGACCACATCATTTGACGTGTGTACACTGGAGGAAGAAGGACCAACGCCTATCAATAAGCATCTCAATGATTTACTTCTGGACCAATTCTCCTGAGACACCATTTATAAAAGGTAGGAATACCAATAAATATTCATACACGTGTTTTGTCTCTCATATTGAACCATAGTTCAACATCACAGGTTGTCTTCAATAAATAAAAGCTATCGGGGTAGCCTGAACGTAATTGCCATTAGAGATCCTTCCTACGCACCAGGCATTGGAGTTTATGATGCCAATATGTCATGAAAGAGCATTACTAGAAATTGCCTCTTCACCAATTTGGTGGCAACATGGTCTGAATCAATAATTTAGATGTTAAAAGAGCAACGATATCAGCACTTAAGCCAGCAATTAAAAGCAATAGTTAATATAAAGGCATCGATTATGTTAGTTAAAGGCTCCTTTAGTTTGAACGGCCAAGCAACTAATAAGAAATCGTACCTATTGAGAAGAGTTATCACCTTTTAGAATGGGCACCTCTATTCAGTAATCATAGGGATTTAAAAGGACGAAGAATGTTATGGGAAGGGAGAATGGAATAGTTTGGAAACAAGAAGGGAACGAATAGGAGGGAGATAAAGAGGGAGGTAACCCAGGAAGAACAGCCTTCAGGTAAGATTACTCACTGGCTTTAATATATAGTTTCCACAATCTGACATAATGATGCCGCATGAACCTCTGACTCAGTTGGTCTGTGTATTATTGAATGTAATCTCTAGTCTTTGTTCACTGAGATGCAAGTTGCTCCTAACGCATTTGGAACCATTCTGGAAAATAGATTCATGGCAAATTGATATTGTATATTAACTCTGGACGGACTGTGTAGTCCTGGAATGTTATAAACTGTGATTGTCTCTTCTACAAGACTGATTCTAATAATGACTGATCTATATCGTTGTGGCTGAAGTCTGGGTTTTGCAAATGGCAAATTAGATCGAACTAATTTTCGTACTGTAGGCTGCATTGATCAGAAAATAGAATGAACATATAGGCATGGATACTCATTAATTTATTTCTGCACTCTAAGGAACTTTCATGCTAGAACTAAATGATATGGTATACATATATGGAACTGAACTAAATTGTTGATTGCATTAGTGTATAGAATATAATGGCTGAACTACAGATATGAATCTTGCTATATTTACTCATGCTCTCTGATTTATCTTCATGCTGAATTAGATATTCATGTAGGACTCTTTCCTAGCATAATATATGAAAATGTAAGTGAATCAATAAAGGCTGCTTATTTGGGAATTGTATAGAAACTGTCTTCATTCTGATTGTAATCCTGCCAGGAGAGGTGAGTCATGACTTAAGTGGTTTGTCTAAAAACCCCACCCAGGTTTCCGCCCCACGGGCCCAAAGCAAGGGTTGGGCATTCTGCCCCACTGGCCCGAAGCTAGGGTTGGGTCATGGAGGGGTGGGGGGTTCCACCTAGGCATTCTGCCCCGCAGGCCCGAGATAAGGGTTGGGCAATAGGAGGTGGTAGACCATTGGGCCCCTTAAGGCTTCCCCTCTCCTGATGGGCTGAGTGACTTTTCTTTATGGGCCCCTTAAGAATTCCCCTCTCCTGATGGGCTGAGTGACTTTTTCTTTATGTTTGCAATCTGCAAGTGTTGTTATGTCGGATTTCTGGATATTAGATATTAATGCTAACATGTAGGAATGTGGACTTGTATATAAATGGTGATGCAGGTATTCTTCCAAGACTTTACAATTGCAAAGGACCCTTGCAGGTGGGAATAGAGTCTCGAAGCCCTTAACATCCAGCAAACCTTAGAACCAGCCAGGTACAGGACCATCACACCAACAATGTCATTGGAAGATGCACTCTCAAACCCCCTCTATCCATTTTTAGCACATCTTCTACCCAGCACTACCCTTGTTGGAGGACAGCCAACATACCCTTACACAACACTCATTCCCTTATTATCACCATGTCCTCTCTCACATGCATTTCTCTACAGCCTCAAACACAACCCAACAATCATACCTTCTCATGCAACTCTTCTCAACTTGCCCAGCAAGCAAACCTGGGTCTGATACCAAATGCTGCAGTCAGGTCCCAGGTACCCATTGAAAGACAACCAAGGCCTGCAGCTACCCTTTGATTTTAAATGACAGATTTTGAGATGGAAAACAGCACACACCCACACAATTTTATGATATTTTATTCATCTGAAGAATACCTTTGAGAACTTGAAAATAAGAATTTGACAGAATTTAAAGGCTATGTACAGCCATAGACACAGACATGAAGAAATTTTTCTCATTCATCCTTTAAATAGTCTTTTCAAATTTTTGAAATAGCATTCCATCTGCATTTACTTTTCATATGGACTGTGAATGAAACAGTCATGTACTTATTACAAACCAACGAGCAATATCAGCCCTTGTGCTATTAGCACCTCCAACTGGTTATCATATTATTTATTTTTTGCCTCTCCTTACTGTAGGTGCACAACCAATAATGTGTCTTAAATTAAAACGATATTCCCCATTGTCCTGTTTTTTTCCTAGACTCGCGAAAAAATGAATAAAATAATGAGAGCATTCGATCCTAGGCCTCCAGGAATAGGCATCTGATAGATGCCAGCTCAGATAGGAATCACGTAACAAATATGGGAGCTAGCAGCCACTGCCAGCAGATAAATTGAAGATCTAGCCCTTTTGTGTAAGATATAAATTCCCTCGTCAATGCTCAGAATAGGGACAGGAATAAATTAAATAAAATAACTGAAGCTGCCTGCCATCCAAGAATAGCAAATGTTAAATTGGAGTTTTTCCTGCCAAGAATTTAAGAGTGGATACCAGCATGCAGAGTAATCAGCACCCAACCTAGTGAATATTTAAAGGAATATTTGAAAGTCTCGTTACCCCACACCTCCACAAAAGTCAAAACACCCACAAGGAATAGGAGTTAAAAGTGGATGTCTATAAATTGTAACAAGAAGACCCCAACAATAACATGGATAACCATTCAGCATCTAGGAAAGGATGGCAATCAAACTATATATAGCCCCACGTCCAGCACATGGTAACAGTGGCTTTAAGGCATAGACGATGAAAAGGATCAAGGAAAGAATTTACTGAACCAAACAAAGATCAAGGAGCTAAAAACCAGCAACATCAAGGAGCTCAAAACCAGCAACAGAGCCTGCATCTAATTCCAAAAAATTAGACAGAAAAATCAAAACTATTAGAATTATTTTTCTGTTGTGTAGGATTCAGCCCCGAATGCTCTTATATCACCTGGGCTTCAGGAGATCCCCCTACAAGCCATCTATTAGAGTATTCTTAAAGTCCACAACATTGGACCATCCCATGTTGTGAAGACTTGGCTCAAAGGCTGAAGAAGAGGAAAGGAAGCATGGATCAAGGAGTGGAGATCCCAAGCATCATTCTAGAAGAAGAACCTCTAACCATTTTTATCACCCAAAAGAGACAATCCTTAACAAGGGAAGCCCCTTTCTTAAGAGTATTCCAAACCATTGAACCTTTCTTGACCAAATCCATTATTGAATTTCAATATCACCAACAACACCTAAATATTTGAAGTTAAGAATCCTAGCCCAAGTCTGATCTGGATGCTTACACCATCTACAATAAAACATAGCAGCCAAGGCTTGTCTATTGAGAACAGTCCACCTAAGGCCCAGGCCACCAAACTACTTAGGCCTGCTCACTTGATCCCAGCTAAGACTCCACCTTTTAGAATCCAAATTACTCTTCCTAGAGAGCATCAAAGTCCTTGAGAAGTCTTTTGGGGGTAGATAACACAAGAAATATGTAGGTAGGCAAAGCATGAAGAACAGACTTCAAGAGAGTAATAACCGAAAAAAACAACCATCGGAAGGTCAGATGAGTAACCCGCATTCTAAACCTTTCAGTATTCTTCTTCCACCAATCTTTTTTCGGGTAACCAACTGATAAGGTGATACCAAGGTAATCAAATGGAAGTTGCTCTATTTTAAAATGAAGGATAAGAGCTATTCATTGTTAGATAATCAAAGGGGTACTAAAGAAGAACATTTGGACTTGTCCACATTAATTTGTTATCCAAAAGTAACCAAATAAATATCTAAGGCTTTCTTATGATTAACAACTTCTTGAATGTTAGCAACACTTAGTATAAACTTGTGTCATCAACAAATTGAAGATGAGTTTGCGAATCAAGATCTTGCGCAATAGTCCAACCTTGGATGCAGCTATTGGTTTTTTAGTGCTTTAGCAATTTGCACAAACCTTCTTCCATGAGAATGAAGATGTAAGGAGATAAAGGATTGCCTTGTCATAGCCCCCTCAAAGCAAAGAAGACGAGAGAAGGGATACCATTTGTAGAGAAGGGGGATTCGCTACTCACAAGTTCTCTTCATTCAAAGAGCCTCACGGGGGGAACTGCCCTAAACTACCTCAAGGAACAGCGGAGTTCTCTTCATTCAGAGAGCCTCACAGAGCAAACTGCCCTAAACTACCTCAAGAAACAATGCAAGAGTTCTAGAATCGGAAAGAGTAGGTCACAAAGATTCTCTAGACAAACTGACAAGCTTTCGGCCAAAGGATGTTAGCGTAGAATACGGACAACAGCACAACGCCCTGGCATCCCAAATGCACGTAGGCGTCTCATACGGACCAAAAAGCAAGTTTGTCACAAAAAATGACAAAATGACTACTTCTACTCAGATTGTTAAAAACCTTAGAATGCAAGAAAGTAACAAATATAATAGAACTGAAATAAGGAAGTATAAATGAGAGAGACAAGGAGGAGAAAGGAAAGAAGATGCTCACAACAATCCAGGTAATGAAGCCTCCAACTAGTAGATATCTTCAATACCTGTGTCTATAAGATCGAGAGAAAGTGTTGGGGCTATATAGGGGTTTGCCTCAGTCAAACCCCCATTTTAGTGTTCCCACCTCCACGGACAGCCAAAAAGAAAGAGAGTGAGTAACCGAAATAAAAAAAGCGTGTGGTGAAAGCAAAACCGCTTCAAGAGTAGAACCCGCACCACCAAGTATGAGTGATAAAAGCAATCCGCGCTCGAGGAGGAAAACTCGTATCACAAAAAGAGTGATAAAAGCAATCCCCGCTCAAGGAGGAAAACCCGTATCACAAAAGGGGTGATAAAAGCAATCCCCGCTCAAGGAGGAGAACCTGTATCACAAAGTGAGAATGCAAATGATAAGGGATATGGAATCCCAGGATGCTCAAAGGTGCAAGGCACAATGTAGATATGCAAGGCTTAGGAGGCCAAGGAGGGAACCAAGGGAAGCTACAAGAGCCAAGAGTGTGTTGCAAAGAGAGAAGCAAAGAGGGCTTGAAGGTGCTGCTGTAACAAGCTGTAAAGAGCTATGCAAGCAAGAGCAAGATGGAAGAATGCTTGAGAAAGAAGCTAAGAAGGAGAAGAAGCCAAAAGCAGAAGAGAAGAGCTAGAAGAAGTTAGAGATGTTAGAAGTATTGTCATCGATGTCAAGACAAGAATATATCCATACCAATGTTGGCTTAATCAAGTTGTTGGATAAATCAGTTTGCTTAAAGTTGAATAAGATTGGTGAATATTGTTGAAGATAGTGGACCAAAATCTGATCTGTATGTATGATCAAATCTGAGCTGTACGTGTGAAAATGGAGCAAAGCAAAATCTGATCTGTACGTATGATAATTAAGCAAAATCTGATTCATACCACTATGTATGATAATGGAGAAAAATCTGGATATATTCATACCACTATCATCGATCCTCTTAAAACAAAAAAGCATACGATCTCCACTTCGAATAAATGATGCTATATTACAGTTTGAGATCTGTATGGAACCTGAATGAATGACAGAGCGAACTACTACAGTTGGATTATTTGAACATTTCTACAGGTTGATTGTTTGAAGATTGAAATTATTAGTAGAACGGATTGATTATTTTAACAAAGCTGATTTGTGATTTGTTATGCAGAAATAATGTGGAGAATCGAAGATCCAAAAGACATGTTTCTCTGATGTGGAGATTTGAAGAATCAAAAGACGTCTGAGCAGATACGACCTCTGATGTGGAGATTTGAAAATTCAAAAGACGTGTCTTTAAGAATGTTTGATTAAAAATTCTTTACTAAAAACGTGCTTCAAAGACAGTTAAAATTAATTTATGAAAACACGTCTTTGAACAAATGCGAGTAATCAAAAGGCACGATTAAATGGAACAAGTTTGGAATGACATGTCTTTCGTTTAAGAAAGATTCAAATCTTAAAAGGACGTGTTGACTTTCTCTACAGATGCGTTTTAGTTAATAAAAGCAAACTAGTCAAGTCTTGAAGAGACGTGTTTCAAAGTCAAGCAAGTGTGACATGGCCGCACAATCAAAAGACGCACCTCATTCTAAAGGACATGTTTGTTTAAAAGGTTGCAATTTCATTCAAAGATGTATTCTTTGTGAGAAACTTAGTCTACAGGTGCGACTGCAAAAGACAGAATTTAATAGAAGTTTTAATAATCTGAAGAGATCAATTAAGTCTAATACACATAAATGAAGGGGTGTGAATAAACAAGAGTTATGTTCTTTCTTCAAGAGATGCAAGCTTTGATCAAGATATATAATTGACATTCATTTCAAGTGTGTGAAGTGTGGTTGTGAAGTATTAGGTGGTTCATATCAGAAACCCATCTTCTTGTGTGGACTGAGTGTGAGATTTTTCATCACAAAGGCAGATTGGAGGATTGGGAGAGTGCAGATCTGATTGAAGACATTTACTTCATCCATCAAGTCAAGGTTTGGTGCCTTGCATTAGGGGTTGGTGCTCCTTGTAGGTTGGTGCCTACTAAAATTCTAAAGGAGTTGGTGTTCCTTGTAGGTTGTAGCCTACAAAATCATCTTGTTTGTAAATAAAGTAGGCTGGTGCCTACTTCCATTTGTAAAATCATTTAATCAATTCAATAAAGAGGTGTCAACTTGCTTTCATTGATTTATATCAGAAGTTGATGTTGAAAAGGTTTAAGATTGTTGAAAAGTTGAGAATTAAAAAAATTGTATTGATTTACTGATTCACCCCCCCCTCTTAGTAAATCTTTTGTGCTCTTCAAGAGAGCAAAATGAACTAAAAGGATAGCTTTTAATGAGGGAAAAGAAGCTTCCCGAGCCATTTCAGGGCATCTCGAGCCGTTGCCACCAACCAAAGGAGGTGACAAGTGGCAAACATGCTCGAAAACGGTCGTTTGAACGTTGAAACGTTGCAAGACGCTAGCACGGCGCGCTAATGTCCGGACATGTCACGCTACAAAACAACACGAACGGGAAAAGCACAAGGTTCGATGCAAAGTTGACAAGCGAGGGTAGCTGCTGAAAAGGGGTGTTGGAGCATTATGAGAAGGGAAAAAGGCTAATACACGGGCTAAAATGAGCCTACACAAGATGCTAAGGGAGTGGACACTAAAGTAGATACAAAAATGCATGTGAAATTGCAAGGGTTGCAATTTTACAACTATACACCATTAATAAAAATAGATTAGGTCAAACCCACAACTCATGACCCAATCAATCCATTCCAAGCAAAATCCAAACGTTATAAGAATATTCTTGAGGAAAGAACATCGAACCTATTATAGGCCTTGGACATATCCAGCTTGATAAACATAGCCTTATCCTTGGAACAAGACATAGAGTGAATGGCCTTAGTGGTTATAACTACTCCGTCAAGGATCTAGAAGCCCTTCACAAACCCTTGTGCACAAGCGAGATGAGAGAAACGAAAATCCACTTCAAATACTACATAATGAGTTTGGTGATAATCTTATAGGTTACAATGCAAAGAGCAATAGGGAAAAATAAATGAAAATAGTCAACCCCCTCCTTTTTACAATTCAGGGTTCAAAAGGGGGTATTGAGCACTTTGAGTATCTACCTATTGGATTGAGACTTGTGTACCACCTTTGAAAGATCGAACTTTAAGATGTCCCAAAATTCTTGAAAGAAATCAATAGGAAAATCGTTTGGGCCAATAGGTTTCCCTCTCTTCCAAAGGAACACAACTTCAAGCTCCTCATAAGAGATGGGACCTATACAAAAATTGTTCATATCCATAAAATCAAGAGGGCCTCTGCAATCCAAAATGATTTGTTCTTCCTCCAAGGCCTAGGGGCCACTTATGTCCTAGAAAGAAAAATATTGGACGCCTCCCCACTTATGTCCTAGAAAGAGGATAGTTGATTACCTTGGGCAAAGATGAGCACAGAAAACATTCCCACTTCCCCTATATTTGAGTGAAATATAGAAAATGGGGTATTCCTATATCCCTCTTACAGCCGATGAATTCATAATTTCTATTTCCAAAATACCTCCTCTTGTAAGTGCCATTCATTAAGCTCTTTGGAAAGAGAGGATTTCTTCAAAAGATGGTCCCTCGTCATACCTATTTCCTTGATTTCAAAGGTGATAACCTCAAGTTTCTCCTGCACCTATTTCTTTTTCTCGAAAATGTTTCCAAAACAAGATCTATTCCACTGTTTGAGCTTGAACTTCACAAATTGAAGTCTTTTGAAGAAGGAATACAAATTTTGCAACTTAGCAAAAACTCAAAAAAACTCAGCAACCTAAAAAATTGCTAATATTTCTTTTAAAACGCTTTTTTTTTGCAAAATTCAATGACAAAATGTATCCAATGAGTCCATAAATGAGTATAAAAGTGTTTTCTATTAAATTTGATTCCATTGAGTACAAATTGAGTACAAAATCGCATCATGATGTGGAATCCCAATACAATAGTTAGCTGGAAACTATTATGAATTTATGATTATTGTCTTTGAAAATCATCATAATTCATAAATTGCATGGTACAACATTTTACATCTTCCTCTTCCCTAGTCTAGTGAAATAAATGAGTATAAAAGTGTTTTCTATTAAATTTGATTCCATTGAATACAAATTGAGTACAAAATCGCATCATGATGTGGAATCCCAATACAATAGTTAGCTGGCAACTATTATGAATTTATGATTATTGTCTTTGAAAATCATCATAATTCATAAATTGCATGGTACAACATTTTACATCTTCCTCTTCCCTAGTCTAGTGAAAACTTGGGAAGAGATTCTAATCCTTGCAATATCACCCAATGACATTCTAGTAGCTCCTTTTGCTGCAGCAACATCTTCCATTGCCTACCTCTCAAAAGCAAGAATCTCATCAGCAATAAACTATGGGGCATCCTCCTCTTGCCTTGTCCAATCATTATAAAGATCAAAGTCCCTCTACCTTTCTTGCGCAAAATTGAAGGTAGTCTTTTATTTTATAATAATAATAGCACTTGAATCTTTGATATTGATAGTATGATACTTCGTCATTGATTAATGATATTATGATAGTGATAAAGTTAATTGTCTAAGTTGTCAATTCTGGTCTCCACTCCCAAACCCCCTCAATGCAATCAAATTTCTTTTATGACAAGAGATCCCAATAACTAGTGGGAGTTTGGAGTGGAGAACCCCATGGGGTTGAGAGATTTTGTTCTTGGAGAAAAACAATATCAAACTTGTGCTCTCAAATACGGTCCCAAATAGCTTTTTGATGATGGGTGCTTTGTATTATATGAAATCACAATCATTTACGGGGAGTAGAGAAGTGTGCATCTAATGTTTGAATGACACCAAATTCAACCTAAGATTCCCCAATCATCTTCACCTTTTCCTGATTTCATTTTCTACTAGCTTTGGAAGTCTTATTTGAGGCACTTTTTTCGAGATTCTTTTACTAAAGGCCTAAGAGAAGTGGAACTTTCTTCTTAGAATCATCTTTTGATTCCTAAGTTAGGGATCCTTCTATCAAGAAAAAATCGAAAGTTTTTCATTGAGATAATCTATATTGAAAGGAGGATCAATGATTGTAGAGGCATCCACATTCTCAACTCCTTGATGCATAGCAACTTCTTTTATGCAACTAGGAAAGGTGGGGCTATCACATTCAGGGGCATCTGCAATTCAAAATCGTCATGAAGTTCTGTCAAGTGGGAAGATGCATCAGGATTTGCTTGAATCTGATTCTAAGATTGTTGGGACCTATTCGCCATAGAAGGCCCCCGTTCCCCAAAATTTTTCTAACACCTCAAATCTATTATTAAACTTTCCTCTTAGTAATTTTTCTTTCTAGCACGGTTGTGGCCTTCCTCTATTGCAAGTTTTCATAGGCATGAAGCCATCTAGATCTAATCCATCAACACGGGTCGACACTTTTCATTTTCTTTTAGCTTTTGCTACAGAGTTTTCCCGTGACAGTTGAGGAGAGCTATAGCTCTTTGCAGGTAATTCCTTTGTAGATGCCCATAAGTATGGCAACTCGACAATGAAAGGTAAGAGCTTCATAGTCTATTTGTTGAATCCATTGCACGTTTCCCAATCTGATTTCTAGAGTATCAACAAAGGGCTTATTAAGATCAATTTCAACACAAATGTAAGCATAAGTGGTTACCTTTCTTTCCAACATTAAATGTAAAAAACCCATGCGTTTCCCAAGGACCGCAACAAGAATGTTAGATCTCCAAAACTCCATGGGTAACCAAAAGAGAGGAACCCAAATTGAGATTCGTGAGAGGAGCTCTTCCACATTAAATCCCACATGCCAAGGTTTAACAAATAAACCTACCTAATTGCAAAAGTAAGGACCTCATTCAAATGCCATAATATGATCAGTCATTCTCGAAAAGACCACAAAGAAATATCCATTTGCATCCAAAATAGCGTCCATATTTGTAATGTCCCCTTTTGGCACTTAGCCAATTTGTGCACATTTAGCCAGTTACCAAGTCTTTCGAAGGCTAACTAGTTAGTTAGGGAGAACTACAATATTCTTGGAGAAGCATTTGATCAATCTTGCAGAGCAATTGTTCTTGGGTTTGAGTTCAATTGGTTAGTTGGAGCCGTTTGATGCTTTTGGAATTGATTTTCAACCTTTTGGGTGCTCTCCAAACTTCTTGGAGGAGTGAACTATTTTTATAAAGTCACCAAGTCGATTTCAACCATCTTCATACTGCTTCAGTTTCATCATGGTGTGGTTAAAATTGGATTCCAATGACATTGCAGTACTTTCCACAGCTTGGGTGAGTTATTAAGTTATTTAATTAAAACATTTCACTAATGTTGTCTAATGTTGAGAAATAATTAAAGGACAACTTAGTGTAATAGCTCATTAGAAAGGTGATTAGATGTTTGCACCATAGTTTGCAGACTCGGCAGACTCGCCGCGGACTCGGGAGTCCATAGGCTAGCCGAGTCGACTCGCCACGGACTCCGGAGTCCATAGGCTAGCCGAGTCGACTCGCCACGAACTCGGGAGTCGAGTCCAGGAGAGTCCTGGGTCGGGACTCGGGAGTCCAACCTCAGGACTCGAAGGTCAGACTCGGGAGTCCCAACTCAGGACTCTCCTATGTGGCTGGGAGTCAAAAGGGGTTAAAAAGAGTCCTGAGGTTGGACTCGGGAGTCCCAACCCAGAACTCTCTTGTGTGGCTGGGAGTCAAAAGAGGTTAAAAACCCATGTTTTTTTAAACTTTTTCTTTCATTTTAGCATTCAAGTTTGTGAAATAGAGGTCTGCAAATTGAATTGGGGTTGAAAGAAGCCAAGATTATATGTAAACATTTATAATCTTATGATGTTATACATTGAAACTATGAGTATTTGATGACTATGAATGATTAAATTTCAATTATTGAGTGTTTGATGATCATATGACATGTGTAATATTTGAATTATGAGTGTTTGATAATCAAATTAGGCTCTTATGTTCTCTAAATGCATTAATTTGTTCTTTTTTTTTGTAAAACTATGGTTTTTTTTTGCCGAGTCTTTTCCCGAGTCCGTGCCGAGTCCCAAGTCCGAGTCATATTTTTGGGCTGCTGAGTCCACGGCGAGTCCGAGTTTTCAAACTATGGTTTGCACATTATGAATTATTTAATTTAAAGCATAAAGTGTTTTTTGGAAAAAGCAAAAAAAGCGCTTTTTTGAAAAGAAAAAAACAAAAAGGTGTTTTTATTGAAAAAACAGCAAAAAAGTTCTTTCAAAAAAGCAACGAAAAAACTATAAAAGGAGGTGTTGAGGGCTTATTTGGATATGAAAGTTTTCTCATGCTATTATGCTATCACATTGAACCTGGGAGTTCTTCCATAGTCTTTTGTGGATGAAAACCCTCTTTGATTTCTAGTTTCGGATTTGAGAGATAATCCCACGCTAGATTGAAGTGATTTCATTCCAAAGATCACCATTGTGCTTCAAATCGAATTTCAATTTTGGATCTTGCTGAGATGAAGATTTATTCAATGTTTTGAGGTTTGTTGGGTGGAGTTTGAAGGGAGTTTTCCAGTATTTTGCTTGCGGGTGTGTTTGTTTGCTCCTTTCCAAGTTTCCAAAGCATCAACAGAAATGTTTCAGTTCTAATTTGTCCAAAGTACAGCAGCAAAAAGGGTGTTTTCAGACTTGTACCAGCCTTCTAGTTCATCCATTCAAGGTATCACATTGCTATTTCATATTTGGGTTATTGGGTACAACTTATTTGGTGCTATTGTGGGGTGTTTCAGCAGTTCTTTACATCAACATTTTATATCAGCAGTTAATCCTCTTATATTGGTGTTCACAATGCATATGTGCTAACCTTGTAATGCTTTGGATGGTTATATTAGTGAAAGCTTCAATTTCTATACACTTTATTTTGTAAGCATTGGATGATAGTACCGCCAGTGGATTTAAATTTGTTATTGTTGATGAACTTACCCCACTAGACAAGTGGTAATATTGTAATAGCTCACCACTGAAAAGTGGAAGAAGCATGTTTAAATGTCTTCAAACATTGAATAAGCTTTCCCACTGAAAAGTGGAAGTCCCTTGTAATTCCCGTTGAATAAGCAGATGATTTCTTTCTTGTATTGTTTATACATCCCACTGAATAAGTGATTTGGCTAGCTTGCCACCTTATGCTTTTTTTCCTGCAAGTTGTAAATTGATAAATTGTAATCCTAACACCATATGTTCTTACCTTGCCCAATTTGAGAACTAGATAATCAGAAAGTGGAAAGGAAGTTGCTACACTTTCACTTATTTTGAAGCTAAAATATTTTCAAAAGAAAAAATCGAGGGTGGATATTACCACAGTTCGCATACTCAGACTCGAAGAATACTTGGCAAGCCAAAAGAAATTTGACTCAGAGAGTCCTCGGCAAAAACTCCGGACCTTAAAAAACCTTTAATTTTTGAAAAAAAATAATTTTTTGCAAACATATAAACTTTATGCAAAATATAGCAACAAAATGAATCAAATGAGTTTGGTGGGGGTTTGTCGAAAACACCCCCAGCTGGGTCCAAGGGTTTGGGGGCAATGGGGGTCTGCGGGCAATGCACCGAATGGGATCAAGGGGCATTGCACCTCGCAGGGTCCAAGGGCAGTGCCCCTAGCCACTCCCTGTTGCAATACAAGGCGGGGTCAAGTGACAATGCCACCCCCCACCAAGCCTAAATTAAGGCCTTTGAAACCACACAAAACTTCATCCTACACACCATTTTCACAATTTTATCAATTAAGGGAGAAACAATAGATTTTTGAGGGTTTAAAGAGATAAAAACATGTCAAAACCACGTTCCTGACACATTTTTTATCCCGCATTTTTTCCCAGCGATTTCCAGGAAAAAAAAATCAGCAAGTTTTCTGGTCCTTCTGGCTCGCAAGTAAACCCACAAGTGACTCGCCTAGGTTTCAAACCCACGAGTACTCACGAGTTCAACAAGTACTCGCCAATTCTGCAAACTATGGTTATTACAATGTCCCGCTTAGGTTGCCAAGTTCAACGAGCCCAACTCTCTAGAGAGGGCAAGGTGCCACCTTTTGATACCCATAAACTTGCAAATCAAAGCATGCTTAAACAAATATAGCACATTCTCTGCAATCAGATCTGGGTTGATAACAAGAATGGGCTGATCTTCTCTCTTTTGCAGGCAACCATTTGATCCAGTGTGATTTTCAGTCCTCTGGTCAGATTTGACATTATTTGTGGCCTGGATCAGGAAAGTGATTGTGTCTTCGTTACTAGATGTTGCGAGCTCATTAGACTGAACTGTATCTTTAAATGACAAAGGGAGGGGGGACCCTCCAGGTGCAACCATGGATGCCAAAAAACAGAGATGGCATCCATACAGCTCAACAACAGCCTTGCTGTGGGCAGCCTCCCATCAACCTCCAAATCAACCAGCACAGCTTCAAAACCAGTCAATCAAGCACAAAGAAAGCAGCCTTATGGGCTATGCAGGGAAGCCAACACCAGCTGCTGCGAGCAATAAAAAAATGCACAAGTTAACATTTTATTTCAAATATTACTAATTGATATAAATAATGATTGCTTCAGGCTGCTTGGCCAGTTGCAAGCCTTTACTCAACCGAGGTAAGCATTTCAAAGCGATCTGGATTCTTTCCTCATATAGATTAAGAGTGTGACAGAACATGCAAAGTGGTATTATTTACTTATAATGATATCCACAGACTAAAGAGGAACAACACACATTAAAAGCTTAGAAAACAAGGGTAATTTATAATGGAGATTTTTGCTAAATATGGAAAGTATCAAAGATGTCAGGGTTCTTATTGCCGTTCTCCCAGAAATTGTTAAATTGTCTTACTGAGAACAGTCCTGCGAGAAATCCGAGGCAACAGATCTCCATTTATTTGCAGCTTTTCTACTCAAGACCAAAGCTACAAAATGGAGCCAACACAAGTAATCAAATTTACAAATGAAATAATAGTCTCACCTTAGGATTTGTAACAATAACTCCAAATGCACTGAAAGTGTCATATAGCAGCTTTTCATCCACATCCTGCAAATGGAAGGATAAAATTGAACATGATTAATTTGGATGCCCACTTATCATGCACAGAACAACCCTTGTAATTACCAAAAAAATAGTTCTTCCTGTTTGCATTCTCACTAAAATTTAAAACAAAGATATAAACAACTTACACTACTACTATGAACAATGCAAGAAGATCATAAACTTACAGGATCAAGATTGCCTACAAACAAGTTTGCTCCAACATCCAAGCTCTTCTTATCTTGAGAGGCCTAAAACAATCAACAATCCACAAAACCTGGGTCAAAATTACATTATAGAAGCATAGGAGCTTCAGTCTTATAGGGAGTTCTCAAATAGAATCTATTAACTGGTACTGCCGAGTAAGTTAATTCATCTATTTAGAAAATAAGCTGTATCCTGTTCCACATCAACAACAGAGTTTTGTAAATGCAAATTTTAACTTAAAATGTCACCTGCTGAACCTACTAATTTGATAAATCAAAGCCTCAAAAAACACATACAGAGCTTTATATAAAATCAAATCCCATGACTAGTCATATATGGCCCTGTGATTTTATTGTAAGCATCCTGGGAATTCAGAGATGTTGTAATTTGTCTATGGGAAATGTGAGATAGTCAAGAAAATATCTGGCCCTGTGATTTAATCATAACGATGCTGGGAATTCAGAGAGGTTGTGATTTGTCTATCGAAAATGTGAGATAGTCAAGAAAGTTTGCGAACAGAAGGAAAGATGCAAACGAATTAATGCTTTGGCCTGTAGGGCATCTTCTCTAGGAATGAAGTACAAGGAGCTTTAGACTGTAGTTCTTAAGTCACGAAGCAGCTTTTCAGGGGAAGATGCATAAAACCTTTATTCCCCTTCACACCATACCCAGTTATCTATATTTCCCTCAGCTTAATATATAGAATCATTTAATCACTCAAATACTTGCAACAAGTACCACTGTTTATTTCCCTATGCAGACATCTATTACAGGTTTAGTTCAAATCATCTTTTCTCTTACTGTATCTTCATAGTATAGACTTGATTCGGTGTCAATCTCTTGAAAAAAGAATTAATTGATTTAGTGTCAAGACCTTATTAATCAAATAATTCTGATACATTATGTAATTGACCTTCAAAAATTACGTGGGAGGAACCCAACATCCTATCACATACATCTCCTGACTTTCAGATACAACGTACCAAAGAATCGAATTAAATGCCTAGTGCAACCAATAAGTTATGGTTTGGCAATCATCAAAATGAATTGTCATGCATAGAATGTATAGAATAGTGAGTATTAAGCGTGTCCAAATCAAATAGGACAAGACGAACCAAGAAAGGTGCCAGTTATGTGATTACAAGCACATTTTTCAAGCAACCATAAAACAATCAAACCTAAGGGGAACCAAGATAACCTAATCCTCATCTGCATACTTAGAACCAAAACAATGAAACACATTTACGAATAAAACATCAGTTCCAAAGAGTGTGAAACTGATGACAGATTGCCTGAAAATAAAGAGTGTTATGCAGAAAAATAAAAAATTAAGTGTGATCCAAAATCAACCATTACAGAGCAGGACTGTTATAGTTATCCTACATAATGATTACAATCATTTTCTGGGCAATGAAAATATAACATGGGAAACCAAGTCAACCTAATGGTCAGGTTTAATAAGATACATCAATCATCACTTCCAAGCAATTAAAACCAGAAATTGAGATTCTCATTGCAAATGGCATCAATATAGATCTCTGAATCACTCACATTATTTATCAACCATAATAAATAAAAAGTATCATCTTATAAATAGAATTTTCTTATAAGGAAATTAAATTATGGGGAATATACGAAGCACAAGCACTTGTATCCTCAGAAAATCACCTTATTAACTCGTATTGGCTTCCCATATAATTTAATCATGTTTAGAATCTTGATGGCCTGCAACATTACAACAGTAGTCAATAAAATTCAAAAAAGATTACTTACAATAACCTGTTCATAAATGACTTACATCAAAAGAGCTGCTAAGAGTTCATGTTTCAGACTCTTATACATAAACACTGTAAAAAAGACAATAGGGTGTACTTACATAATCTGCATCTTCCTCGCTTCGGAACTCTACAAATCCATAGCCCTGATGAAGTCCAGTAACTCGATCTTTTGGCACATACACATTAACTGCATGAAACATCTCAATCAGCACCTTATCGGATTTATGTAATAACAGTCTGATTTAGTACAGTAGCCATAGAGTTTCTTAATTAACAACTGCACTAACATTTAAAGGTTAGAATTGTATATGCAAGACAACTTCAGAACAATGACCTTCCAACCTATGCCATCTTTAAAAGCATGCATATTTATTCAATAAGCTCATAACTGTGAGACATTATTCTTACATCTGTAAGAACCCTGAGCAGAACCCTAGTTGGATCTTTATTTAGCAAGGAAATCTTCAGTGAATTATTTAGGGTTATGCAAGGTATACCAAACTCATAAACACAGTAAAATTCAGTAAATTAAGCCAATGAAACCCTTCCTTCACATTGAATAAACTGTACATGCATTCAATTATTTCGAAAATAGAGGTCAGTCTGGACAATTACAGGGCTAAAATAACAGATAGGTGTGAGTGCACAGAACAAGTTGGATCTAGACAACTGGAACTCATATTTTAGCTCCTATTATCTGTTGTTATATCCAGATCTGGGCAGAATAATCCTCGACACACTAAAGCTAGAGAACTAACAAGAGATACAACACTGGCCATGTCGTATATTTTTATGCATTTAATTTGGGAAAAACACCTAATCTCAGAGCAGAACTAGAATGCAAAAGAAATCTCTATCCCATAGTAGGCTCAAAAAATATCAAAACGCCATTACTATAAAATCTTGTTTCCAAACAATCATCCCCTTGCAAAAGAAATTTCTTTCATCATTGTAGATAACAATTCTATAAAACTCATTCCACTATGGATCTAGAAATATGTATCAGTTAGATAAAAATCTCCCCGCTCCGTTCCCTCCATACTGTAGATTTTCTATTGACACATTAAGACCTGGATTTGTATGCATCTTAAGGTCAAGGTAGTTATATGTATCGAATTTGAATATTCTTTTAAATGGTTTTCCTTTTCAGAGAAGCGAGCTGTTTTAGGTCAATCAAACGGGTCCTCCCAAAAAATGCAGCATAGCTCAAAGCCCCAAACCCTAAAAACCTTATTACCAAATGTGGTACTGAAATCTTCGATGTTAATAAAAATAAAAATAAGATTCCTTATAGTGGAAACTCAAATTCAGTGGCAACGAATTGAAAAAATTAAAAAAAAACACAAAAATGGGTATTATGATCTTCACGTACTGGTAAAAATAAAAATAAAAAATTCCTATCATGTGTACTGAAATATTCTACACTAGTAAAAGGAAAATTAAGAAACCCTAGAAATTGACCGTTCAAATCTTCAGTACGATTCAATTTTTAAGAATGCAGACATGTAATAAATGGATAAATACTAAGAAACAATCGAATCACTTACCAACAGGCCCTGCTTGAACAAATAATTCCCATAACAATTCTTCTGTGACTTGGGCATCCAAATTTCCCACATAGGCAGTGGCATCCTGATTTCTTTCGGCTGTGTGCTGCCCGAGAAGATTCGCTCCAACACCTGGTGTTATTCTGCTAGTCATTTTACTAGCTTATTAATTTTTCTTGCTAAAACCCGCCTAGAACCCCCCCATCTGTCAGTCTGAACTAGTTTACATCAGTCAAATCTTCAAATGAAACATCCAAAACTGCTGCAATCACTCTTTTCCTAAAACTGATCAGAATAGCGGCACCTAGTTTAGACAAATAGCCACCAGAACCCCTCTTCTTCCCCTTTTTTCTACTGTAATCCTGTTAATACAGTTTCACGCTTTTGTTTCTAATAACCAGGTATTTGTATCAGCGAACATGTATTTGTTTTAATTATTGAGAATATTGTGCTCTCTCTTTTAAGCACATTTGAAACTTAGATTTATGGACTACTAATTACGCCGATTCCCTCTACGAACGAGGCTGTATCTTGCGTCCGTATCAATGCAAGACGATTAAACGAATCTCAGCCGTTCTCCATTTTTCGTCATTTTTTCGGCTGTTTTTCACCGTATTTTTATTGCTTTCCCTCCCGCTATTGGTTTCCGCTCCTCCAAACTCACTCTTGCTGGTATTGACCTTTCACTTCTCCAATTTGGCGAGCTGCAGCCTGAAAATAATGTTTCGACGAGGGTTTTAGAGTATGTTTATTAAAATGAAAATTACGGCCTTTCAAGATCCTAAATCCTAATGAGCACATTTAGGTTTTAGCATAATTAATATGTAATGTATATTTTATATAGTAAAAAAATACTAATTATTATTATATATTATATCTTTTAACAAAATTGTTAAATACATATATAAAATTATTATAATTAATAATTAATAATTATTAGTTCCTGCCGGTAGGTAGGAATACTTATGCATTCGCCCGGAATGCATTTAACCAATAGCATGAACCAATCACATTTCGCTATTTAACATATTGTTTTTTTTTGGTATAGTTTGAATTTTGAGAGCTATTTTATATATTGGAAAATTAGCATTTATCTATTTTTCTATTCGTCCGAGTAGCTTTATAAATCATTTTCGTTTTAAAAATTCGGGAAAATGCGAACGCATAAATTGATTAGATAAATTTAAGCAAAGGCATAGTTTAAAAGGTGGCGGCTAGAGGTACGTAATCCATGAATGCAAATTAAATGCATTAAAATATCAGGAAACAGTGAGCGCATAAATTGATTAATTAAAATTAAGCAGAGGCATAGTTTATCAAACTGGCGGGTAGACGTACGTGATGCATGAAAAAAAATTAAATGCATTGAATGGCATTTGGCTCGAGGTGAAGGCGGTGGAGTCGCTTGGAGGCCACGCGTGGCCAGGGTACTTTGGTCATTTAATATAGAGTTGAGTTACTTGGTATGCATTTCCATTACTTTGCGTGTGTTGTTTTTGTCTTCTGTAAGCGGTGTTCTGAGGGAGAGTTTTAGCGACTGAGTAGGATATGTTATAGTTGCAGAGTCCAGACCCAGAAACGAGTTATTTGAGGTGATAATTTGGTGATTTTTAGAGTTTCGATACATTAAAACGGTGAACAGTGAGAGACAAATTGCTTGAGGTCAGAAGAGGTAAGTTTTCATTTTTTAGTCTATTTGATACAAGAAGTGCAAGTAGGGTTTCATAGTGCTTGAAGGCATTCGTATACTTTGATTATAAATTCGTATTTTAAACTACTGTTAGTATTGTTCATTCGAATTTCTTGTTGAAATGCGAAGGTTTCATCTGCGTTTGATAGGAATTATGTAAAAATCCTCTTGTTCATTTTACTTCATGCATGTGAGTCGACAGTGTGTTGCTTTGAGCTTTTCCGTTGTCATCAAAGCATAAAGGATGGAGGGGTTCTGTTAAAAGTCGTGGTTGTTGTCCTCGTAGGCATGAATCCGTATAGTAAACTACTTTTAGTATTATTTATTTGAATTTTTTTGTTGAAATGCGAAGGTTTCATCTGCGTTTGATAGGCATTATGTAGAAATCCTCTTGCTCATTTTGCTTCATGCATGTGAGCCCTGTAGAGTTTGTATTTCTTTTATTGCTGCAAGGTGGTCCCATAAAGAGTGCTTTGGAACCAAAATTATGTTAACGTGTGCGATAATGAGAGCTTTTCAACAAAGAGTCGACAGTGTGTTGCTTTGAGCTTTGCCTTTGTCATGAAAGCATAAAGGATAGAGGGATTCTGTTAAAAGTCGTTGTTGTTGTCCTCGTAGGCATAAATGCAAACAATGGGAGCATAAAGAATACAGTACAAACCTTTTACCTGTCGGCAAGCATAAAAATTCTGTTGGATGTCGTCGTTACTATTTTTGTATGTTGGGGTTATAAAAAACTATGTCAAAAATGTTGTCGAGTCCAAATTACAATGTTCTCATAGAGCAGTTAAGTAATATTGCTTTTCGCTTTTTATTCTGTTTGATACAAGAAATGCAAGTAGGGTTTCATAGTGCTTTAAGGCAATTGTATACTTTGATTATAAATTCGTATTTTAAACTACTTTTAGTATTGTTTATTCGAATTTCTTGTTGAAATGCGAAGGTTTCATCTTTGTTTGATAGGTATTATGTAGAAATCCTCTTGTTCATTTTGCTTCATGCATGTAGTCCTGTAGAGTTTGTGTTTTTTTTATTGCTGCAAAAAAATAATGAGATCTTTTCAACAATGAGTTGAGAGTGTGTTGCTTTGAGCTTTTTCGTTGTCATGAAATCATAAATGATAGAGGTATTCTGTTAAAAGTCGTGGTTGTTGTCCTTGTAGTCATAAATGCAAACAATGGGAGCATAGAGAATGCAGTAGAAACCTTTTCCCTGTCGGCAAGCATAAAAAAATTTGTCAGATGTCGTTGTTACTGTTTGTGTATCTTGGGGTTATAAAAAACTATGCCAGAAATGTTGTAGAGTCCAAGTTACAATGTTCCCATAGAGCAGTTAAGTAATATTGCTTGATAGAACAGTTTGAGGCTTCATGCAAAAGAGCAGTCAAGCTCATTGGTAGAAGATTTGTGGTCCAGTAACCTGTCACAATTAGTTTGTGTAGTTAATCTTGCTTGCATTTATACTTGTGTCTCTTGAACCTGGAAAAATGCTCGGTAGTGTTTAAATGGTTTTTGCTATTAGTATCCATCGCAGTAGGAGTACTATAAATTGCTATTCTTTCAGAAAAAACAAAGCCATGGTTTTTGTTTTCTAATGAAAGCTTTTTACATGGTACAATGCTTTTGGTTAGAAGAAAAGAGGTCGTCTGGCGGTCCAGCTGTGGAAAATTCTTCAAGCAAGTAGTACACGGTGAGTTTCTAGAATGAACCTTCTCTTTTGTTTGCAATTGCATATAGTAAACAGAGAAAAAGGTTAATTCAAGATTCTCACTATATTGATTGTACTTGTAATCATATCGTGGCTTTTTGTTACAAGGACAGTCGTTGCAAATGGGTATTGTGAGTGGCATATGCTATATGGTTCATAGAAATAAAGCATTTGAGGTTCAAGAGTAGATCTTTGTTTCAAAAAATTAACCTTTCCAAGTTTTGAGAGTTTGATTCTGAATCCATATGCATGCTTTGATTAAAACTACTGGCTAAAGGTGCATAATTCATTAATTCAAAATCAATGCATTTAATGGCAACTGACTAGAGGCGAAGCTGTTTAGATTGCTAATTAGTCTTTGAATATATAACAATTAAAAGAGATAAATAAGTATGATTATCCTTGGCCACATTTCACATTTTGGCCTTTCATTGTGCATCTTAAATAGAAGTTGGATTTTGCATTGTTGCAATGTGTTTGGATACTTTGATTCTAAAATCATAGTTTAGATCATTCTAAGTGTTATCGATTCAAACATTTCCTTGAAATACCAAGAATTCATCTGAATCTTGGAGGCAACGTACAGTTGTATATAATTATCCTTGGCTACATTTCACATTTTGATCTTTCAATCAAAGTCAATTAACAAAGTAGCAATTAGACCTAAAAAAGGTTGATGGACTATGCTGATAGAAAACCATATTTTTGACAATGGCTAGACAACCTGTTGAAATTGTTGTAGAAACTTTAAAGCAAATGCATTTTCCCTTCTATTTACTTTCATTGTACATCTTAAATGGAACTTGGGTTTCGCATTGTTGCAATGCATTTGGATACTTTGACTGTAAAGTCATAGTTTAGACCATCTTAAGTGTTATTGATTCAAATGTTTCCTTGAAATACGAAGGATTCATCTGAGTCTTGTAGGCAATGTACAGCTGTCCTATAGAGTGAGCTTTGGAACCAATGAACTGTTATCAAGGATAGAGGATTACTGTCAAATATTGTGGTTATTGTCCTCATAGGCACACATGTAAAATATGAAAGCATATAGAAAGCAAGTTAACTGTTCAATAATCCCATGAAACATAGTCTTTGTATGCATCCATGCATACAGGTTTGCATGTATATATGTGTGCATGTAATTATGTATATATGAATGCATGTATCTATGTTGCCATGTATGTATGTGTGTATATAACAGATTGATGTTGCATTTGCCTTAAATGCTTTTTTGTGGATGGCGCCAGCTAGCCATCCCGTCATATTGTGATTAAACAATTAAGAATAAGTGCTAAATCAGTTAGCAGATCGATTTTCCTCAGCCCTTTACATGTTAACTGAGAGTTTTGAAGCTTTTGCTGTTCATTGGCAATTTTTGAAGCTTAAATGTCACAGTGTATGTAGCATTTTACCATATAGCTCTATCATTCATGGTCATTTAGGCAAGTTCATATTTCCTTATTCATCCTTGTATTGTCCCATATCTAAATAATTTGGCAATTGCTAGTTAGCCTTTAAGTACTTAGCAATTCAAAGAAAGAAATGATTGCAATTAGCTTTGTGTGCATTTGAACTATTAATCAAAGGCAACTAACAAACTAGCCCTAGAAAACCATGCCCGTGTTAATGTGTTGAATACCATGTATTTGTGCATGGGTGTATATGAATACTATGAGTTGTTGTTTCTACCATTGCGTGACGCTTAGTATTACTTGTACAACCAAGCAATATGCAAGTAGAATTCATAGTTCATAGCATCCAGATACATTCAAGGAGAGATATAGATCAAGGTTGTTAGCATCCTGATAAGAAAGATAATGAGATACATCCAATTAATGTATGTCACAACATCTTATAAACAATAATTCCTATCAAACACAGATGAAACCTTCGCATTTCAACAAAAAAATTCAAATAAACAATACTAAAAGTAGTTTAAAATACGAATTTATAATCAAAGCATACAATTGCCTTAAAGCACTATGAAACCCTACTTGGATTTCTTGTATCAGACAGACTAAAAAGCGAAAAGCAATATTACTTAACTGCTCTATGGCAACATTGTAATTTGGATTCTACAACATTTCTTGACATAGTTTTTTACAACCCCAAGATACAAAAATAGTAACGACTACATCTAACAGAATTTTTATGCTTTCCAGCAGCAAAAAGGTTTCTACTGTATTCTTTATGCTCTCATTGTTTGCATTTATGCCTATGAGGACAACAACCACGACTTTTAACAGAATCCCTTTATCCTCTATGCTTTCATGACAGCAGAAAAAGGTCAAAGCAACACACTGTTGACTGATTGTTGAAAAGCTCTCATTATTGCACATGTTGACATAATTTTGGTTCCAAAGTCCTCTTTATGGGACCAGTTTGCAACAATTAGAAAAATACAAATTCTATAGGGCTCACATGCATGAAGTAAAATGAACAAGAGGATTTCTGCATAATACCTATGAAACGCAGATGAAACCTTTGCATTTCAACAAGAAATTCGAATAGATAATACTAAAAACAGTTTAATATACGGATTTATGCCTACGAGGACAGCAACCATGACTTTTAACAGAACCCCTCTATCCTTTATGCTTTGATGACAATGGAATAGCTAAAAGCACCACACTATCGGCTTACATGCATAGAGTAAAAAAGTAGTTTAAAATACGGGTTTATGCCTATGAGGACAACAACCACAACTTTTAACAGAACCCCTCTACTCTTTATGCTTTGATGACAACGGAAAAGCTCAAAGCAACACACTGTTCACTTGTATTTCAAAAGCTGTCATCATTGCACGTGTTTAGATGGTTTTGGTTCCAAAGCCCTTTTTATGAGACCACTTTGCAATAGTCAATAATAAATAGACTTTGGAGGGCTCACATGCATGAAGTAAAATGGACAAGAGGATTTCTACAAAATACCTATCAAACACAGATGAAACCTTTCCACTTCAACAAGAAGCTCGAATAAATAATACTAAAAGTAGCTTAAAATATAAATTTATAATCACAGTATAACAATGTCTTAAAGCACTATGGAACCTTTCTTCCATTGCTCTTTGCATGTACATGATTTAAACACTTAATTATTGGTTCTTGATAATGGAATGAAATGAACTTGGACAAATGGAAATAGAATGACCCCATGGAGTTGGAACATCAGTGTTTGCATGCCTTTACCATGATAGCAGATTTGTGTGCATGAGACTAATGTGAATCTCAAATGTCATAGTGTATGGGTGCATGTGTCAAGTAGCTTGGTCCCAGGTATTGACTCTACAACAACAACATCTCCTGTGACTACACAGATCTCCAAAATCACAAAAAATAAAATGCTCAAAGTAATCACAATTCATCTCTAGTCACTGAAATCTATATTGCATGATAAACAAGCGAGAACCTTTTAGTAGATGAAGGTCATGAACATTGAACCAATAGTAGGACAGTCACCACAACATTTAAGTAAACCTATGGTGTAGACTCCCTTTTCCATTATCAATTTTATTCCCAATTTCATCCATGAAGAACTTTGTCAACTTCTAGAGCCTGCTATTAGCCATTGCTTTGATCCATGATTTCCATTTCTTTCATCAATGAATTCCATATCTTTGATCCATGAAGAACTTCTTTAGCTGTGCATCCATGTATTCTATATCTTTGAGGATATTCTTCATGGATGACATTGGGAATACAATTGATCATGGAAAAGAGAGTGTTGAGCATAGGTTTCCTTAAATGTTGTGGTGACTGTGATACTATTAGCTCAACGTTCATGACCTTTATCTACTAAAAAGTTCTTGCTCATCCATGCCTTGGTAATTAAACCTGTGATATTGCATTGCATATGTCTCATGTTCTTCACCTTGAAATGTACATACTGAAATACAATAATAGAAAGTAATAAACTAATTATAGCAATACAAAATAATTCCAATAAAAACTAATAAAGAGTAATACAAAATACTTTACAACACGTTGTGTGTTACAACTGTCAGTGAGTTGTTGTTTTTACAACACCATGTGTTTTACAATCTACAGTTTAACAAAACAGTAGTCAAGAATTAAACAAAAAATAGATAATGGAAACTCAAATTCAATGTTTTAGTTTCCATTTCTCATTTAACAAGTCTTTCAACATCCTAATCAGATTCACTGTTTACATTTTATTTGTTTACTTTTCTGCCCTCATTTGAATGGCAGGGGAACCATACGTGAAGCCACTGAATAACCCTTCCATGGTTTGATGGAGCTGGTGTGAGGTGATTTCATGAAAGCTCAACTGTCATAGTATATGTGGCGTGGCAGCTAATAAGTCTGTTTTACATTGTGCTGGTGACAATTTAATTTGTCTCGTTTGTCTCCGTACCATTAATCAAAGTCAATTAACAAACAAGTCAATCTTGCACTTGACTCATGCAAATTAAGTCAATTCTATCATTAATCATAGTGATAGCAAACAAATGCTTGTTAGATGATCTCATTGTTGAAACCCTCCTTGCATTTTCTAGTTGCATGTACCTGGTGTGAACATTTAATTATTGGTTCTTGATAATGGAATGAAATGAACTTGGACAAATGGAAATAAAATGGTCCCATGGAATTGGAACATCTACGTTTACATGGCTTTAGCATGATAACAGATTTGTGTGCATAGGACTTATTTGAAACTCAAATGTCATACTGAATGTGGCAAATTAGCTAGTTGGCTTAACATGATAGCTTTCAAACAAGTTAATTCAGTGAGCAATCAATCTAGTTTGCTGGTGAATTAATTGTGTTCCATGATTGGTCATAGCCAATTATTGGAAAGGCTGTAAATGCCATGGATGAAATAATATGAATAAAATTCTGGTTTCTGGTTTACTTGAAATGCAATGAAAAAACTACTATGAAAACATAAGACAAGGTTGTGTAACATATTGCCATTCGTTTATCTAATTTCTTTGGACACAAATGCTTTATACATTTAATTGCAATAGTAACGTGTCTACGAAAATGGGAAAATAGAGACCATAATTCAGTAGTTTTTAGCGTGAGTATATATGTATCCTGATACATATAAGCTCAACCTAGCATTTACGAAAACAGTTGCTATGTACAGTGAAAGAGCTTATTCGTGTTACTATATGCGATAGCCATATAACAAAGTAAATTGGTACAAGGCTATAGTGGCATATCCAAAAAATACATGGACGCATGTATACGCAGTTGCATACAGGGATACGTAAAAGCTTAGATGAAAAGTTAATTATAGTTAATAATAAAACATCTCTATACACCAAATCAATTAAACCAATCATGGCCATTCGTATGCAAAAAAAAAAAAAGAACTTCTTGAAAAGGCTTTATAGACAAGGAAGCAAATGCAATTATAAATCAAAATTGCAAAATCTTTGGCAACATCTTCTTTTCAGTTCCTTATGCTACAAATATTCAACAGCTTATAGCTGTCCATATTAATTGTATCTCTTCGTGTATGTTAAAGCCATCTGCTTATTCTACTGCTTTCGGTATTATTTCATGAAAGCTGAAATGTCATAGTGTATGTGGCGTAAGAGCCAAAAAGTCCATCTCACATTTTGCTGATGCGAATTTAATTTGTCTCATCTGTCCCTGAACCATTAATCAAAGTCAATTAACGAACAAGTCAATCTTACAATTAGCTTCTGCAACTTAAGTCAATTCTATCTTTTACTCATTAATGAAATTAACTAATCAGTTTAACAAGATAGCTTTGAAACAAGTTAGGTCAGTAATGAATAAAGTTGTTTGACTGATGAGTCAATCGAGTTCAATAGTTAGTCATAGTGATAGCAAACAAATCCTTGTTTGATGGTGTCATTGTTGAATTTGCTTATGTGTCCCTCTCTGCACTTTTGCTCTAGCTTGAAGCAATGATGCTTCATGATTCAAGTATTAAGTGTAACTAGGAACCTTTCTTGACTTACATCCATTGATTTAAATCTATTTTGAAACCATAATTGCAGTGGTTCTTTAAGCTCGATGCAAAACAACAATATAGTTAAAATGCATTGCAAAAGCCTGTGGAGATCCATGTTTGCACTTGTGCATTTGGAATTCATGAACCTATGATAAATAGACTGTAAGGTTAATCTGTTTCCAATTGATACTTGTTTGCACTGAATCTAAAAAAAAACTAGCTGGTGTATTTTGATGTTTGAACTATTAGTATCCATTACACTATCATTGTCATCCATTGCAATTATAATTTTGGCAGTTGTTTGCACAAATGTGTTTTCATGCATTGTGAAACCCAACTTGCATTTTTGGGATATAATGAAGCAAAATAGATAAAAATAGCCATTTGTTGCCTTGAGTAGCTTGTCTCTTGGTGTTCCTTCAATGAGCACAAGAGCTTCTGCTCTGTCACTGTAAACGTCTCCTTTCTATTGATAAAAGCTATCAGTTTTCCTAGCCTATGTCTTTGCCTAAATTTATTTTTTGTATATGTCATTTTCTTCCACCCTCCCATTAAAAAAAGCAAACTCCATATTCTACTACCAAAGAAAATGCATTAACGTCAAAGGAGTTTGAAATTGAAGATAACAAACCTAATAGCACTCACTAGGATAAGTTTCCTGCTGGTAGGCAGGAATACTTATGCATTCGCCCGGAATGCATTTAACCAGCAGCATGAACCAATCACATTTCGCCATTTAACATATTGCTTTTTTTTTGGTATAGCTTGAATTTTGAGAGCTATTTTATATATTGGAAAATTAGCATTTATCTATTTTTCTATTCGTCCAAGTAGCTTTATAAATCATTTTCGTTTTAAAAATTCAGGAAAATGCGAATGCATAAATTGATTAAATAAATTTAAGCAAAGGCATAGTTTAAAAGGTGGTGGCTAGAGGTACGTAATCCATGAATGCAGATTAAATGCATTAAAATATCAGGAAACAGCGAGTGCATAAATTGATTAATTAAAATTAAGCAGAGGCATAGTTTATCAAACTGGCGGGTAGACGTACGTGATGCATCAAAAAAAATTAAATGCATTGAATGGCATTTGGCTCGAAGTGAAGGCGGTGGAGTCGCTTGGAGGCCACGCGTGGCCAGGGTACTTTGGTCATTTAATATAGAGTTGAGTTACTTGGTATGCATTCCCATTACTTTGCGTGTGTTGTTTTTTTGTGTTTTGTAAGCTGTACTTCTGAGGAAGAGCTTGTAGCCACTAAGCAAGAAATGTTATGGCTGAAATGATAGTTTGTTACTCTCCACAGTTCCTTGCTATTCATGTGCATCGTGGGGCTGTGTTTCATAGTGCTTTAGTTCACGATCACAATCGCTTCCCGCTTAATGTGTCAGTGCATGTATATATGTGCACATGTTTCTATGTGCATATGCATTCACCTATGTGCATATCTATGTAGACCTCTATAGATGCATGTATGCATGCATGCATCTGACTCTAGATATATCTATGCATATATGTATTTATGCATATATGTATGTGTGTATAGGTGCACTTATGTCTATATGCATGTAATCATCTGGATGCATATATGTTTATGTCCATAGATGCATTAATCTGTCTTTACATGGATGTATCTGTACATATATATACATATGTATACATATATGTGTGTGTCGATATGTCTTTTCTACACAACAGTTTACAGTGACAGGGCAAAGGTTGTCATGATTCCAAAAAAGGACACTTGCAGACAAGCTACTCCGGGCAATAAATAGTTTCTCTCATCAGTTTTCTTTTTTTTAATGTCCATAAGCACATTGGGTTTCATAGTGCTCAGCCTGTGCTATTCTTCAGAGTCAAGTCCCTTGGGCAAGCAATTGTCTTTTGTCCAACGTAGAATGTGACATCTTAACAATAACTTGGCACTTATGAGCTCTCTAAAGACTACATATATTCAATTACTGCAAAACTGTTCCATAGTTCACGTTTTAGAGCCACTGTTCTGTTAGCATGTCCCATAATAGGACCTTATAAACAATATGAGGACAATATGTTAAAAGCACTTTACAAACTGTCAGGCAAATGCAATTTACAGATATAAGCTTAAACTCCACAATTGCTTTCATCTCCCTCATTGTCATTAAAGCATAAAGCAAAGAGGATTTTTTTGCAACTTCTAATTTTTTTACTTTTCCACGATAATTCACTTTATTAATTAATGAATCAAATTATCTTAATTAATTTATTTTCTTTTTCCTTTTGTCATTTCATATCTAATTAATTACATAACTGTTGAATAGTATTTATATACATAACAGTTAAAACAAAGAAATAATTATAACTATCCTTGTACACATTTGACCAATCAAACAAAGGCAATTACAAGATCTAATTCCACTTGTTCACTGATAGTATTGGCATGCAATTTCCTTGAAAAGTCTTGAAAAAGAGGATTACTCAGACACCAATAAGGATTCTGATTTGTAACATTTCTATCCAAATCATCTTCATTGAATAACATGTTGTGGCATACATTAATTGGATGTATCTCATCATCTTTCTTATCAGGATGCTAACAACCTTGATTTGTATTTCTCCTTGGGTGTATCTAAATGCCATGAGTTATGAATTCTACTTGCATGTGGCTTCATTGCACAAGTAATAGTAAGTGCTACAAAATGGTGCAAAATAAACTTATGCATATGGAAATGAAATGACCCCATTTAGTTAGAAAATCAATATTTACATCGCTTTCACTATTAAGTGATAGCTAGTTTGGAATTAAACAATAGCTCGAAATTGTTTCTACCATAACTTAACAGTGCTAGCACAAGTCTCTGTTGTTTTTTGCCTTAGGATTGATTAGTTGTTGTGGCCTATTTAAACTTTTTTTAGGTGCTTAAGCAAATATGGGATCTATTCCATTGATTGCTCCTAAAGAGCTTATGCCACCATTGCAATAATAGAATTACCCTGGTGCATGCATATGCAAAAAAAAATGTTCTATATTATAGGGTACACAAATAGCAACAAGTATTTAAAAATTAATAAAAATTCAAATGAATCTACATAAGAATTATGTTTTCTTTTTATGAATAACATAGCATATGCCACTCACTGTACTCATTTGTCTAATTTGTCCTTGTGACAGGGTTCAATGCTTTCAACTGTATATAAACAAATACGCACAAACTACACTAGGAAAGATTGCTTGTCCCTATCACAATTTGTACATTTGTACAAGTATACTTGATCATTCGATAGCAGATTACAAGGTCATTTTTCCAATTTGTCTTTTTGCTTTTCTTGAAATGCAATTGAAATTCTTCAATATAATAACTGCATAAAGTTCTTTTCCATGTATTCATTTTGTCATCTTGTATTCCTCATTTCTTTGAACATAAATGATTTAGAGGGCTGTTTCCATATATGCAAAAAAAAAAATGCATTTCCCACAATTGCAATAGTAATTTGTCTTCGAGCAATAGAAAAGGTTTTGCTTATGTGTTAGTATGTTATACTTCCTCTATACAATATCCATAGAATAGAATGAACTGCTAGCATATAATTTTTAAACCCTGTTTGCAGTTTCAAATAGCGTTTAGAGCCATAAGTCTTTGTTTTATGCCAACTGGTTTTTACCTATATGCATTTAAGGCAATTTTTTCATATGACTGTTTATAGCTGTGGCAAGTTGCTATGCAGTTTACAAGTTAACGTATGTTTAATCTTCCTGTTTTAGAAATAAAAGACTGCAAAGTTAATTTCAAAAGCTGACATGGCACATGAGTACAATGAATGATGTACTTCGTCACTCATAGACATGATGCAATATTTTTCCATGGTCTTGCTTACATGCAAACTGGCATTAAGAATAGTTTTTTTTTGCTCACATTGCCAATCTCACTATGTGCTTTAAACCTCTATAGTAAAAGGAAACTGAGGAAAGAAGCTATTTATTCCCTCAAGTAACTCGTTTCTGGTTCTGGATACTGTAACTATAACAAAGTCTGCTTACTCGCTATAAACTCTCCCAGAACAGAGACTTCTAGAATAGAAAAACAATATGCACAAAGTAATAGTCATGCTTAACAGCTGACTTAAGTCTATAGCTAATGGACAAAGCAGCCTGGCTATACATGTGCACCAGGCCATTGCAGCAGTTTCTCATCGACCCACATGCTATTTAATGCATTTGCTTTGCATGTATGCACTGTGTGGCTGCACTTCTGAGTTTCAATCTCTTTTTAAATTTATTTAATCAATCCATGCCTTCACTTTTGCTCAATGAACCTATGTCTTTGCATTTCCCTCAAATTGTCTATACACAACTAATCTTAAAAGCTATTCCCACAAATAAGAAAAGCCATAGATCTTCTTTGATCAAACAATGCTTTTGCATTTCCCCGACTTTCTATAAACAGAAAAGATATGTCAAACTATTCTCTACATGCCACTTAATTCATGCATATCTGAATAGCTCTTAAAATCATTTGTTCTTTGAAAAAAAAATCAGTCGCTTAGAAGTACATAGCAACAAAGGAATCCAATAGCACAAAACATTTAAATACCATAGACTGAGATTGACAATATGAGCAAAAAAGATTCTTGTCAACCACTTGTTGCATGTAGACAAAGCTACCTGAAAATATTGTTTTGTGTTTGTGGCACTAAAAGTATACATCATGCATTGTACTCATTTATCCACTTTGGCGATGTAACAGGAATAAGTACATACAATCCTGCTGGGGGACAATGGATAACAAGGTCAGGTTGAAGAATTAATACTATTTTCCCCTTGTGCTTCTATTAAATTGTTTGTTGTGTGGTATGTTACGTAAGCTTCTACTACTACTCAAGATCCATTTTCCAACATATATAGAGATTATTAACTTCCAAGATCCTCGACAACATGATTCATAGTTTCGAGTGCTATTGAGTGAAAGCACATAAGCGACAATGTTAACAATTTAAGATTTTGTACTCTAGATACTAGTGTTAAATGCTATTCATACTCAGCATTTGCTATACCCAAACACATTAGGTTACACGAAAAACAAAGAAAATGATAGACGTTGACACTTATGAATTAACTAAGCACCCCCAAATATCAAACATTGACTACGTGCTTAAAAGCAAGGGACTTTGTAGATTTAGTACTTTTGCATACAATGTTGGTGATTGTTTGTTTGACTCGTTACAACTATTGCTTAACAATCGTTACACATCAATTCATTTACGAAATGGAGCTATAGATTACTTCTTGAATTACCTTAAAAACAAGGACAAAGAAGCAATAAAATCATACAACTATGAACTAGACCCTGATACTCTATATACATTGCACAAAGTACATGATCTACAAACATACTTCCGCAGAATGCGGTTATCTGCACAGCCACAAGCTGATTGCGCAGAAAGTGGATTGTGGGGTGACCTATTTTGCATTCACTGGATATCCAAATGGTTGAATATACAAATCTCCCTTTGGTCAAGAACAACAGCAAGAAGGTACTTACAGTTCAATAGTTCTGACTACACAAAATCAGTCTCTATACTATTTCATGACATGAATTCTTTAAGTGGACACTTTGAACCATTGTTAGAAATTGAAACACAAAACATAAGTTCAAAACAGCCCATAAGTTCACATGAAATAAAAAAGTTGTGCCCAAAGTATCCTCAAATATCAAACATTGACAATGTCCTTAGAGCTGAAGGCCTTTGTAGATTAAGCACATTTGCATACAATGTTGGTGATTGTTTGTTTGATTCGCTTCAAGTGCTACTTAAGAACCAGTACACCTCAACTCAATTACGCAATGAAGCTATAGATTATTTCCTGGATTGCTTTCAAAAAAAGGACAAAGAAGTAATTAAATCATATAACAATGAACTAAATCCTAGTACTCTATATACATTGCACAAAGTACATGATCAAGAAACATACTTCCGCAGGATGCGATTGTCTGCAAGCTTATACATAGACCATGGCAAACGTGGATTGTGGGGTGACTTGTTTTGCATTCACTGGATATCCAAATGGTTAAAAATACAAATAAGCCTCTGGTCATTGACAACATCAAGAAAGTACTTAGATTTCAATGATTCTGGATATACAAAATCAGTCTCTATACTGTTCCATGATACAAACCCTTTGGCTGGACATTTTGAGCCGCTTCTAAGTATCAAAGCCCAAAATCTAACTCGCCTATGCTCAACAAGCTTACTCCAACTTTAAAAGTTGATCAGAAATCGTCCACAATACAAAAATACTTACTTGACCAAGCCACATGCTTTGCCTAAAAACAAGGAAAATTTGATGCCATTTGTCATAGCAAACAATTTTAAACATAAATCAACAATAAGACTTAATCACCTGAAGAACTTGATTAGAAAAGAAAAACAAAAAAAAAGTGTACCTAGCAGCCCAAAGAAAAAAAAAACATTGACACCAATAGAAATTTATAAAACAGCAATACAAGATACACCAAAACACTCATGTGCAATTTGACAAGTGCTCTGTTTCAACAAGGACATCAGGGTTTTCAAAGAAAAACAAAAACAACTATACTGTGAACTAGTACAATCAGATTCCTTACCATTCACAGATCTCATATGCAATGTATGCTACTTTGCATTGAAACAATCCACTATTCCAAAGTATGCTACGCCACAGAAAATAAGAACTAATAGACCATTGTGCTATGTGAAAATCTTAACTCCTCTAGAAGAATGGCTTGTCTCACTTAGAATTGCATTTGCACAGATTTGGGAACTAGGGTTCAAAAGGTCTCAAATAGGCCTGACAGGTTCTATTATAAATGTCCCTGTTGACATGAACATTGTACAAAGAGCATTACCACAATCAATTAACAACACACAAACAATTGCTATTTCATTGAAAAGACGCTTAAAATACAAAAATGCATTTCAAAAAGGCATGGTGCGCCCAAATGTCATCATGCAAGCTTTGACTCAATTAACAAGGACACCATTATACAAAATGCACAAAGTCCACATAAACCAACATTGGCAAGAAGTTCTCCAATGCACTAGGGAAAACGAAGCCAATAGTCCACAAAATACAAGTGAAATAGAATCAGACAGTGAAATGGAAAATGAAAACCCATTAGAAACATTGATCCATGGATTCACTGAGTCTAGAAGTATCCATAACATGGAGGACAAGATTATTGAAATTGCACCTGCAGAGCACAAGTATCCAATTGGAATATTTAAGGACATTTATGCTGAAGAAATGAATTTCCCAACTTTATTCTTTGACAAGCCACGTGATAATGACATTGTAAAAAACTTTATGTATAAGAAAATAATATGCTGGGAGCTCTTACAGTCACAAAGACAATTTGCATATCATACAACAAACATTTTTTTCAAAACTATAAAGGTTCTAATACAACAAGTACTGTCCACAATGACAATAAGAATCCGCAAGGGCCAGTTAAAAGGGTGGAAGCTATTTGCAAAAGACGTTAAAAACAAACCAAACCTAGAAAAAATTCTTAAATCAGATATTGGATACGTTGATTTCAAAAGAATAAGAATCTCTCCAGACTATTCACAACAACTTAAGAAAAAATGTATTTGCTATGATTCGACAACTAGGACCACCGACATTTTTCATCACTTTCTCTAGTGCTGAGCAAAATTGGGATCCACTAATTCAAACATTACAAGAGTTGCACAATCTACACCAATTAGCACAAAACCATCAAGAATCTAATCACCCAACACACATTGACAAATTTGAACTAATCAAGAAAGATCCTATCACTTGTGCACGTTACTATAAACATAGAATCAATGCAATTAAAAAATTGATACTTACAGATGACTCTTTCTTTGGAAATGTCATTGATTACTTCTCAGTCACTGAGTTCCAAAATCAAGGAAATGAACATGATCATTTTCTCATATGGGTTAAAAATGCACCAATCTACATAGAAAATAACAGCACAGACGTCATAGATTTTGTTGATAAGTATATTACCTGCGACACTCAAAATTTGGAACCTGCTTTGGCAATGTTACACAAACACCATCATACAAAGAAATGCAAGAGATCAAGAAATAAACTTTGTAGGTACAATTTTCCTTTCCCACCAATGCAAAAGTCAACTATACTTTTACCAATAGTCCAAAAGACTGAAGCGATAACTACAAATGCCACTTATATCTTCTCAAAACTCCAAAAAGCAAACTATGACGAAACTTTCACTTTTCAAATGTTCTTAAAAGAATTAAACTTAAGGGACAATTAATACATTGAAGCTTTGAGCTCAACATTAAACAAGCCCACGCTTTTCTTACAAAGAAAACCATCACAAATATGGAACAATAGTTTTCTAAGGAAGATTCCAGAACTTTGGAAGGCTAATACAGATGCACAATTTGTCCTAGATGCATATGCTGTTGCTATGTACTGTAGCTCATATATTGCAAAAGTAGACAAGTCAATGACATATGCATTAAAAAGAATACGTACAGACCACAAGCAAGACAATATTGATGCAATACGAATGGTGAGTAAACTTGGAAATGCCATGCTTAACTTGCAGCAAATGTCATCACAACAAGCTGCACATATTGTTCTGTCATTGCCATTAAATTACAGTTCAAGAAAATGTATATTCATTGATACGTGATCTGACAATGATCGTACATTTATACTCAAATCTGTTAAACAATTGAGCAATGAGCCAGATGAATCAGAAAACGTTCTTGCAAAATCTATTATAGACTACTATTTAAAACGCCCTGAAACAATGGTGGACATATATCTTGTAGAATTTGTTTCAAGATACAACAAATACGGTGCTAAAATTGAACCAAAGGCCAAACCCAGTGTTATACGGTTTATCAATTTCAAAAAACACTTTGATTTAGAGAATCATTGTAGAGAGCAATTGGTTCTCTATGTTCCATTTACCATTAATGAGCATACACTAAAACAAAACTTTGATTGTTGGGAACATGCATACATGTATCATGGACAAACCATTCAAACAAACAGTGCAAAGTTTGTCCACAGCCCAAACTCCGCATGGGGTGACATTGACAGAGCTATAAATGATCTCCAGTCTCTTGAAGATGAAAAGCTTATTGACCTGCCAATGCAAGCAAAGCTTTCTCAGAAAGAACTATATGACATTCAAACAGACCTTCCAAACATAGGCCATTCTAACCCAAATACCACATACTCCAATGGATTTCAAATTGCAAAGCACCCACATATTATAGATAACAATGAATACTACAAGTTAAGACGAATGTTAAATAAAGAACAACAAGCAATTGTTAACAATGTTCTCATAAAAAAGATGAAAATTCCACAAAAGCCATTGCACTTGTTTTTGACTGGAGGAGCTGGAATAGAGAAGACTTTTACAACAAAATCCATCTACCAAGCTCTCATTCGCATGTATAGCAATTCTGTTGACAATAATCCAGACAAACCCAAGGGCTTATTAACTGCATATACAGGTAAAGCAGCATATAACATAGGGGGATTCACATTGCATTCAGCATTTCACATACCTTTTAATACATCAGAATTCATGCCACTGAACAC